>BMAU01019978.1:0-357832 GCA_019973935.1 Trichonephila clavipes | reverse complement strand
GCTTATGCAGATTTCAAGTTATCATGTGACAACATTTTTTTCTTCATTGTTTGGGAAGTCATTATCCTCTGCCCAATCAATATCGCCAGTTCTATCGAGAATATCTAGGCCACATTACAAACTTGGATCATTATCTTCTTGTGGATATGATGTGCGAACCTTTTACTTTTCCCAAGGCATTTGAACATATAGTGTTAGGTGGGTACTGAATGCACTTTCATAAACACCACATGTTCTCAGATCATGTGTAGAAAATATGCAATCGGTTGTGGTTCGGCCTATTGTTGTGCATTGAGGCGGATTATTGCGCAACTCTATGTAGTAAATATTTGTCATTATTTCACAAAATTGTTGTCCATGCTGAGTCATCATATCAATGTTAAAATCACATGCTAATACAGTACTGTAATCTGAATTTTTGTTGTTCAAACATTTATGAAGGGCATCAAAAATATCATTATTGGAGGATCCTGGTTTGACATATAAAACGGCAATGCGTATTTTAATTTTAAAGTTGACCACCATTATGTGAATACCTGTTTCGTTATTTGGAAACATTTCCACCTCTTCCATGATGGAAATCAAGTGTTTTTTAGTGTAAATGGATACACCGCTTGGTTTTAGACGTGAATGATGACTGACCAAGTGGTAGTGATCAAAATGGTCAAAGGCAAATTTATCTCCAACCACCATTGCTCGAATCATGGGATGGATGCATGCATTGCTCTAACAGGGAAACTCAAAGGGTGAAAAGGTGAAATGGGGAGACTCAATGAGTGGAAAGAAGAAATTAAGAATATTAAATGGGGAAATTCAAATAGGAAAGAGTAGAAATGGAGAATGGAGAAAGAGGGTTACCCAAATGGGGTAATGAGAAATGGGGAAATTCAAATAGGGAAATGGAGAAACGGGGATAGGAGAAATGGCGAAACTGAAAGGGTGGAAAGCAAAAATGGGGAACGTAGAAACGAGGATACCCAAATTGAGAGCTCAAATGGTGGAAAGGTGAAATGGGGAACGGAGAAATGCGGAAACTCACAAAGGTAAATTGAGAAACTACCATGGGGACAGAGGCAACCCAAACATGAAAAACTAGTAGGTGTATTTTACTGTAAACGACTGTAAAACGAAAGGTGTATTTTACAGTTATTGTCATAAGCAAATGCATTACTTTATTTAGGTGGCGATTCCATCAATGTTTCCAAAACAACATCATTTTGTCACATGATAAAAAAAATTTTTTTATAATTATTATTCCTTTTCATTCGGTTCAAACACTACAGCGGCAATTTCTGTCAGGTTCTTTTCAATGTTTGGATCAGACACCATAAACAATTTTAAAGTATCAATAGTCCACGGTATGGGATATTGGGCCTCAAATGCCTCTACTTGCTTCACCAATTTACTGATAATACCATACAAACGTCTGGCTTTTGAATAGGCACCCTTTTTCACTTGAGCCGTTTTCAAGTCCATACTACATGCAACATGTCCCATGGCAATATTAAATGCCAATTGATCTGCATGATGATCAAAGAGTATATTGGGAAACAGCTGGTCCATCTGGTAAAAGACTACTTGGAACGAGAAAACCACGGTTGGGATTTGGTGATTGGAGCCACAGATCTGGCCACCTACATGTACTTGGACCGGATCATTCCCGAGGTCATGCAATATGTGGGAGAAGAGCACCAGGACGAAACAGTGGTCCACGACATGATTAAACGTTACCGCTAGAGGGAGGAAGACCCCGCCAATGTGTAATGGCTGCCAACCTGCATTATAACCTGCCAATCTGCATTGTGTAAACTACCAGCCTGCCAAGACTATGTAACCTGCCTAGACTGTGTGTAACCTGCCAACCTGCATTGTGTAACCTGCCAAAACTTTGTGTAAGCTGCCAACCTACCTGGACTTTGTGTAAGGTGCCAACTGGCATAGACTTTGTGTAAGCTGCTAAACTGTAATGCCTCTGCCAAGACTTTATGTAAGCTGCCAAATTGTATTGTACGCTGCCAAACTGTAATGTACACTGCCAAACTGTAATGTCTCTACGTAATATGTATTGTCATCTATGTAACAAGTAAAAATAATCTAAATAAATTTTGTAATTTAAATTTTAAACCTTGGAGTTGTGAGTATCTCTATAAAAAATTTTTTTAATGGTTAGTATAAAAGACTTTGAGCTCTACATCTTTGCAACATCATGTAGTTCCAGTTGGCTCTCACTGCTTCAGTCCCTCCAGTCCAAATCTTGATTGGGGTTGATGGTAACCTGTACTTTTACCTTTGCGATCTCCTTCAATTGTTGCAAATTAAAAGTGTTTCCAAGCATTCCCACGTCTTTCCTTGTACACATGTGCTGCCTTCTCCTAAACCTTATCCCAAGACTCTTCAAAATACCCGTGTTGTGAATATCGAAGGACTCTTTTCCATTTTACATGCTGAAAATTTCGTGATGAGAGATTTGTTTTTCAAGGCCCTTATGCTCATCAAACTGGCATGCGAAAGATTACGGACAAGTTTAAAAAGGGCCCTACATTAACCCTGGTGGACACTCGTGACACTAAAACTGTGTTTATTCCCGAGTAGATTCATCGTTTTAAACTGGATGTGAAAAAGTTTCGTTGGGAAGAAATCAAATGTCAAACGCCCATTCATGTGAAGGCTCCCATAGCAACAGACTACCCCAGTGAATGAATTTTTGACTCGATTGAATCCAATCCTCACAATGTATCCCATCCCGTGATTGAAATTATCATTCCCATGGAGGATTGCAAACCGGATGAAATTTCTCACCATGGAATCTGATAAAACATTTTCTCCGGAGCACAATGACTTTGCTGAAAGAATGTGCCTTTCCACGAAACAACTTGCCAAGGAATCTGATGAAACAATTTGCCAAGGAATCTGATGAAACAACTTGCCAAGGAATCTGATGAAACAACTTGCCAAGGAATCTGATGAAACAACTTGCCAAGGAATCTGATAAAACAACTTGCAATGCCCCCAAGGAATCTGATGAAACAACTTGCAATGCCCCCAAGGAATCTGTAGAAACAACTTGCCAAGGAATCTTATGAAACAATTTGCAATGCCCCCAAGGAATCTGATGAAATCATCCAGAGTCTGGTTCAACTGACTGAACCAAAAGTAAAAATAATTGTTGGCTCTCGACAATTGGCAAGAGAATTAATTATTTTACTTTGGTGTATAAAACTTTTGTCAAAACACCATATGAAAAGTGAAAAATGTGTAGTTGCACCTATAGCAGTAAAATGTCAATTGTAAATAAAGAGTAAGTAACAAAAAAATTGTGTGGGGAAATTTTTTAAATGAAAAAGTAAAAGGACAGTCAAAATTGTCCTCTACAAGTAAAAAAAATATTTTTTTAGTAAGCATAGTTTAAATACTTTGCCATGTCAGTCAAGTTCCAATTGCATCATGATTGAAATTTACAAATCCCATGGACGGTACTTTATCATTGTTCCCAAGGTAGCATTTCCCACCTTTGTGGAAAATTACATTTTACCTTGTCGAGTTGAAACTCATCTGGAATTTCATGGATTTCCACTTGCATTTTTTACCGAGGCACCCGGTGTTCTCGATGTCCAATTTGAATGTACCGAGGCTGGATTCTTTACAAACAGAACCATCCTTTAATCACTCCCCATGTAACGGAGGATGGTATTGTGTCCTTTGAGGTTATGCGTGACTCTATCCTGCCTGAAATCATCTTTCATTATCCCAAATTGACCCTGAAATATTACACCATCCTTTATGTTTGGCCCTACACTCAAACCTTTTGGACCATGAAACGAAGAAATCCAAACCATTGGAAATTGGATTCCTATCGGCAAATGAAGCCTTTGAGACATTTTCCGGACAAAAAAGTCTTTACCAACTTAAACGATCTGTTGGGGGAAGATGATTGGGTTCGAGAGCTGTTGAAGAATGGCAGCGGTGAACCTTTTGATGAACCATGAGAAAAGTACCCTTTATACGATTCCAAGGTCCCGTGCCCTTCCAAATGACACCCTACCGAGGATTACAAAAGGTACCCTGGATCAAGTCATGATTGAAATTTACAAATCAAGTCAAAATGCGTATTACATTTATGTTCCCAACATCACCTATCCCTCCTTTGTAGACGATCACATTTTACCTTGTCCGGTGGGAACTCGATTGAAATTGCATAGATACGCTTCCGATCGCTTTGCCGATGTCCACTTTCTACGGACCGAGGCTGGATTCCTTTACAAACAAAATATTTTCCCCTATTTTAACGGGGGGAAGTGGAAGCCCCCGATGCTCTGCGCGCCTTTATCCTGCGTGGATTCAAACATTTTCCCAGTTTAAAAAGGAAATATAATACGACCATGGTTTCCATTTGGGCCCGAGGTCAATGGTTTTGGAATCATCCAGGAATTGTTCCAGGGGGTGGAAATTGGAGGCGTATCTGCAACTGAAACCGTTGCAACGCGCTCCATCTCGGGGCAAAAGAATTGTGACTAGTTTAAATGAATTGTGGGGAGAAGTGCCAAAACAACCTAGCGGATGGAGGAGGATATGTGTATTGTATAACCAAAATATATTTCTCATGATCCGAGACAACAAGAATTGTTAAAAAATATTTGTATACCAATTACATCAAAACAACAAGCATTGTTAAAAAATATTTGTAAACCCATTACATCAAAACAACATCATGTTGTTATATGATACTAGTAATCATATTAAAAAAATAATTGTAATCCAAAAAAAAAATTTTTTTGTCTGTAGCATTTATATATCAAGCATATTGTTGTAGAGTCATTTTCTTTCTTGGTTCCAAGTGAAGCAGCGCATGAAGCAATTTAAAGAAGTGCAAATGGAACAGGATAATTATTGTAAAAGCATAGTGGAAGATTTAAAGTCGGAACGAGACATGTTTAAAAACGATTTACAAACCTAGGAAAATGAGTGGAAAGCTGAGAGAGATGCTCTTAAATCTGAAAGAGATACCTTTAAAGCCGAAAGACATATCTTTAAAGCCGAAATGAATGTGTTTAAAACCGAAAGGGATAATTTGCTGTTGGAAAATTGTGGACTGAGATAAATGCTTATCAATATGACCCAAATGTTTTCAGATTTAATGCAACGATAAACATGCTGGGAAATTACATGACATCGAATGGATTTATTATAATTAAAAAAAGCCATGACAATAATTATATTATAAAAAAAATTATGTAGTATTTATATATCAAGCATATTGTTGTAGAGTCATTTTCTTTCTTGGTTCCAAGTAAAGCAACGCATGTCTCTCAGGACACTTTACACGTATATCAATTCATCAAAAGATGTTGTCGTTCGTTGTCCCATTTGTTTTGAATCCATGACCTTTGGACATTACTACCACAAACATGCTTTAAAAGAACATTCTTTGAAAAATCGTAAAGAGTGCGTTTTATTCTTTTGATTAAAATCTTGGCCTCATGGGCAAAGAATGAAGAGGGAGAATGTGAAGCATGTAGTGGAATGCTTGAAAAGCTTTGTGAACCCCCAGAACAATGCGTCTACTGTGAAGAATTATGAAGATGTGGAAGAAGAAATTTGTGACTGTCAAAACTTTGTTTCAATCCCACGCGACATGCTCGGTCAATCCAAAAACATGGACAATGCAATTTTGTACGAATCCGTGTTTGAAAAACCCGATATGTGGTGCATTGATGGAGTGCCATTTAGTGAGAGCAATGGCTTAGGCAAAGATGTTTACGGAATTGTTGAACGCTATCTGAAAAAAGACTTGAAATGGTTTTACGTCATGGTGAAACATGACGCGTTTTTAATATTTTGTTGCGAAATGGAAAAATCTCAAAACGAAATTGTTGTCCTACCTTTTTGGTGTTTGTGTGATGGATTGATGGAGGGAATTGCTAAAATACAGCATCGGCACATGATTATAGCGTGGGAGCTACAGGGTCAATTCGAGTTTGTTTGGAAGCGTAAATTTAGATATAACATTCAAAATGGTCAGGCAAAGAAACGAATCCAAATTGAGAATGTATTTCACCTGGTACGAACAATTGCGTATGTAAGTCGACAAAGAGCCTCGTGTGATGAAAGAATTTTTAAAAATTTGAAGTAGTCAAATAAAACTTCCCATTTTTACATCAATCACCCCAGGCACGAGCATAGTATTGCGTTTCTCTGCACATTATTTCCAGATGGTATTAAAAAATTACTCTTGGAGCAAAATAGAAGTAAAAATGTGGTGAATTGGGAAGAAGCAGCCATGCGTGTAACTGACACGAATCATAACTTAAAATGGGTTGTACCCATCAAAATGGCAGGTTGAAAGTTTTTAAACTGTGCCATTCCCCTTGACGGATGATTTGAGCCCCCTGAAGAAGAAACACCACTATATTTAACCCTATACAACGGCAAAAAATATATGTGAAAGAAGGAAACGGTGCTGATCGAGAAGAGTGTTGTTCTTTACGATGCATCCGAGATGAAATGTACATTTTGTCACCCAAGCAACAAAGCATGATGAATCAAATTAAAACAGTAAAAAATAAGGTCATAACTGAGCGAAATTTTTACTCGCAAAACCAATTGGCAGTTTGTTTCGTCGAACGAGACGTGTTGAGGAAAGAAAGGGCTCATTTGAGAGCCAACAAACTATTGTAAAAAAAAATTTTTTTAGTATTATTATTATAAATGTCTGTCGCCTTTCAACTATTTTGTGACTTTTAAATTTTGTCTATGCTTTTCATTTTTGTGTCATTTCAGAAATTTCCGTGTACTCGAAAATGTACCCAGAGTTTTATCATTAGTCTATGGTAATTACTGCAATAAAAATGTCCCAAGACCGTCAAACTTTTTTTAAAAGTGTAAAGCCTTTTTTTACAGTCCTTACCATTCAACCTGTGTCTCAAAACCTTTCGCCTACTTTTACAGTCCTTACCATTCAACCTGTGTCTCAAAACCTTTCGCCTACTTTTACAGTCCTTACCATTCAATGCCTCAGAACCCTCTCACCTACTTTTACAATCCTTACCGTTCAATGAGTCAAAACCATCTCACCCATTTTACAGCCTTTTTAAAGTGTCCCAAAACTGTGCCACAAGTGGGCCTTTTTTTTACAGTCCCTAACATTCAATAACCCTGGTATCAAGGTCCCCGGTGCTTCCACAGCTTTACCATTAGCCTATGGCAATAACTGTAAAAAAGGTTTCAGCTATCCTTTTACTGTCATTACCATACATTAATACAGTCGGTCGAAAAAATAGCTGAGCACCGTGACCCTTTCAAAAAATGATTGGAAAAGGAAAACGACCTATTTTGAAATGTATAATACGTCCCCTCACTGGATTTTTATTTCCAAGGTTGGTAATTGCGTTATTTTGTGATGGATGCAATGTATGGTTCATTCATTCGGCCCCAAATGAAATGTATGCATCTTCGTGAGAAAACAGAGGACATGCCAATTCAACGAGACAAGACCTCAAATCTGGGTGTGTGAAGACGACAACGTGTAAGTCTAATCTATATTACTCCAATCTTGGTGTATTTATTGATCCCAAAAGACGGGGGACCGACCCCAATTTTCGGACTTGAAGATTTTGGCTAAAAATATTTACCGATACCAGAATCTGAGAATATTAATCACTCCAAAACCGGATAGAGAAAAACATTTAACATGAAAATATGACTGAATGTTTGACTGCTGGCGTTTTATACTCTAATGAGGTCACGTAAAACGATTCCTATTTTTAAAAAGTACCTTCCAACGTTGGCATATTGTGTGTCTTGAAAAAAAGGGGACCCAGTCGACTCGTGTGTAGACTCGATCCCCCTTTTTTCAGTAAAATTTTTTTTTTTGACTCACTCTACTAGATGGGCCATCTGTCTTTTGCATTCAGCCTGCAGCTTGTTAAAATGCTGAAGTTATCGCGCAAATCGATACGATTGCACCATGGTGCACTCGGATATATCAAAGTCCTCGTGCACCTCATCGTGCAGGTGGTCAGGCAGGGTGCGGTCATGCAAATCCCGGAAATGGGGCAGCATTTCCAGGTTGATGGTAAAAAGTCCCAGCTTTTCAAACATTTTACGCTGGTCCGAGCCCTTGACGACGATGAGGCCTCTGTTTCCTTGGGCCAGGTGACAAATCTTGCCCCTGACGCAGAAAGACAGGTATTCGAGAGGTACAGATCCTGGGCAGGTGGCTCTTCAAGCTGAGCCGTTCATTAATGTACCTGTTGGCTCGGCTGTCTTTGGCGGTAGTGAGGAGTTTGGAATGATCCACCGTGATGCAAATCACTTCTGTATCTTTGCCATCCTCCGGAATGCTGGCAATAGACAGTTCGATCGGGACAGGCTGGCCACCATGGTGAAACACGTTGGCATGGGCGAAAAATGCTAGATGAGACATGGTGCTGAGTGAGAATGTCTCTGGTGGATGAGCGCTAGCCTTTTAAATTCTTCTGGGTCACGTGAATCGATTCCAATTGGCTGATGCTTTTCCAAATTTGAATCACCAGTAACTGATGAAAGAAATCTTTTCATTCAGCGCCAAGTTTCCACAATACAGATGAATCAAACAGCACGATTCAGCACAAGGTTTCACCTTACATATGAATCCAATCTTGCTGCATCAAACTGCGCCAAGATTCCACCATACAGATAAATTCAATCTTGGTGCACCAAACAGCACAAGGTTCCACCCTACAGATCAATTCATCAAACAGCATGATTCAGCACACGTTTTTAAAATGTGCATTCCAATCTTGGTACACTATTTGGCCCGAAAAAAGGGGGACCGAGTCGACTCTTGTGTCGACTCAATCCCCCTTTTTCCAGGCCAATGTCCATTTTTTTACTGTACCGTAACTTTATAGGTCCATTCAGCATGCAGCTTATTAACCCTCCAACTGAACAGAACGGATTTTTCCACCCTACTAGAGAGGCTTCGAAAATGGACTGCAAGGATTTTTCTGCCTCCAAGTAACGTTTTCAAAAGCGGATTAGCCGCACTTTTCTGAAATCCTTTCCCCCTTTTAAGGTTTAACATCTTGAAAGATAATGAGGGACGGAGGAAGCAACACAGCAGGAGTTTTATGGCTCGCAGGGAACCTCGTGTTTTGACCCTGGGCAATGTAAAAAATCGGGGAGAAATTTCTTTACAACCCAAGAAGTGTTTCTTTTCTAGCTTGTATTTTAAGTTTCCAAAAGTCCCAACGCATAAGTAAACTATGTTACAATTCCCTTTTGGTTTCATATTAATTTCAAACTATAACAAGTTGGGGCGTGTCAGGGCAATCTGCTATTTTATATAGTTAGACAAATTATATCTTTTTTTAAGTATATTCTTTCGCTTCATTTTTCTTATTCAAAGCTTTCAGTTTTTGAAACATGATTATTTTATTATAAGATACCGAAAAAATTAATAAAACATCAAACTCTTTAAAATTTGGAATCTTTTCAATTTTCCAACCACTAAAAATGAATAAATTTAAACTTCATCAAATCATTTGAAACATTTTCTTACACTTTGATAAAATAATAACGAAAAAAAACTAATTAAGATTTATTAGTTTTTTTTTTTTTTAGATTTCAAAGCCTAAGTGTTCAGGGAAGTTTATGTACAGTGCCTGGTTATATATTGTTAAAATACACCGAATTATATTTGAATTTTAAGTGCTTGAACTTCAGTTTACATCAAAGACAACATGAATGAAGATTTTCACACATTTTTTTAAACTTGAATGTTTGAATAAATGGTAATCAAAAATATACGGAAACATTTACAGTAGACATTTATGCATATAAATAAACATAAAAATCAATTTTAAATTCGAGCTATTGAAAAACATTCGAATCATATATTGTTCAAAAATATCTATTTAAACAAAATACCTCAACATTTATCTTTTTTAAAGGCTAACTGAATAAGTAATTAAAATCTGGATATGTTTTGAAATCTCGACCTTATAAAGCTAGAAATTTTATGTTAGAAATTCCATTTGAAATTTCGAAAAAAAAAAATGCATCGCGCAGTTAAAAATTATTTACCATAAGTTTTAGCAATTGTTTGAGTATAATAAAAATTTCAAATTTTATTATATAGCTTCTTTGGTATCTTTTTAATATATTTCGGCCACGGTAGCCGAGTGGTATAGGTATCGGAACGTGGCTTGCTTTGTCACGAGTTCGAGCCCAGTACCACTAAAGACCGGCCGTGTAGGGCAGCGATGCACGTTAAATCTGTCGAGAGCTGAAACGTCCTCCCGTTGGTGTGGTGGGGTAGTTAGGAGAGGGGGGTTCCAGCTCAGGTGTCGTCCACGTCACTTGACCATGGTTCAAAATTACGTGGTCCGTCGCCAAAAGCCCTCGTGTAGCTGAAAAGTGCAACGTTAATATTCAATCATTCATTTAATATATTTCGAAGATTTCATACAATTCGGTTGAAAACCGTATGCTAAGAGCAAAAAATATACTAAAAAAATTGATGAATATACAATTACAATAAATTCTTACATAGAGAAGCAAAACTGAGAAGCTAAAGCGTAGGAATAAAAAGTTTTGAGTATATCTGAAGCAGTTTTCGAAATATTTATTTTAAAGTTTAGAAAATTTGTGTGCGTTATGTTATACTTGATATCAATCAAATGGTTAAAATAATGTGTGTTAATATTAGTCATGTAATCGTTTGATGACACATTCATATACTAATAAAAATTATCATGGTTATTGATGCGAATGTCAAGAATTTTATGTAATTTTAAATTCAGACATTAAGATATTGATGTAGAAAATATAAAACGACCATCTAAAATACATGAAAAATGCAGTCTGCTATAAAATGATCTGACAAACAAAATCCGGCATTATCACTTACTATGGCAGAGCCGGCTTAGTCAGGGTGATCTGGAAAACAGAGAGAGAACCGCGGTTTTGATGGATGCCGCTCTAGCTTTTAAAGCTCCCAGGAAATATTATATATATATATAAATTACAAATGCAAAAATAAATCTTGTAATTTTCCATACATTTTTATAACAACGAATTGTGGAATTGGCTTCCAATACATTGTTGTGTTTGACAATATCTAAGGTAACCAACCCTACTTTATATAGATTTGTACTACTTTTTCATAACCGTATTCCTTTTAAAATTAATTCGTGCAGCCGAAATACACCTTTTGTACCCTTAAAAATTTATGTTAACTCTAACGGTTAATTTTAATTTATGCAACTTGTGAAATGTTCATAATTAACCATTTCCGTCTAAACAGTTTACATGAAAAAAAGTTTCGACTCCCTCATTCATTAGGGATTTATATAAGATTCTAACATTAAATTTTATTTTTCACCGAATAGGATCGAGTGGTAGTGTCTAGTGCTTCCACACCACAGGTCTGGGGTTCTATTAACGGGCTGCGCAAAGTCGACTCTGCCTTTCATCCCCGCTACATTGGGTCGATAAATGAGTACCAAGCTTGCTTCGGGTCTTAAACACTGAAGGTCTCTCTTCAGACAAACCACCAAATCGGGACATCTGTTCATGCACCTCAGCGTCCAATGGTCACGTGTATTATGATGGGCACAGTAGTTCCTGGCCCTCATGGATTGTTGTGCTTCTGAGTTTGAGTCTTAAGTTTGAGGATTACCTCACTTTGGGGATACCCTTAGATAAACATGTATTTCCACTCATTTGCAATTAAACATTTTTCTTTCAATTACGTTTATTTCAGAAGGAAGTTTGATTTTTCAAATGTATTTGCTTAATAACATGTATATTTGTGTATTATATTAAACATTTTATCAATCCAAAATTACATGTTTTTAGCTCCTCTAAAAGCTTTTAGGATTTTACAACTGATCTTACAATCCATATACGTTTTATAGTAGTATATTTAAAAATGATAAGGACATTTTAACGACTGTGTGAGCTGTTATGCCTCGTTTATAAATATAAAAAATTGCATTCATCTACAGTTTTTAAAATGTACAGAAATAAGTGGAGAAACAGGATACTTACATATTATGAATATTTTTGACTGCAGTAAGGTATATTTATATTTCAGTTTCCTTACGATTTGAATAGAAGTTGTAAGCCATTTTGCGAATAATTTGATATTGAGTATAAACCCATAGGCTGTTTAATATTGTAAAGTGTTTTACTTTGATACCAGCACACATTAAAATAAGGCTCATTTGCAGTTATATGATCAGCTTCAGTGATATTTAAATTTTAAGAAATAGTCTACACGTACGAAAACATTCTTTCACAACCACACACCACATCTCTCTCTCTCTCTCTCTCTCTCATACTATATCTTCCCTACAGCAGGAAATATTTGTGTATACTGAAAAATTTAATACAGGTTACATTTTAAAGTGTTAAATTTGTTTTTAAAATTTGGTATGAATACATTGTGGAACTGTCGGTTAACTTCACTGAACAAAATTGTTTTAAGTATACTGTTTTGAAAGACAAGATTAATTAGGGAGAACTTTTCTCACAATAGAATTTGTAATGACTGAATTGTGTGAAAATGTAGTTATCGATGTGTGACATTTTTCCTTGTAATAAAAGAATTAGAAAGATAAGAAATTTAACTTGAGTGTAGAAAATGGTTAGAAGTACTGTCATGCGCATTTGAGAAGAAGTATATCCCCCATTAAAATTAAAAATTATTGACTGAATTGTGTTATGTCCATCACAAATGTCGATGTAGAAAAGATATTTTTATTTAATACAAGGAGTTCGAAAAGGAGAGCACTAGGAATGAAAATTTAGATTTTTTCCGAAAAATATTCAGTTAACATAAAAATATCATTTATATGATTTAAATTTAAATAAATTAAAAGTATTGAAATCATTTTTTATGTTATTCTAAATTAAAAATATAATTGAATAGAGAAAAATCTGTTTTATTTCATAAATATATGCACCATTAATTGTCTTATTGTTTAAAAAAGATAGGGCCTTTACTCTTTTACCTCATAACTTTTTTAAAAACAGGAAAGTGAGCGCGTTTTCTTACTCTCATATTCAAAAATGAATACAGGATGCTTTTTTTTTCTAGTTCAAATCGCAATACCAAAATATTTTTTTTTTTAATTTTTAAAAAATGACAGAAAAATAAATTTTGTTTGAAGAAAATATAACTATTTTTCAACTTTTAACACGCCATTTATTTCATGTTTTTTTTTTTACCCTGCATTTTAATTTAATTTTACTGTGACTGAATCTATGGGGAAAACGACAGAGTGGAACTACGGTTTTCATACAAGATTGCCCAAGGCAACAACAGCTAGCTGTAAACGATTGTTATCCTGGTTCTTACTGATTAAAGACGCCAAACCAAGTCATAATTTCTCCTCTTTGGACCTCTCAAGTTTTAAAAGGGGGAAAGAATTGAAGTCTGTTACATTTTTGATGGGTATAGCAATATAAGAGTAAAACGTTTTCGGAATAACTTTTCAGGAGGAAGGTATCCAGTTAGAGAGTTAAACTGCTGCAGGTATTTGGCAAATTGATACGATTTTAGCATGGTGCAATATGAAATATCTTCTTCCTCGTGCACACCCTCATGTACGGGGTTCGGAAAGGTTCCATCGCAAATGTCTTTGAATTTCGGCAGGTTCTCCAGGGCCATAGCATACAGTCGGAGCTCTTGAAAAAAATTTATTGCTCCCCTCCTTTGACCACCATCAGGCCCCTGTTGCCTCGGGCCAGTCTCGACCACAGGCCACCATGCCAGTCGTTTTGGATCCGTGCTCTTGTCAATCAGATTGCTTCATGTGTGGTCGGAGAGAAGAGCCCCCCCCATGATTGTGCCATCCACGTTTTGTTGGAATCGATGGTGTTTCAAGAACGAATGTTGCACGGCGAACCCACCAAAGCAAAATTGAGGAAATTTTAAAAATGGAAAAAAATGTTTTTCGGAGGTTTCAAACAATATTGTTTTGTGGGTGCCTAGAAATCATCCTCTCATGAAATTGGGCAACAATGGATTCATTATTCAACCCACCAATGTATATGGTATCAATAAATGATTGATTGTTCAACCCTGTCTCTTTCCTTTCTTGCTTGAAAGCCCTTATCACACATTTCCTTTTCAGTCGACTTCCTCCTTCTGTCCACTATAAAAGCAGGGCTCAAAAGCCAATCGCATCATTTTACTCTTGAGACATGGAACACTAATTAGTTTTCACACTGCATCTTGTCATATACCAAGAGGCAGACTTCGGTGATTACATCACCTTCATGATGAACTTTCGGAGCGTTTTAATTCGTTTGAAACCTTCCGAGGTGATTGAACTGGAAACCATCTATGCCGTGAACATTATTGATTTGATGATGGAAATCCTACCTAACCACGATCCCCATGACGTGCCTTGGTTTGAAAGTTTTTCCTTTTTCGAACGTGCCGACCTGGACAGTGAATTCATGGAGCAAGAGGCCACCAAAGGGAAAGGCGCCTTTGTCCAAACCTTATGGACTCAATATGCCATCCCAAATTGTACGGTTTGGTGTACAAGGCTTGGAGACGCTATGGTGCTCAAAACCTGACCACCTGGACTCGTTTGGCTCAAGCAGTGTTGGACGGTTGTTTTGGACAGAAATGGCACGATTGCGTCTTCCAAGTGCCAGACTCGTGTTCGATTTGCCTCAGCACGGTGCAATGGCCGGAAAAGACGCAGTGTGGTCGTACATTTCACTTGCGTTACCTCCTCCGACACCTGGATGTGAGCAACACTTGCCCCCTCTGCAGAACACCCAACCCACTGATGGCACCTTAGACACTGTATTGAGCCCCAGAAAAATGGGAGAATGATTACTGGAAAGGAGCATAGCTCGGGACCAGTAGTCGTTCTCCCATTTTTTTGGGCTCATCTTTATGCCAAGGTTGGAAACTATTGCACGCAACACTTGTGCCCATTTAAAAATAATGTGGCCCAGGTTGACACACATCCAGCCTTCTAATCATGCCACGCAGCTCCTCTGATCATGCCACACAACTCCTCTGGTCAAGGTTGATTCAATTCAAATGCGTACCTGCAGACCTTTTCCACGATTACCTCGAACAGGAGGCCAGGAAAGGCAAAGGAGCCTTTATCCAAGCGATGTGGACTGTCATTGGCAAGCCCAAATTATACAATTTGGTGACCAAGGCTTGCACAGAGCAGATTCTCACCCCCTGGATTCACTTGGCTCAGATACCGTGTTTAGGTTGGTTCAATGAATTCCGCTGAACACACATTCAAAGGCATAGAGTTGTTGAAACAGGGAAATAATGAAAAAGGGAAATAAAAAAAATGTAAATAAAGAGACTAAATATTTTGTGCGTGTATTGTCTTTTGTGTGTGAAAATATTTCAAATGAAAAAGAAAATGAACAGATGAAACTGTCCTCTACAAGTAAAAAAAACAAAAAACAAATTTTCTAGTTGCGTTTAAAGTTGTGTATCGTCTGTTTGCTTCATTTTAAAGTGTTTGTCTTTTTAATTACAATAATACAATCAGACATGATTAAATCTTATGCGACTTTTTTCAGTTATCTTTATAAGCATTCAAACGATCCCATGTGTTGCCCTGAATGTCTCGAGCCAATGACATTGGGTCACTTTTATTATAAACATGCCCCTAAAACACATGCATTGGATTCTCGTAAGCAATGCATTTTTTGTTTTGGACGTCGACAATGGAATCGCGAAGAAAAGAATCTTTCCGTCAATGTGAATCACATCGTGTCATGTTTGAAGCTTTTCGTAACGAATGAAAAAGATTTCTCAGCCATTGTGGAGGCAAAAGAGGAGAATATTGCAGAGGAAATAGAGGTGGAAACGTGTAAATGTCAGCACTTTCAATCCAATCCTCGGGACATGGCTGGCCGTCGCAAATTGAATATTGTAGGTTTTTATGATTCCATGTTTGAAAAACCCGAAATATGGGAAGAGGGGATAGAATTTCACGGAGGCTTGGGAAAAGATGTTTGGGGAATAGTTGAACGTTATTTGAGGGGAGACTTGGAGTGGTTTCATATTATGGTAAAACACGATATTTTTGAGATTTTTTGCCGGGAAATGGAAAAAACTCGGAATCAATGTGTCATTTTACCCTTTTGGTGTCTGTGTGATGGATTGGTGAATGAGAAGGGTAAAATACAACATCGACACATGATTTTGGCATGTAAACCAGAGAGTTCTTTTGAAAACATTTGGAAAGAAAGAATTTGTTATGAATTTCCAAACAGCGGTCACGCCAAGAGATGCATCAATATTAAACATGCATTTCACTTGGTACGGACCATGATGTACGTGAGTCAACCGAAATCGTCGTGTGACAAGGACGACATTCCCGACAATTTGATGAATCTGAAACAATGGTCCTATTTTCACATTAATCGACCCTTGCACCCGCACAACATTGCAGTTATTAACTACTTCTCATCATCCCCAGACAAATGGTAAATGTGAACGTGTAAATCAGTCTATTGTAACTTAATTAAGAGATGTAAAGTAAATTCTTCTCCTACCAAAATTCCTTGGACCCAATTTCTAGAACAAGTAATCAATGAGTATAACTTAACACCTCATTCAGTCACAAAATTCCCTCCTGCATATTTGTTATTTGGCACTTTACCATATACACCTCCATTAGCTCAAAATCAAGTTTACCCTCTAGTTGAAGAAGCCAGAAAATTAGCAAAAGAGAACACCATAAAATACCATGAGAAAAATAAAATTAAATATGATGCACGTTTCATTGATTCTCCTTTTGAACCGGGTGACCTCGTAATTTATGAAGAATTCAACTATCCAAATCGAAGAAAATTATCCCCAATTTTCTCAGGTCCCTATGAAATAGTACAAAAGCTGTCAGATGTCAATTATGAAATAACCAAGCCTAACGCGTTAACTAAAAAACTTACTGAAATTGTGCACGTTTCAAAATTAAGAACTTATTACCCTCCTGAAGAATTGAAATTGAGTCATGAATAATAATAATTACATAAAAAAACACACACACAAAACCAAGGCCTTTTTCATTTTACCCCTCTTAGGTGGACCCCCCCCCTTTCCACTCTTGAGATATTTTTTCCTTTTTTTTTTACTGTTGTTGTGAAATATCACAATAAGAAATGATTACAGATCTTATAATGTGCGAAACATGGGTCCACCTTCCAATCCATTTCGGATTTTTCCTGTTTTCATCTCGAGGTACTGTTCAGTTTTGGAGAAGTGTACTCTCTTGGATGGAAGCAGGGAAGAGTCTGAATTAAATTCCCCTTCCTTAATAATCTCGGATTATTAAGTTTACTTTAGACGAAGACGTCAAATTTTATTTTTGAAACAAACTTAGATGTTTCCATGATGTTTATCATTGATGATATTTTTATATTTTAGGCGGCAATTATTTTGAATCTTATCTTATTTGCATTCCATTTCAAGTGTTCCTTATTTTATTTTTGATATTGTGTATTTTTATGATGGCACGTTTAGTGGTGTGAATCTTATTGCAGCAGCTATTCAAGAAAATGTGAACATTTTGAAGTATTACTTTGACTTTTATTGCATTTTGAATATTTTGTTTTGAATATTATTTATGTGGGTACCCATATTTTATAATTTAACAGTATATATATTGTTGTTTTTGTATTTTTCTATCATCTAATTTCTGTGTTGGAGATCATGCTATGTATGTCATTACCGGCAAGTGCAAGATTTTTTTTAAACTAATAATAATTTTATTCAAAATTTTAAATTTTATACCTCTGTAAGATACGGGTGTGTGTCAAGGGTCCTGATGCACACACGCGTCTTACGGAGGGGGGAAATGTAATGATTCACCTAGCATCTTTTTAATTAATTCTTTTAATAATACTGCAATAATCTTTTAATTATTTGGTTCTACACTAACACCCTGATTTTAATCTTAATCGAGTACTCTTATTGCACCAGACATCCCAATCCCGCCCATTCTATCCAATCACGGCTGTTATTACGTCATAAGTACTTGTACTATAAAAGCCGAAACCTTGTGTAATCTCTCTCATCTTCTTCGTTTGTTTTTCTGTAAATATGTAGCCAGCTTTTTGTGTAGTAGTTTCTTTGTCTATGTTGTGTCGTCCATGTTCATCGTAATTAATATGCCTTAAGGATTCAAGACATTCAATAAATTGGATTACTAATCTACAATACTGCCTCGTCGATCTTTACATGCGAAAAATGCATCAACATAAAAAATCAAATCAACACCAGCCATGCCCTATCTTTGGGGTTCGCTACTGTAATAATATCCACTCGCCACGTTTTACGATAGTTTTACCCATCTTCCAGAAATCTTATATATATATATATATATATATATATATATATATATATATATATATATATAAAATGTATATATATATGTATATATATACATATATATATGTATATATATACATATATATATATATATATATATACATATATATACATATATATATATATATCACATATACACTGCTCAAAACAATTAAAGGATATTGTAAGTTTTATATAAAATAAAGATATAAGCGAATTTTTTTTTGCCGAAAATGGAAGAAGAGAATCAAAAATGTAAATTTTTCTGATTTTCAAACTGTGGAGTAATTTAATTTTGTATTCGACGTCAAAAACGTCGCTTCAGCGGCAGCGAATGAAATTTGACTTTCAACTGAAATGAAGACAAGGATGATCGGCATTCAGTGACTGCTTTGTTTCGATGAGTACGATGTCTCAGCGAAGTCATTTAACCGATTCAGAAGCTTGGAGAATTGTTGGTAGGTTAAAAGGGGGCCAAACTCAAGCCGAAGTAGCGCAAGCCATTGGAGTGTCACAAAGTGTGATTTCCAGGATCTGGAACCGTTTTTTCGACACTGAAATTGCAGGCAGAAGACCAGGACAAGGTCGTAGACGGGCAACAACGCCCAATGAAGATCGTTATTTAGTGTTAACGGCTCGGAGACAAAAAAATATGAACGCTACTCTTCTCCAACACCTTCGCTCGGCTACTGGCACCAATGTTTCAACTGAGACTGTCCGAAACCGGCTCCATGGTGTAGGTCTGTATGCTCGCCGACCGTTGGTTTGTGTTAGACTAACATCAGGGCATCGTCGCGACCATAGGGAGTGAGCAACAGAGCATGTGAATTGGAGGAGAAATGAATGGAGCAATGTTCCTTTTTCTGAAGAGTCCAATTTTTCTGTTCATCAGGATAATAGGCGTATTTTCATCTGGAGGGACCGTGGCAATAGGAATAATCCTGCGTTCGTGCACGAAAGTGTCAGATTTGGTGGTGGAGGAGTGTTGGTGTATGGTGGCATCTCCATTGACGGGCGCACAGACCTCTACATCATTCGAGATGGATCTTTGACTTCTCGCCGATATAGGGATGTGATCCTCAGACCTATTGAAGTCTCTTACGCTACAGCAATCGGAGATGACTTCATTTTAATGGACGATAACAGCAGGCCACATCGTGCTAACCTTGTGGAGGATTCCCTTTTCGAGGAAGGAATAGTACGAATGGAATGGCCAGCGTGTTCTCCAGACATGAATCCAATAGAGCAGGTTTGGGACGCTCTAGGAAGACGAGTTGCTGGCCGCCAACCACCCCCACAAACTCTCCAAGAACTGGAAAAAGCTCTTCTGGAAGAGTGGGACAGAATTCCCCAACTCGTGATTAATAGCCTCATTGACTCCATGCCTCAAAGGTGCTCAATGTTACTGGCCGTCCGTGGAAACCATACCCCCTTACTGAAAATGATTTCCTTTGAAGAAAACACCTTTTCTTATTCTTTTTTCTCATATGCACAAATTGTGTTTTTTTCCTTTTGTAGGCAAATGCGCAATAAAATGCATTTTTTTCTGCCAAACATGTGTAATTTATTCTCATATAACCTACTATGTCTGTCGACCATGTATCAATCAGCTAAAAAGTTTCCCAGCCACAAGATCCATCTAAAACCGCAATATCCTTTAGTTATTTTGAGCAGTATATATATATATGTGTGTGTGTGTGTGTGCGCGTGTGTGTGCGTGTGCGTGTGTGTGTGTGTGTGTGTGTGTGTGTGTGTGTGTGTGTGTGTGTGTGTGTGTGTGTGTGTGTGTGTGTGTGTGTGTGTGTGTGTGTGTGTGTGTGTGTGTGTGTGTGTGTGTGTGTGTGTGTGTGTGTGTGTGTGTGTGTGTGTGTGTGTGTGTGTGTGTGTGTGTGTGTGTGTGTGTGTGTGTGTGTGTGTGTGTGTGTGTGTGTGTGTGTGTGTGTGTGTGTGTGTGTGTGTGTGTGTGTGTAATATTTCTGGAGAGTGGTAAAAATAATTGTAAGACGTGGCGAGTGTATGTTATTACTGCAGCGAACCAAAGATAGGGCGTGGCCGGTGGTGTCATTTTCTATGTTACGTGGAGCGAGGTCGAATGCTGTATTATCGAAGAGGCACTCAGGTAAATCATTACTGTAGTTTATTCACATCTGGAAACACATAAAGATCAAGTAAGGACGGCATTACACATAACAAGAAGCAAACATCATGGCACAAACACAGGCATGGACAAAACAAAGAATGCGCTGTAGCCGGTTAATTACATGATGAAGGAAGGCAGACAAAAGAGAGCAATTGCACAAGATTTTTGCTTTTATACCAGCAGTGGTTATTACGTAATAGTAGTTCTGATTGGATAGAATGGGTGGGACAGGGATTTCGAACTAGCCGATTACGATTAAAATTACAATGTTAGTTTTGAACCAAATAATTAAAAGATTATTTGAATATCATTAAAAAGAGTTAATTAAAGGATACTAGAGGGAATTATTACATATATATATATGATGCTGCTTCTGTCAATATTATAATTAAAAAACTGCAAAAAAAACCTCATAATTGTGTTTTGTTATATAATCCCCAAAGCCAAGATTCAGTTCATGGACCAACTAGCTCAAAAATGTTACCCAATAATTCTCTTGCAATTGGCTTACAAACAGTAGAGCAAAAAGAAAGCATGATTAAGAACTGTTGAAAAATATTATGTATTGACTCCACACACCAAACTGATGAGTATGGTTTCTATTTAATAAATTTAATTGTACCAGATGAATATGGAATAGGTTATCCAGTTGCTCATTTTATTACAGATAAATTAGACGCGGTGACAATGTATTGTTTATTTAACAGTTTGAAAGAAAGGGTACCCAGTTTAAATATTGATTGTATCATGACTGATAAAACAACTGGCTCGGCATTTAAAAAAGTATTTGGGAAGGAGTTAAACATTTGTTTTGCAAATGGCACCTTCATCATGCTTGGAAAAAACAATTAAATAATCTTGTTTTTGGTATCGAAATTAGAAATGAAACTATGCTTCTTTGGTAGTGCTTTTAGAAGAAACAAATTTACTGAAGTTTAAACAAATGATGCAAAATTTTAGAGTTGCATTTGTTGATAAAGAGCCTGTTTTTATTAAATATTTTGATGATGATTATTATTATAGAACAGATTTATGGAGTATTTCATATTTCATCGTCAATTTCCACATGCCTATACAGATACAAATATGTATTGTAAATCTTTTCACCATTAATTAAAGACCAGTTATTTTAAACGTAAATTTAATCTCTGAGTCGATAATTTAATTGCTACATTGTTAAAAAAAAGAGAATGATACGTATTTATCTCATCAATACAGAATTATAACTGGCACTCTCACCAGTGTTTATCCTCCAACATATTATAAATGTCACAACAATGATTTAAGGATTCCTGATAGAGATATTTATGTTAAGTCGACAAGTTCACGTTTAGTTAAATCGCAGACAAACGGGGATGTATTTTACGAAGTTAAAAAGATTGCAGAAACATGTTCAGGTAATGATCAGTGCTATTGTAGGTGTATAAAACAGGCGTATTTATCTTTGTGCAAGCATTTGTATATATTTTTATTCTAAGACATACCCAATTCTATATTTTATAATCATTTTAACATATACCACTGAATGTATTGCTATGAGAGTATTAAGATTGGAAAAATTGTCATTTGTTGCCTTTGGTTACAAACAGAAAAAAAGAATTTACCATGTCAATTAATCTGTTACCCCTTGACAGGGGTAAATTGATATTACCCACTCAATGTGGTACACTTGCTGTTGCAGCTGCTAAGAATGAAACAAAACCTATATACAGGGTGTTTCAGCTAAGATGTTATAAACTTCTAGGAGAGGTAGGGAACAACAAGACGACTCGAAGTATATAGGCAATGCTGGGTCGAAAATGCTTTCCTAAGGCTCCACGCGCCCACAAAATTTAGGGTGCAAAACTTCAACTGGTCTTAAAAACGGGAAAAATTGTCGAAACGCTTTGGGTTTTGGTCAAAATTATTGTTATTATTTATTATTTCATAAAAAAAAAATTCCGAGCAATATTGCTGCTAAAACATCGCTAGAGGGCGCTTTAGACTTTGGAACGCTAGGAAAAAATATTTTTCAATATTTTTTTAAGTTTTTTGATGGCTTTCATAAGTTGAAACTTTAACTTGAATTTTGATACCAGATTTGGTATCCTCCAGGGAAATTGATGTAAAAATCGAACATTGTTCAGGGCACTTAAAGCACAAACGGTGCTAAAAACGAGCAAATGTTCGATTTCGGTGCGGTTTGCACGAAAAGCATTCCCTTGTTGACTAATTTGTTCAAAACAAATTTTGACATTGTTGCAAATTTAAAACCAGAGGTGCTTCAGACAAATAGTAAAGGCATTTCCGACCGACCTTTCCCTGTGTGATTCGAGTCATCTAGGTGTACTCTTCCACCAACGAGGTAGAGTATACCTAGGACGACTCGGAATAAAATAAGAAAGGTGGTTCGGAAATGCCTTCCTGAAGCAGTAAGACAATCGAAAGCCTGATACGTAGCCCAGGAATTGCAAGTGTTGTGGCAGTGAATAAAGCGAGCAGGGTTCTCGGCGAAAATTTTAGCGAGAGAGTGTTAAAGGTAGAATATGCAAATTTCACCGTTGAGAGTTGAATTAGCCGCCAGAGGGACAGAACGATAAGAAGGAGTCCGCTGGAAGGAAGCTTTATTTCCATCGCACACAGACTGGCTGTACGATGGCAGAGTACACGAACGCAGAGAAAGCAGATATGATTCTGGCGTACGGGGCCACAGATTGCAATGTTCGAGCCGCTCAGAGGTTGTATGCCGAAAGGCATCCTGTCAGGCGGACTCCTGCTCATACCATGTTTGCTCGCCTACACCAGCAATTATGTGAGACCGGTTCATTCCAGAAGGCAGCACGTAATCGAGATCGGACGGCGCGTACCGAATTGAACGAGGAAATTGTACTAGATATGGTAGAGACCACTCCCAGTTTAAGTACACGAGGGTATCGCTAATGAAATCGGGATTTCATACAATAGCGTTTGGAGGATTCTCGATGATAGTGCCCTGCATCCATTTCACTACCAGCGCGTCCAGTCACTAAAAAGAATGTGACTTTTGCACCTCGTCGGCCTTTTCACAGTGGTACTTTGCAGCAACGAATTGCAAAATCCCCTTTTTTGCAGCCTCCGTGTTGTTCACAGATGAGACGTCTTTTTCGAGAGAGGGTATTTTCAACACCCATAACAGCCACTCGTGGGCAGCAGCGAACCCACATGTAACACGTACTCGGGCTGCACAGGATCGTTTCCTGGTTAACGTAGGGGCTGGCATTCTAGGGGATCATCTAATAGGACCCTACATTCTGCCTGATCGTCTGATTGGTCCACGCTACCTGATATCCTTGGAACAAGTTTTGCCAGAGTTATTGGACAGCGCACACGTTACCGCTGCGACCAGCAAGTGTGGTTCCAGCAAGATGGAGCCCCCGCACATTTCAGTATTTCTGTTCGGAATCACTTGGATGCAACATGTGGTGAACGATGGATTGGCCGTGGATGTCCAGTGCATTGGCCTCCCCGATCGTCAGACCTTTCTTGTCTGGATTATTTTCTTCTGGGGGCAAATGAAATCTTTGGTACGAAACACCCATAAATAGCGCCGGAATCCTGCGCGCACGCATCAGTGCAGCAGCCGGGAAATACGAAACACTCCAGAAATGTTATCGAATGTTCAACGCTCCATGAAGCGAAGGTTGAATCACATGCGGCGGGCGTCAGTTCGAACACCTCCTTTGACAGCAGTTTTCCTTCTTTTCTTTACTTTTTCTTTTATGATTATGCATAGCAGTTAGTAAACAGCTTTTTTCCTCCTATTTTTGAGTCTTTCCTTGTGTTTTACTTCTTGTGATTTGGCACTTGTGTTTTTTACCCTCTTTTTAAAATTTTTTGCTATATAATTACTTCTTTGCAACACAGACCAACTCGAATCTCATTTAGGAGGAAAATTGCTAGTAATTATTCGGCTTACACCAACCACAAAATTATCCAAATAAGTTTCAAGTTGCAATGTCTGAAAGCGCCCTCTGGCTTTGATTAATGGCTACCAAGTCAAAATTTGTTTTTGAACAAATTAGTCAACAAGGGAATGCTTTTTCGTGCAAAACCGCACCGAAATCCAACATTTTGCTCGTTTTTAGCACCGTTTGTGCTTTAAAGTGCCTGAACAATGTTCGATTTTTACATCAATTTTCCCTGGAGGATACCAAATCTGGTATCAAAATTCAAGTTAAAGTTTCAACTTATGAAAGCCATCAAAAAACTTAAAAAAATATTGAAAAATATTTTTTCCTAGCGTTCCAAAGTCTAAAGCGCCCTCTAGCGATGTTTTTAGCAATATTGCTCGGAATTTTTTTATGAAATAATAAATAATAACAATAATTTTGACCAAACAAAAACGTTTCGACAATTTTCCCGTTTTTAAGACCGTTGAAGTTTTGCACCCTAAATTTTTGTCGGCGCGTGGAGCTTTAGGAAAGCATTTCCGACCCAGCATTGCCTATATACTTCGAGTCGTCTTGTTGTCCCCTACCTCTCCTGGAAGTTTGTAACATCTTAGCTGAAACACCCTGTATATATATATATATATATATATATATATATATATATATATATTGAATTCGAGGACACCACATTTGTTTTTAAAAATCTGGCTACCTTAAGAGGATATTGTACGATTCACAAAAAAAAATCTCCGATTTAATGATTTTCACAGTTTTCTTTGCTTTTAACCAATGAATAGGGATTACATGAAACAGTTTTTGATCTCAAAATGGTTGAAAAAACCAACCATTTAATTCTTTAAAGAAAAGTTTTAAAATTTATGAAGGGATTTCAAAATAATACTCCTCCCCTACAACAATTGATGTACTCATATGAAATATGATTTGCAAATATGTCAAACTATGTTCAACAAAAGTTGATATGGGTTTTCTACAAGCATGACTGATATTCGTAAAATGTTTTGTTTTTTTTCTGAATGCTAGTTGAAAATTCCTTAAAAAAATATATATAAATATAAATTGAACTATTTTTAAAAAAATAAGTATTGCTTTAATTCAAATGCAAACCAACCTTAGTTACATGTATGAATAGCAATAAGTAAAAAAAATGTCACAGCATTTGGTTTCATAGAAAAAAGCCTCAGCATTTAAAATTAAGATAAATGAGTTTTTCCTGAGATGAATCCGTGGCTTAAAATTTTTTATTTACCACTGGGATGTTAATAAAAACGAACATAAAAAGTTATCATAACTGATCTTTTTTTTTTTAATTTAGAGCTTTCAAATTTCGTCAGACTATGGAAAATTCTTAAAGAATAATTCAAGCAAAAAATTTTTATTTGAAAATTCGACCGATTTTTTGCCAATTGAATCGTACGTGCTCCCTAAAAAGTTACACAATTAGTTCAGATCATAATAGGTGTAGCAAATTAAAAGAACCATCCTACTGATGGTATCTGGTGACTCCCTTTCTGCATGCTGAGCTTCCTGATATGAACGCATGCTCCTCGAGCGGGGCCGATCTAGGGGTATCACCCTAGGGATTGGCCTCTCGTGCAACACCTAATGTGCCCCCTAGAGAACTTTTCATATTTGACTAATACTTAACGTTGACGTTAAAAACTCATCTACTTATATAAAAGAATAAAAGAGTAAAACACATTAATAATAATTCAAACAAAATTTGAAATGCAGAACTTCATTTTTTGGATAGGTAATGGTTAAAATAGCGACAAAATGCTTTAAAAAATAATGAACTAAGAAATATAACCTTTAAAATAAAATGAAACATTTTACAATTATAAATGAAAAACGACAGAATTTACATAAAAAATACAATCTAATAAAAATAAATACTAAGGCACAAATCTCGTGAAACGAAAAGTATATAAAGCAGTCCTTCTAATAAGACTAAGAAATAAACTATACCGTAAAATCATGCGGTGGATAATACGCACTTTTAACTCAAAAAGTAAGATCGACATTTACGGGTGCGCGTTATAAGTCTGGTATAAAAATGAGAGCTTTAAAAATACAAAAAGAACATATAGAAAAAGATCAGACTTTTGCATAAATCGAAATACTGTTTCTGTGAAAGAAATAAGATTCCTTATGAACTATTTTTACTAAAATTTTTACTATTTACATTATTTTTTTACTAAAACTTGGAATAATACTGGAATAAAGGACTTTAAGGCATAAGATCATTGTGCACATGCATTTTCGGGTTTCTTCGTAAAAAGTTGTGCGTGTTATGCGGCAGGCGAATATGTGTAGGGGGCGTTATACCCCGGATTTACTCTAACCATAAAATAAAAACTTCCTGATGGCTTTTTGAAACAAATTTGTTAATAGTTTCGGTTAACTCAATTTTTGAGATTTCAGTTCAATTAAGACTATGGCCAAATCCCAAAAAGCCTTTCTTGTTGTCCATATTATTACTCAAGTAATTTTTAATTTACTGGAACTTTTTTTCACCGGAAGCTACAAAAACAGCAAGGTTAAAAAATTATTAATGCTAGAGCGAAATTAGGAAAACAAGGGAATAAGATCATTTTCACTATAATTCCTAATATCTCAGTTGGCTGTTTTTTACCAGGAAAAATATCTTTGAAGGAAGTTATTTCATTGAAGAGCTGTATGCATCTATATCTTATTTTGGAATTTCTTTTTTATTTTCTCTTATTGTTTCAGCATTAGGTTTTTTTCTTTTCAAAAGTTCACCTGAAAGTGGATAAGATGTGTACCAATTGTCTCCTTTAAAGTCACGTTCGTTCTTCCCAAATGTTTATGTGTCCATACATATAAAACATTTATTTCCAGCTGTGTCTGCCTCTTCTAAATCTGGATCGATTTCAGTGGAGGAATCATGTTTGTTGTTATACTCTTCATCATTTGATTCTTCCTCATTATAATCACGAACAGAATTTCTTCATCCGAAAAATACTGTTGTGCTATATCTGTTAAATACTGTATCTATTAAATTACTTACATATCATTTCTTTCATCATAACTACAATAATACGCCATAGCATAAGGAAGATTTAAAACGTGCTCATGCTTTCAGAACTGTAACGGCGATTCATGCGCCCAGGTAGGACAAACCGAAGAGCGGTATCAAAGATAAATATTTGAATTCACTTACAAGCTAAAGCCCCCCTCAAAGGATGATATGACCTTAAAGTTAGTTACACGAGGAAACTATCAATTTCGAAAAAAAAGGTTTAGAAGGAGCGTTGAAAAAAGGTAGATGGTAAATATGACTTGCCCCTGCAGGAAGGGCCGGGTTAAAACTGAGAAAGATCTCTGACCCTGATGTATTCCTATATTGGTATAGTTAAAAATATTTTTTAAAAACATCTCTACATTAGGGGAAAGTCAGGAGACTATATTTCTTTGCAACTAATGCTTGCACAAGCCTCAGGTCTTCGAGGGACGATTTCGAGTCATATAATTTACTTTTCTGTAGCAGTGTGGAAGGAATTTCTATGAATGCTTGAAAATAAAATTATGAATTTTGAATTAAAAATAACTAAATTCTTTTTTAATCCAATCTAAATTTTCAAACCTTTTAAAGTTTTCTATTTTTGTATTGCGAACTGTAAATTTTTTTCCACAAAATATTTAGAAAATTAAAAATAATAATCTTAAACCAGTGCTTCTCAAACTTTCAATACTGGCGTCCCCCTTTTCGATCACAATTTTTTCACGCGCCCTTATACATTAATAAGCTAATGTACTGAATGCAATAATAATGCACTTTGACGCTAAAGTTAAAATAGGCGATCTTAGTTATAAACCATACAAATTAGTAACATAAGTATTAAAAATTTTGTATACTACTTTTAAGCAAAATAAATAAATAAATAAAAATAATAAGGATAATTAGTATGTTATTTTTCCTTTCTCTAATTTTAAATTGAACATATTGCAAATGCGGTAGCTGCTTAGAAGACAAAATATAGATATTGTCTGCTAAATATATGAAAAAGAACTCAGAGGGGTCAATTTCTAATAATAAGCATTCATATAAAAACTTTGCTTTCAAGACAAGCTCATGGACGTCATTAATACTTATTAAACTTGTTCTTAATTTAGTATTAATTAATTGATTATAAAATATTCTGTGCAGCACTGATACATTAAAAGTATACCGGCTGAAGTGCCCGCTCTTTGCACGAGTTCATTTATAAGAAAATAAAACATTATTGATATAATAGCTGAATTGTAAGGGGAAG
Organism: Trichonephila clavipes; assembly: GCA_019973935.1. Lineage (NCBI taxonomy): Eukaryota > Metazoa > Arthropoda > Arachnida > Araneae > Nephilidae > Trichonephila > Trichonephila clavipes. Next base: position 329,140 of record BMAU01019978.1, on the reverse strand, counting down.
CAAAGCCAGTGCTCGACAGCATAAAATGATTTTTTAAAATCGTTGCTCAAATATAATTAGTTTTTAAGCGAATTGTAATTTTAAGCCTCACAAATTAGCATTTATAATTGATGTTAAACAGTAGCGCACACGCAGGGTTTTTTCCAAGGGGGTTCCGGGGTCGAGTTCACCAATCTACATCAGGCTCCTTTTGATTTTGTCGATTTTCGGGAACAAAACACGGTAAAAAACTAATTCTTAAATAAATAATTATATAGCATTAATTAATAAAATTAATCATTAATAACAAATACTTAACTAAATTTTGCGTACTATAAACTTAGAAATAAAATCGGCTTTCAAGGGCTTTGGGGGACGTCCAGACCCCGCGCCGTTGTGCGCGTCACACTGATGTTAAATAATGATCAATAATATAAAATATCGACGAAGAATAATTGTATTATTTTTAATATTTAAAAGCGGGACTTCAACATGTTTTAACCCTGGAGCGGCGGGCGTGCACTCGATACGGTCGGGGTTATTGAGTCACCCCAATCTTTTTTAATTATTTTTATTGTACACGATACAAATCATGATTCCAGTGAATAATTTAACTGAGAAAGTTTACTTACCTACTTTCAAAGGACTTTTCAGTTTTATTTGGTAATAAATAAACAGTTTTGCCAGAATTAACGATTTCGTAATCTGTGTGTTCCACGACCACTTCCGGGTAAAGTATATTCATTATGATAATATGTATGTTAATGCTAAAAAAATTGTGTGAAACGTTTTCGTTAGCTTTATACATTGAGAATATTTATAAAAATAATATGTCTTGGCCAAGTATTCTTCATGTTTGCTTGTGTGTGTGTGTGTGCTATCCCGTGGTTTCAAATACACTGGTATGTGACAAGAGTAAGGAAGAGACAGTTTTTTAATATAACTTTGTACAAAAGCTTTCAAATCAACACATTTAATACCGTAAGATCCCAATACGTAAGGACATGTGTAATGTAAGCAACACTTACTAAAAAAGAAAATCAGAGGGATAAAAAAAACGATTGAAAAAATTAGCATGGAGCGCAATGCGACTGAAGGCCGAAAACATCCCTGTGATGGGTGTCCAGCAAGAAACATCCGGTCTTTAGTAGGGGATATGATCTCCCCCTGACTGCTAGGCAGGTTTCACAGCGTCTGCCCATGCTGAAATAAGTGTCAATGAGTTGTTGAGCATTGCTGCCCATTCGTCTTGCAGCGCCAATCGAAGCTCAGAATCGTTACTGGTGGTAAGGTACGAGCTGCCAAGCGTCTGCCTAGAAAATCCCATACATGCTCGATGGGATTGAGATGCGGAATCGTGCCGGCAATCCATACGTTCAATATCCTCACTCTCTAAGAGCTGTTCGGCAGCTACTGTGCGATGACATGGTGCATTGTCGTCCATGAAAGGAACTGCAGACCCATAGCACCTCTAAAAGACGCACATATGGAAGAAGAATCTCGTTACAATAACGGGTCCCATTGACTGAACCTGCGTCGAAAATGTGAAGGTCTGTACGACTACCAAGCATGATGCCTCCCCAAACGAGAAACACCGCGACCTCCATACCTGTCCCTTTCAATGATGTTCGAGGGATGATTGCGGCTTCCCCCGCTCTCTCCAGATGAGTATGCGATGAGAATCGCTACTCAAACTGAATCTGCTCTCATCTGTAAAGAGTACTCGTCCCCCATTCATGGTCTCTCCAATTCGGTGTTCCCGGCACCACAGAGAACGCCTTCTCCGATGGGCAGGCGTTAAAGGCAGTACACCGTACAGGGCGTCGTGCAAACAGACCACCGTGCGTCTTCTGCCACGGTAAAACGCGATATCGGTCGTCAGTCGCCGCTGTGTCGTGTGTCTAGCGATTTCTCCCGCTGTCTGCCGCCTGTTCTTCTGGCCTGTAAGACAATGTACCGGTCATCTGCGGGGTGTGGTTCCTCGTGGACGACCACTACTGAACCCCGGATAGCTGTTCCTGTAGTTTGAAATTGTCTCCAAAGTCGTGAAACGATGCTGTGAGCAATTCCGAACTCTGCAGCCACACTTGTCACACTGCGGCCTTCCTCAACTTCCCAATGATTCGACCTCGGGTAAAAGCATCCCAGATGTCGTCTAACAGATTGATTATTCGCCATTTCTCGCTGAGGCAGCAACTCGGTGTGATTTTAACTGCTATACGGCGTGCAATCTCTTTGCCAGAAATACTGATCTTACCGACAACAGGCTATATACTACTCCAGACACTCCCCATTACGTCTACCTGCATATCTGCGCATGTGCTACCGTACATCACCTTACTTAATCTCTAATTGGTCTTTCTGTCCCTCTGCCTCTTCATTCAGCTGATATGCTAATTTTCGACTTCGTCCTTAATTTTTGCACACCAGTGTATCATAGAAAACTCTTTATAGCGCAACAGAATCACATAAAGAGGGTCATAACTAACTGTACCAATAAGTTTAGAAGGTCAAACAGATTACAGCTATAATGTGCAGTATTTTCAAAATAATGAAAGTGATGAATTTTTTATGTTCTAATGTTTTCGATTCTGGGTCAGGATCTTTTTTCTCTGAAAGAGTAGTATGTTAGGTTAAAAAAAAGCGTAATAAAAAAATCTCTCATCACGGGATGACAGCAAATGAAATAACAGGTTTTTTTTTGGTTATAGGATCAAAGAGAGTTAATTAAGTATTGAAGAAGTTTTTATTTTTGATGGCTTAATATCGCCTATAAATTATATCAGAGAAAAGTGCATTTTTTATTATGTCTGAAAGTATTTTGTTTTAATTCATTCCAGTAAACTAATTATTTTTTAAATCTTTTATTTTTGATATGCTCGTGCCCCCCTCGTAAGGTCATCGCGCGCCCCAGGGGGGCGCTCCCGACAGTTTGAGAAGCACTGTCTTAAGCTTTTAAATTTTTTTCCCAAACTCTCATAAAATTACATTTGATCTTTTTTCAAATTTTCTTACTGAATTATGAAATTTCTGATTTAATACAAACATATTTTGTTTAATTCTTTTATTCTTTATAGAAAGCATAGTTTCATTTCCAGAACAAAACGTAGCTTAGCTTTATAAAAATTATTAAAATATCTCCACCAAAAGTAAGCTTTCAAAAATTCAAAGGTGTTTTTTTAAAAAAAACTAGAAACACGGTCACAATACTCTGAATTAGTAGTTTCCTTTTAAAGTTTCTAAATATAAGTTAATAAAACATTAATATATATATATATATATATATATATATATATATATATATATATATATATATATATATATATATATTTGCTTGTTTTTTAAATATCTTAATACTTTGAGACTAAACAGAACAATAAAACATTTCTAGAATAATTTGAAATTTCTAACTCAAAACTTTTTGACAAAGGCCACAATATCACAGAAAAATCTAAATTTTTTAACTAAACTTATATCTTAATATTACATTAAAAATACTCAAGATTATACAACCTTACTACTTATTGATTAATTTTTCACATTTCTGTTTTGTTTGAAATCACTTATCTACTTTATGAATTGTATTTATCATATATTTATTTCCATAATGCATTTTGCAATCACTTTAAATAAATAGTTTTATTCAACTAGGAGCAACTAAAAAATATTACCTATATTTTTCAATATTTATTATTGTTCTGTAAAAATAAACCTTTCATTAAATGCTTTTTATATGAAATATCTACCATAGTTCTAACATTCTTATTGTTGCCTTTTTTAAAGATTTTAAATATTGCTATAGATTGTTATAGATGAATTTTGATTAACTTTATTAGAAGTATACAGAATGCTATACAATATTTTAAAGAAATTGTACGATTTTTATGTATTTTTATAATTAATTATACTCATAATTAATTATTAGTTTGCATTAAATATTCTTTCAAACTCTGGGCGAAAGATTACGGTAAATTCAAGCTATGAAAACGTACACTTAAGTATGTTAATCAGCATGAAACTATTCTAAGAAACTGATGACAGTTATTTATATTTATATAAATAAATAAATAAAATAGTTATAGCACAAATTCAACAAAATATTTTTTTTTCACTTTATCTTACACAATGATTAAAATACCTGGGCATTAAATCTTAAAAATCGAAAAGGTAATTTTAAAAGTGAAAGTATAGTTACTTTTTTTTGTTCCAAGTTTTGTCTTGTCTAAAAGAAATTAGTTCGGAAGTCAAATTAACGCAAAATTTCCTCAGTTTTCTTCGAAAAGGGTCTTTTTTTTTAGGGTCATTCTGCCCCATTCTTTTCAGTATTCCTTAAGCATGTCATAAATCTTGATCGTGCTTTTCATTACTTTTGTCCGATGTATCGAAATTCTTCCTTAAAGCCCCCTCCCCCTTCCCTATCGGACCAGCGTTGAGAACTCATGATTACTCGTTAAAAAATAATTAACTATAGACTTGGAGGGTGACAGAAGGTATCTGGCACCTATGGACCAGATCTTTCTCGAAACGGGAAGCAGATCCTTGGATAACTGAATGCACATTCGGTCTTTTGGTTGTAACAGAAATAAAAGAGAACTGGAATAAATAAAATCTAATATTCTCTTTTACTGGACCACTTCTGAAAAAAATTCCAACTGCCAAGCCTTCGTGTAGCTCCTTATTTCGACGTTTATTACAGTCATTCAATCAACAGACGAAACGAGCTATTTTCATTTACAAGCAAATAATATTATGAATGTATTTTTCCCATCACAAGTGTTATCTGTATTTCACTTCAAACGATCTTTTTGTCGAACCGCTTTGAATGAGAAGTTTTTCCTGCTTTCTGACCACATACCACTCCTTGTTTTTTCATTATTTTAAGTACCCTGATAAGGCAGGCTAAACCCCTGGTGGGAACAAATTTTCCTCAGAATTTAAAATCCTTTCTTATTTTTCTCGAACTATGTTATGCTATCGGGAAATCGGGACTTATTTTGATTTTTCAATAACTATTTAAAATTCAGCATATTTATTCAACTTATAAATTTTACTTTGAGAAATTCACAATTTTTTTTGCTTGATTAAAAGAATTATAGGCGACCTGCGGCCGCCCCCTTGTTTCGGCCGCCCGCGTGCGCTGCACACCTGCTAGGATCGGCCCTGTAGATAGTGTATTTCCAATGCGAACAGTCTGGAGAGTAAAATGTCAAATCCGATGTAATCCTCCTCTCTAGACCGTGACTAGGTTCGTCACCACTATACCGCTCACGTTGCTTCGAAGAGTGATATTAATAAGACAAGTGACCAACCAACGAAATTCAATCAGAAATTAACGAGCGTTCTTTTTGTTTGATTTTAGTCTAAAGTGCAAGTTTCTGTTCACATCTATTTTTTTTATTGCAGAGAGCGTAATTGCTGTTGGATATTGATGTGGTTTGCTTTAAAAAGGTTCAAACATTCTGTATTAATTTTTAAAAATATTTTTCAAAAATTTATTTTTAGAATGTATAAAGGTACTATGCCTTCTTGCGTGTTTTTAAAAAATTCATATTTTTGAGGGGAAAAAATAAAAATTTTTTAAAACAATGTGTTAAATTAATGATTTTAAGACATTCATTTTTTAAACAAGTAACCTAAAAAAGAACCAGCAAAAAAGTAAACGGAAAACATTCATTTCTTTTAGAAAACGTAAAATACATATATGTATATGTGTTCTACTTCTATGGCTATTTTACTCTTTGACCTTTCATCTCGCTATAAAGTTTTTTTCACACACCGTCGATTAGTTATAAAAATAGATTTCTAATAGAAGCATGACTTGGATATAATTTTTCTTTTGGATTATTTTTCTTACAATTGGATTTTCATTAAATTTCTCACAAACAAATTGCGTGGATAAACTTAATAAAAGTAAAGTAATGATAATGTTTGATGTACAGCATAGTGATAGATATAATAGCACAATTTATGTTTCACTATTAATTAAAATGTCTATTTTTATGTTGTTATATTAACCACTTTATAAAAATTCAAAAAAAAAATTATTTTTTCGTTTACATTTAAAATATTTTCGTTGTGGGTTATTTCTAATCAAGATAAATCATTAAAAATGTCTAGCCAAAAAGAATAAGTTAGAAAAAAAGAAATGAGAAAAACAGTTTCCAGGTTTTCCTAATAAGCAGATTAAGACGCGTTCGTCTTAAGAGTCTCTCTTTCTCGGAAAATAGCCCCCCTCCCTTGTGAATAATGAGATGGGTGTGTTACAAATGAAAGTATTTTGAAATTTGGGGAGTGGAGACTAGGTGGAGCCATTTATCATATTGTACATAGAATCAATTTCGTCTCTTTCATAACAATTCTCCAAATAAAAAATATCAGGAAAATTAATTAGAATAGAGGCATAATAGAAAAATCAAAAGTATGAAAAAAAGGAAAATAGTGAAAGAAAAAAAAGAACGACTCAAATTAAATTTACATTCAACTATAAAGTCAAAACGTTTATTTTAATTAATACTTTTGTTTTTAATAGAAAGAAATTGTTGGAGTAATCCAATATCACCCATTTTTTTTATTTTTCATGTCCATAATTTAATGTTACTGAGTTACACAAGCAAAGATTTTGCCACTTTCTTTTAGTAAGCTATGGTAGTGATTTTTCCCTTTTGTGAACATAATTCGTCTATGGATAGAATGTTCAATAATACATCAAATTTTAAATAGTATATGTCTATGGAAATTATCTAAAACCTAAAAGTTTAAACAGCTTTAGCACTAAGTTGTAAAATTTTAATTTATCCCGAATCGTACACAATTTATTAAAATGTTTTTAAAATTTCAGAAATATTATCCCAGCGAGTTAGAGTTGGAATAATAGTCGTACTTTAAAAAATGAATTTAACAACTGCAATCATAATTGTTTAAATTAAATAAAAGAACTGAATACAAAAAGGAGTATAACATTTCAGTCCACTTACATTCTAAAAATGACAGCTTCCTGCTTGTGGGATTTTGGAGGATGAAATGTTACATCTTATCAAAGCCTCCTCATGAAAAGTATGCAAAGATGAAATATTTGATACTTTTGAAACAATTTTAAAAATGTAAAATAAATAAATAAATTATTCAACAAAATAGTAAATTATAAGATCAAATACATCCTCAGTAAATTTTACATATATTGAAATTAAAAAAAAAGATTAAGAGGAATAGTGAGAGCAAATGTTATTCCTTCCTATCAAAAATATCATTTCAAAATGAATGGCTGCCTCAATATATTAAGATGACCAGATTTTGAAGTTCAAAATGTAATATATATAGACTTTTTTACAAATAAATTATTTTATTATAGTAGTTATATTGTAGTATGTTGGTCAAGAGAAATATGTATACCAAATTAAACAGTTTTTCTTTTATTTTTGAAGCAGCCTTATATTTTTCAAAAGCATGAATATTTTTCAAAACAACTTTTTCTACTATATATATATATATATATATGATCTTATTCAAGTCGGAGCAATTTTGTTAACAAAAACTGTTGAATGTTAATGTTGTTAAATGTTACTGTTGAATTGTTCATGGTGCTAAATACTTGCAAAGTGCAGGAAGAAAAAAAATAATAATCTATTTAGGTGCTAAATACTCGCAGCATTAGTGCCAGGAAGAAAAAAAAGGGGGGGGGGAACTCTGACAATTTTAAACATTTGAACAACTATAACCTCATAACCTCAGGTTCTTATTAAAATATGCAGTTATATTTCCATCCACCTCTGAAATTGGCACATCTTATTGAACTAAGTGAAGGTATTTTTCTAGACAGAGCAGAATTGATAATTAAAAAAATATATGCTATAAATTTAGGACCAAAAAATGAGTAGTGAAAAATCGAAGCAAGCACTGAAGATTCGGGAATAATGTATTATTAAGTTTAAAAAAAATTATTAAAGAAATCAAACATGAGAAGGAAAAAATGTATCAGTCTTTCTTCTTAACAACCCCCACAATAAAAAAAGGTGGAAGAAAAATGTATACATTTTTCTTCATTGAAGTAAAATTTTCAGGCAAAATCAATCTCATTTTTTAAAACAAATATTTAATTTGTATATCTCAATACATTAAATTAAAATTTTTATTTCAAAAAAATTATAATCCAATGAAAGAAAGCGTGGTGTAATAATTTATAAAGAACGGAGAAATCTTGATTTTTTAAAAAAATAATTCTGGATGAAAAAAAGTTTTTTTCAAAACTATAACAAAACTTCATTTTCACTGGAATATGTGCTCCGAGCAAAATATACATCACAGTATTTTGAAAATTAAGCATTATTTTCCGGCCATTAACTATTATTTTTGAAATACTTAGAACTTACTTTAAAATTATCTTTACTCAATATTGCTAAAAAAACCCACTGTTTCATGAATTTTACTTTTAAAATTAAAAAAAAGTACATTAATGTTACAGAAGATTGAAATGATTTTAACACTATACTTTTTAACAATTTTTTAAAAATATATACTGCTTTCAGCTTTATACAACAGAATTAATCACCTAAGTTTAATCACCTTTTAAACATAGCTGAAATATGAGTCTTATTATAAGCCATGGTTATAATGGATTTTGAGAAAAGTAAGAACAGAACTGAAAAATAAATTATCCCCTTTATATATACATTAGCTAAATCACAATATAAACATAATTTTGGACCATTTTTTAGCTGAAAAATTATATGGAATTCAAGTCAATTTTTGTTTAGAATAGGCTAAGAACAATTTTAATTGTAAAGAGTATAATTAAAAGGCAATGTATGTAATTTCTACCATTTTACGTCAATATATAAATAAATATAAATCACAATTTTCTTCTTTTATCATTAATATAATATATATATATTCATAAGAATTGCTCTAAATGAAAATATGGTTTAATTTCAACTGCAAAAGTTAAAATGATTTTGTACCAATAATCACATAATTTTCAGGTGGCTGTTTAGAAAATACTTGATTCAAATGTTATAAGAATTTTAAAAAATTTACTAAAATTCGCAAATAATCAAAAATATTTCAATATACTAAAATATTTTACTCTTCTATTTTTTGGTTTAGAATATAGTTGCAGTTCAAAATTTGTTTTTTCAGTTTCATTAATGTTTTTCAAAATTTAATCTTAACTTTTATTTTATAAACATACCATATTTCTAATGAACTTGTATATGAAAAATATTTATATCTTAAAATTCAAATAAATATTGAAAAAACATTGAAATTATTCAGTAGTGAAGTTATAAACAATAAACGCACAATAGTTGTAATAGATTATTAGATTCACACATACTGAAACATTAGCATTATTCTGAACTAAGCATATCCTGAAAAAAAATTGCACTTTTCTATTGTAATTGTTTTGAATATAGCCAATCTACACTGGTGTGCAAAAATTAAGGACGAGACGGTTTTTTCAATATAACTTTGTACAAAAGCTTTCCAAATCAACACATTTAATACCGTAAGATCCCCAATACGTAAGGACATGTGTAATGTAAGCAACACTTACTAAAAGAGAAATCAGAGGGATAAAAAGAAGCTTGATTGAAAAAGTAGCATGGAACGCAATGCGACTGAAGGCCTAAACATCCCTGTGATGGGTGTCCAGCAAGAAACATCCGGTCTTTAGTAGGGGATATGATCTCCCCTGACTGCTAGGCAGGTTTCACAGCGTCTGCCCATGCTGAGAATGAGGGTGTCAATGAGTTGTTGAGGCATTGCTGCCCATTCGCCTTGCAGCGCCAATCGAAGCTCCCGAATCGTTACTGGTGGTAAGGTACGAGCTGCCAAGCGTCTGCCTAGAAAATCCCATACATGCTCGATGGGATTGAGATCCGGAGATCGTGCCGGCCAATCCATACGTTCAATATCCTCACTCTCTAAGAGCTGTTCGGCAGCTACTGTGCGATGACATGGTGCATTGTCGTCCATGAAAAGGAACTGCAGATCCATAGCACCTCTAAAAAGACGCACATATGGAAGAAGAATCTCGTTACAATAACGGGTCCCATTGACTGAACCTGCGTCGAAAATGTGAAGGTCTGTACGACTACCAAGCATGATGCCTCCCCAAACGAGAACACCGCGACCTCCATACCTGTCCCTTTCAATGATGTTCGAGGGATGATTGCGGCTTCCCCGCTCTCTCCAGATGAGTATGCGATGAGAATCGCTACTCAAACTGAATCTGCTCTCATCTGTAAAGAGTACTCGTCCCCATTCATGGTCTCTCCAATTCCGGTGTTCCCGGCACCACAGAGAACGCCTTCTCCGATGGGCAGGCGTTAAAGGTACACACCGTACAGGGCGTCGTGCAAACAGACTACCACCGTGCAGTCTTCTGCCCACGGTAAAACGCGATATCGGTCGTCCAGTCACCTGTGTCGTGTGTCTAGCGATTTCTCCCGCTGTCTGCCGCCTGTTTCTTCTGGCCTGTAAGACAATGTGTACCGGTCATCTGCGGGTGTGGTTCCTCGTGGACGACCACTACTGAACCCCCGGATAGCTGTTCCTGTAGTTTGAAATTGTCTCCAAAGTCGTGAAACGATGCTGTGAGCAATTCCGAACTCTGCAGCGACACTTGTCACACTGCGGCCTTCCTCCAACTTCCCAATGATTCGACCTCGTGTAAAAGCATCCAGATGTCGTCTAACAGATTGATTATTCGTCATTTCTCGCTGAGGCAGCAAGTCGGTGTGTTTTTAACTGCTATACGGCGTGCAATCTCTTTGCCAGAAATTCTGATCTTACACCGAAAACATGCTTTATTCTACTCAGACACTCCCCCATTACGTCTATCTGCATATCTGCGCATGTGCTACCGTACATCACCTTACTTAATCTCCTGATTGGTCTTTCTGTCCACTCTGCCTCTTCGTTCAGCTGATATGCTAATTTTTCGACTTCGTCCTTAATTTTTGCACACCAGTGTAGATATATATTATAAATGCGAAAGTTTGTGAGGATGTTTGGGAGTCTTTCACGCAAAAACAACTGAATGAATTTTAATGAAAATTTACAGTAATATAGCTTATGCATCGGAATAACACATAGGCTATAATTTATAAAGATATTGTCAGAAGTGTTCAAAATATAACGATATTTGTCAAGTAAGTAGGAAAAAATTCTGCCATTTGCAAGCAATCCTGGCGTGCGCTGCAAAAAAGCCCATGTCAGCATATATCTATCTTTTGTTTGTGAAGAAACTCTTTTTGTTTTGGCAACGCAAGGCGCTCACTTCTAATTAATTCCTGTGAACAGCATAATCCCTAATTTTTTTATTTCAGAATCAAACTAAGTTTTTTTAATGATTTTATTATGCACATTTGGTGGTAAGAAATTGGTCTTTTTTCAAAATAAATACTTTTATTGCTACTGGTACTTACAGTAGATAAACTTTGTCTTTCACACTACATCATTTGGACACATTTGCGTAGTTTGTTTGTGGTCAGTAGTTAATTATAACGCTATAATTTTAACTCAATAGGCGGATATTGCATTTTTAAGTATAAAAATAATTGTAAGTACTGTACTGTATTTTTTGGAGTGAGTGAATATTAACGTCGCACTGTTCAGCTACACGAGGGCTTTTGGCAACAGACCACGTAATTTTGAACCATGGTCAAGTGACGTGGACGACACCTGAGCTGGCACTCCCTTCTCCTAACTACCATACCACACCAACTTAGAAGGAATATTCTACCAATACTTAGCAAGAATATTCTTTGAAATCCACGTTTCCAAGATATATGGCAGCACGGGTTCTATGACAGTGGCGTAACGTGCACCCCCGCATCGTGCTGGGCCCAGGGTTCTAAAGGGGCCCAAAGACTGACTGACGCAAGTGCCTACCCTTTGTAAAATTCAACATGGGGGCCCCAAACCTGACTTTGCAGGGGTGCCGAAAAGTTCTCCGTTAAGCCACTGTTCTATGATGAGTATTTTAGCAGGGAAGGAGAATAGTTTTGCAGCAGATAAGCGTTTTCAGCTGACGACGTTTTCAGCGGATTGCAAAGATTATTATTTTTGTCCCGAAAAAATAGTTCATGTCAAAATTGAAGTGTTTTATGTTCTTGTATGTTAATGAAGACCTTAGAAAACGATTTGACTATTTATTTTAAGTGAACGGTGTATATAATTAATTTTACAGTGGAATATCTTTAATTTATTATCTCTAACGGATTAAATTTCCCAATGTGGAGTATTATGTATATTCCTTAATTTTCAATGTAGTGATCCAAAAAAATATTGCATGAAAAAAACTGCAGTAAATCATAATGTGGTAGATAAAGCATTAACGTGCATTGCTTCCCTACACGATTGGTCTTACAAAGCTCTAATAAAGCTCGAGCTATGAAAGTAGCTAGACATTTGCCACCTTGACTATTGTTATTATTTCACTGTGTTTTTCATTGAATCGCCATTATATCCATTATAATTTAAGAAACGGTGTTGCTTGCGAATATTACAATTTTAACATAAAATAAATACAACAGAAAGTAATATTAATTTATTACACTGTCAGATATAAATTATTTACATTATTTTAAGCGTTCATTACGCAAGACTTTTAACAATGTGTTACTTTTGCTGAGCAGAGATCAGCTTAGGGAGGTACTTTCAAAAATCGACCCTCAAGAGTGTTACGGGGAATTATAAATAAAAAAAATTCCTTTTTTTATCAACTTTTAGATCTACATACTTAAAGTTTAACAAAAGATGTTTTCTTTCTTTCTTTTTTTTGTTTAGCTGATATATGCAAAAAAACTTTTTTTTGTTTAATTTGCAATTCACGTAAAATTAACTCATTAAAAACTTCTTTATCCTTCAATCTGTGTTGTTTAATTTTTCAGTTCACCCGTGTGAAGAACGGGTATAACAGCTAGTAATGTATAAACAGCCAAATAAAGCAATTCCGTAACAGAGGAGTTTGAATTCCAACAACGCAAATAATAGGAATAGGTGCCTCCAACGAAATCAAGCATTACTAGTCCGGCCTTATTTGTTCCTTTTATCTATTAGACTACTGCCCCTTCAAAATTTCAATCAATCAATCAAAAGAGTATCATCAGTGGCCCATCAAAGCAATAAGTTAAAGTTGTGGAACATTTTCGTGATGCATAAATTACTTTAGGCTATTATTTTGCACAAGTATTTAAAATATTGAAGCAACTGAGAAGCTTTGTGTAGTAGCTGAAATGAAAAATGATGGATTTAATGGAGATAATATATTGAGCTGAAGACGTATCAGGGTAATGTCTTAAAGCATTTTGATGACAGTTTTATCACATTTATTTTTTTGTTTAAATTAAATCGTGGTGTTAAATTCTCAGAAAATGAAGAGAAACGTCACTACTTAGATTCTGTAGCAATATCGTGAACAATTAGGCAAAATTATGAGGGGCATGGGATATACGAGTGTTTAAGTTAGTTATGGTAGACTAATACAATACTTTCTCATCCTTTAGACAGTCGCAGTGATAACGAGGAATTAAGTTGTAGCTTTGAAGATATTGCTGAATGAAGACTAAGTTACTTAAAGTGTTATTAGTACATATTTTATATTAAGATGTGCAGCTTCAAAAGTATTGTCGGTAAGTCGACGACTTAGCACACAAAGATTTGAAAACACATAGTTGAATATGAAAAAAGTTGTAAAAAAAACAGTGTTACCATTAGCAGTTACTCTTGCTAAATATATGAATTCTAGGTTAATGTAAGAGGTAGGATATTATTAAATATAAGGAGGTAAAGCATTTTTAGCAGTTTTGGGTGTTTTTGTATAACTCCATCGACCATTTTTGCCTAACAAAACCTGCTGCTTCATGGTGCAACTTAAACATAATACATTTCAGTTGTTACTTTTGAATACCATGTAACATTATTAGCCATCAAAGGACTGACTTTTGTTATCGTTTCATCAATGTTTATAGTTGGTAGGGTAATACGTACCATATTGAAACATGTTGCAAATGTTATTGATTACATGGGGTATTTTTGTGTATGTGAGGTCTATTAATTTAGGAATTCAATGCATTTTTCAGCCAACAAAAAAAAAAATTGTTTTTGATTTTCTTCAGCATATATTTGAAAAATTACTTTCTTGTATTCACTGTTTTGATTTGGTCATCGATTTAGAGAAAAATCTCATTCACTTAAGTATTTCACTCTTTCTTATATGCTGACTGAAATTAAACAGATCCATAACACATACAGAATACTATCTAGCAAACGTCAAAGAATTAATTTACTCTTGCATAAACTAATAATAAACTTTCCATCTCTTTTTCCCATTTCCTCAAGTGTCCACGGTAGCCTAGTGGTAAAAGTAATGGACTCATGGCTGGAGTTTCATGTGTTTGAGCCTTGTACCACTGAAGATCTGCCGTGTAGGGGGGTGATGCACATCAAATCTGTTGAAGCTCAAACATCCTCCCGTTGGTGTAGAAGTTAGGAGAGGGGGTCCAGTTCAGGTGTCATCTTTGTCACTTGACCATGGTTTAAAATTATGAAGTCTGTCACTAAAAGCCTTCGAGTAGCTGAATGGTGTGATGTTAATTTTCACTCGCACCCATTTGGTTAGGTCCTAGGAGAGCTCACACCCTTGGCGCGAGTTATTTTGGTTAGCGATAATTGCGCCATCTTGGTAACCCTACATTGATACATTATATTTTTGTATTTTGTCAGCGGGCATTTCCAATTTTGTCATTTTGTTGTTGAGCACCGGGCTGGAAGTATGGCTGCATGTGTGCCTTAGAATTTACGTTGTTGAATGCAAAAGATAAGAAAGAATTGATTGAATGGTGTATGAAGGAAGGAAGGATTGATTGCTTCGAATTATGAATGTCCTAAATGTAATGAGTGAATGGGATTATACGCACAAAAGAGTGCTGCTTTGGATGGATTTGAATAGAGATGTCGAATGGGTATGTTCAACCATTACCTCGCAGAATATATATGACGGCACTCCCACGGTCATTCACTTAGCGATGGGGCCTTCAAGGCTTTTTTAAAATCTGCTGTTATGCTGTACGCTCCACTCAGAAAAGATCAGCAGTAGGAAAGTAATATATTTGATTAATTTCTGTATTGCTTACATATATTTTCATTACACATCTACCTTGTCCCACTATATTCACTCACCTCACCATTGTCAATTTCACTTGGCACCATCTCATTCTTGCTTGGCGCTCTTTTCAGTTTGTTGCCAAGGGGGGGAGGGGGTCCCATTTTCTTAAAATATAAACAGAAACCCAGAGGACATTAAATCATGAACTTCCAAATATCTAATTCTCTTGAAAGAATCAAACATGTGCAGTTGTTTATATTCATAAATATCTACCAGATCAAATTTAAAACAAACTTGGAACTAAAGTTCTGTGAAACATTATTTGAAAAAAAAAACTGGTCTTCAACCTTTATCTAATGCTGTGTAAAAATTAAAATAAAAACATTCCAAATTCAAATCACACCTGTAGGGAAAGCGAATCACATATTTGATATTGTGGTACTTGAAGGGAGAAACGGTGTGATTGCGGTCCTGAATAGGTTTAAGTAGAAGATATGGAAATAATTTGATATTGGTCTCCACGAAGGATTTTTAAGTATTTCGTATTAACCTGTTAAACAGTTTCATCAAATTGAAAACCATCGCCAAATCCAGCAATATGCAGCTAATAGTGGAAACTGTTTTTGCGAATGTTGGAACTTAATAATAGTAATGACAACAGCATTTGGTGATATTTTCTAAATTAATGAAATTCATCAACGGTATACTACACAAGAACCAATTTTTTCACATAATTTTATTCTTAATTTTTGTTTGATTTAAATTTTTGCCAAGTTAGGATTATAACATTACCATAAAATAGTATTGTAATACCTACCAAAAATCTATTTGTCAGGATTTTGAAATCATGCCAAGACTGTAGACTGATATCAAATTATTTCTCGAGTTATTTTATCAAAATTTGTACATCAATATTTGTCTTCATTTGCAAGTAAAAATTGTAAGGAGAAACCAGGTATTTTCAATTAGTGTAATAGACTGCAAAACAAAATAAAATTTTATATTGTGAATATGATGGTATTTTAGTTTATCAGAGGCAAATAGCTGATATTTGTTGAGTATTTTTGTTCAGAGCTTGCGATTTTCTTAAAATATGTGCATATGATCCTGAGGGGTGCATTTTTATTAATCAGAAACATATAAATTGTATAATTATATCATAAGATAAAAAAATTTAAATTTGATATTGCATTTTTTCTTATGAGTGTATTTTTTTTCTTAAGCAAGAGTGTTCTCAAATATTTGCATAAGAAAATAATCACAAATTAAAAGTTGTATAATATAAAACATGACCGTAACTACATTGTACTGTAAAAATTTTGAATTTTTTCCTTTTTAGATGAAGAGAGAATTAAAAAATCATCATTAAAAATTATTCCCATCAGTAATTTTTTTAAAAAACTTTTATCTTTTTCTCTTTGGATATCCATTTTGCAAATTGTTATATGGTATTATCTGTAACACAACTTTATATTCTTTTACTGTATATATTTATGGTTGAGAAGTTTTCTAGGAAAGGGGGTTGTCAGATTTCTAATACAAAATGTCCATTAGAGCTCCAGTAGAAATTTCCACAGTATTTGATGGTCTTTTTTTTCTTTTGTAAATTTCTAAAGTCGCAAAATTATTTCAGGGGATATATAATGAGGTTTATTTGCTCTGAATATTTATGTTAACTGCTTTTAAAGATCAACAGATATGTTGCTAAATGAGTAAACCACATAAAATTTAATTATTTAAAAATGGCTGTATGTATACAATTTGTTATATGTACAGTTACATCCATTTTGTACAAGAAGTGGCCTTCTTTTGAAGTCATATTGAGATAAGTTTACTTATATATTATTTGTGTAATCTTGTATTTAGTTCTTAATTTTCAAATATATTATTTAGAATTTTTATTTATTTTTATCTAATTGTATGCTCATTGTTGTTGAGTGAATTAATTTTAATGTAATAGTATTTTTATCAAGTGTTACAATTGTTTTTTTATAGTCTAATTATATCAGATGGTGCAGAAGTATCATTTAACAGGGATACTCCATTTCATTGTTAACAAGTTTTAGAGTTGCATACATTTCAAAGAGATAGAATTTTTCTTAGTGTTATTTCTTTTACAAATAAGATAAACCTTTAGAGGAGTTAACTTATACAAGATTAAAATTTTCATTCCATGTATATGATTTATTTTCTGTGCAGCAGTAGTAATGGTATGTTTTCCCCAAATTTTTTTTCTTGTTGGAGAGCAGTTCTGTAGTCCCCTTAAAATATTGATTTTTGTTATATAATACAAAAAGATTATCTAGAACAGGGATGGCGAACCAATGGCACTTGACACAATATTTTTAGCATGCCACCGATCAAAACGGTTTGCATTTTAGTTCAAAATAACCAAGTTCACAATGAAGTATTACAATCAAACACGAGTGATTTATCACAATTGTTTGTTATTGTCTTGCCTTAGTTATGTTGTGGACCGCAATTGCTAATGAAGCAATGTTTGTCTACGTAAAGCATAGGGAATTTTGTTGACACTATTGTATTTTAAAGTTTGTTATATGTTCTATTTATGATTAATAACTGTTATTTAACATGGCAAGTTCAAAAAAAAAGTGCGAGATAGTTAGTGTAACAGAGAATTTCAAACTTAGGAGACCGAGAAATACGGCATGATTAGTAAAGGCAACAAAGATATGTGTTTTATGTTCTGGAACAGTTACATATAGAACATTGTCAAACAGATTCCAGATACATTTAACTATTTGAAGAAGCTGGCTTGTGCTATTTTAACCATATTTTCATTTATGTATGCCTGCAAGTCATTATTTTTGGAAATGAATAACATGAAAGACTCACTTAGAAACCATTTGGCAGATGATTCCAATTCAGCATGCATTCTGCTGAAAATAACATCTTACAATCCTAATATAAGTATTTGAAATCTAATCTGCAACAGAATTCACACTAATGTTTTTAATTTGAATCCATGTATATCTAAAACACTTACTACTATACAGAGTAAAATGTATTTTTTCGTAGTAAATAATGAGTTTTGAGTTGTTAATATTTAGTTTTATTATTTTCTCAATAGTCACAACTCAAAATTATCTGACACACAGCACGTCTATAGCTCATTAAACAATTTTTAAAAAATGGCACATTGATCTATAAAGATTCGCCACCCTGACCTAGAGCAATATCATAAGTAGCAGTTATGTGATATATATAGTTATTTATTTCCTTGATTATATTGTTTGGATTTGTTTTTAAAATGTATAAGCCAGACTACTTGACTCAAAATTGTTTTATCCTGATTTGCATTTAAGGCTTTGAACTTCCTTTTTGAAAGCCCTTATTCTTCATAAGGGCTAATTTTTCTTAAAATCTCTCAAAATTTTTCCTCTTTAACTGTATTACTCATGATGTGAAAATTAACATCCTGTGTCTTTTTCAATTGTAAATGAAGTGTACATTAAGAGAATTAGGTATTTTTCTGGGGAGTTTTCTCTTTTCCATCTTCAAAGTGACAAGCAAAAACAAACTATGATGATTTCTACAAGAGTTGAATGAGAGAAATTTATAATCTGTAGATTTTTTTTTGTCAGGGATGAGGTCAACTTTTTCTATATGAAAATTTAGTTAATTATTTTCAAATCCATCTGTTTTCATTTTCCTTATAAATGTAAGCAATAAAAGTCATTTGATGGCTTTCTCTTTAAAATTACATTATAGGTGCTCCATAAAAAATAATTTAATAATATGCAAATATATATATATAATTTTACTAATATATTTTTAATCAAATTCTAATTTTAGTGAAATAATTAAAATGGAAATGAAGTCAATGATGGAATTTAATTTATGAATGTCAATCAGTTAAGGGTGGCTGAAGTAAACTAAATGGTGTGAGAATTGAAAAGGACTTGGGATTTTCTTAAATCCATCAAACATTTACACAAATTTACAAAAAATTGGAAATAAATTAATAACTAAATAGTTAACTAAACCTTTGCTTATCTGCTATAAAGTTATTTGCCAGTTATATGAAGAAATCTATTCTTTTTAAATTGTAGGTTCCGCAGTAGGAAGCTTCTGGTTTGAGGAAAAGTTGCTCAAGATGAGGTGTCACATCTTTATTACTATAACTGAAATGATTGTAGGTCGAGGATAATAACCTTTGGTGCTCCATAACCCACACTATCCAATCAATTGCAGTAAAATTACATTTGCCAATCTTCTAGAAGTTATTTTTTCATAATATCAGCAAGGTGTTAATGTAAAAAAAATGTCAAGAGGAAATTGAAAATGAAAGTAAAAAGTATGTATTTCAAGAGTATTTTTGGTGTCATTTATTGAGGAGTTAAGAAACTATTGATCATTTACATATTTAAAGTATTAGTTTGAGAAGTAATAATGTTGCTACCTCGTAAAATAGATTATTAAAAATTTAGTAAATGTAAATTTTTCATACAGATGTTTTCTTTAAATAGAAGCATGCATTTAACATGTAACAAATTACTAAAACTAATTGCTGTTTTTGAAGCACTATTCTAACACAAAAATAAAGAACTATTATAATGTTCCACAAATTGCAACAAATTATTTTATTTCAGATATGATCTAATTAAATATTTACATTCCTATTTATGCAAAAGTCCTTTTTAGCAAAGGAAAGTTAATTGACATTTTTCCAAACTAAAATATTTACAAATTCATACCAACAAAAAGACATCTGTAAAATTTGCAATATGACATTTTCACAATCAAGTGAGTTAGTGAGGCATTTGACTGCTAATACTAACAAGAAACCTTGTATTTGCGAAATTTGCAAAAAAGCATTTTCAAGGAAGAGTAATTTAATTATCCATGTCCGCATCTACACCAATGAAAAGCCATTTGTTTTTGAAATTTGCAAAAAGGCATTTTCCCAAAAGACTCATCTGGAAAAACATTTATATACTCATTCCAATGAAAAGCCTTTTCTTTGTGAAATTTGTGGGAAGGCATTCTCTCAAAGGGGTGATTTAACGAGGCATTTGCGTATTCATACTGAGAAAATGGCTCATATTTGTAAAATTTGCAACAAAGGATTTTCTGACTAGAGTAATTTAAAAAACCATGTGCGCATTCACACAAATGAAAAACCTTATACTTGTGAAATTTGCAAGAAGGCATTTTCTGGAAAGAGTCATTTAAAAATCCATATGCATATTCATACCAATGAAAAGTCATTTGTCTGTGAAATATGCAAAAAAAACATTTTCTCAAAAGGCTCATTTGGAAAGCCATTTGTGTATCCATAGCAATGGAAAAGCAATTGCTTGTGAAATTTGCAGAAAAACGTTTTCTAGAAAAGATTCTTTGGAAAGCCATATGTGCATCCATACAAATGAGAAGCATTTTGTTTGTGAAATTTGCAAGAAGACATTTTCCAGAATGTGTAATTTAAAAATACATTTGCGTATTCATACCAATGAAAAACCATTTATTTGTGAAATTTGCAAAATGCCATTCTCTCAAGAGTGGATTTTAAGAAGGCATTTTTATGTTCATACTAAGGAGAAGCCTTTTGTTTGTGAAATTTGTAAAAAAGAATTTACTGAAATGTATAATTTAAAAGTACATCTGCATATTCATACTAAGGAAAAGCTGTATGTATGTGAATTTTGCATGAAAGCATTTACTCAAGGAAGTGAGTTAAAAAGGCATTTGCTTATTCATACCAGGGAAAAGCCTTTTGTGTGTGAAATTTGCCAGAAAGTATTCTCAAAAAGTAGTTATTTAAAGTTGCATTCACACGTATTCATACCAAAACTTCTGTTTGAGAAATTGTCAAAAAAGTGTTTTCAAGATTGTTGTAATTTGAAATGCCTTTATATATTCATATCAAAGAAGAATTGTATGCTCTTTGTTTCCCTTGAAAACATTTTCTGTAATGTGTTTGTAAAAAACTTGCGGGCCCAAAGTCTTATGTTTGTGCATTTTGCAAGGCATTCTCTCAAAAGTTTAATTAAAAAAATTCTTTTCGTATTCATGCCATAGATCCTTATGTTTTCTTAATTTTATAGAAAGGGTTCCGTGAAAGTCATCTTCAGCAAAACTTTTGCATGTTATGAAAATAAAAATCTCTCCATTCTGTGATAAAAATATTTAAATTTGTGCAGTTTTGTTTGTTAAATTTTTTAATCTTTTCTAGTCTCCTAACTGTATTAATACTTGGAACTAAAATAAAACATTTTTAATTTTAAGAATATATTTTCTGTAGGAATTTGTAGGCTGTCACAATATAGTTTAGTTATATCAAAGAATTAGTTATTATATATATGCTGGTATTGATTTATATAGGGAATTATATTAGAATGTTGTGCTATATATATAATATTTTAAATTCTTATTTAGAATTAGATCTATTTTTGAATGATAGTAAAGAATCGGAATCCAATTCCATCCATTCTTGAAGTAAACTATTGTACCTATCAGTGGCGTAGCTAGCTTTGAGGAAAAACCTGAGACTTTTTGAACCCTGTATCAAAATTCCTTTCGGGTCCTTTTTTAGATATGGGGGCCCTGTTTGTGGGACTGTAGTTACACATGTTGTAATTAGGGGGCCCTGTATCATTGATACTGTGGTAGCTACGCCCCTGGTACCTATACTATTTTCATATTCTGACAAATTGTATAAGTAACCTGCTTTAATGTATTATTTATTTTCCCTGAATAAATTCTTTTTCAGTCTACAAAATGAGTTTTATATTTCATCTGAATTTTATTGCTGATAGGAATTTCAATTTTATATTGTGAAGGGAAAAAATGTGTATTCATTGAATGTGTTTCTAAATTTTAAGAACATATCTTATACAAAATGTTGTTTGTGAGAAACTTAATTTGTATTAATGTACTAAATATGAATTTCCTCTCATCTAAAAATAATTCCAATTTGGGTCGTTTCTTACAGTGTTAAGAAGGGATAGCTTCACAAATAAATATGAATGTTAAGCAGGACTACTAACATTTGGAAAACGGAGAAAAGATTAAATTTCGAAAAAAAATATTGTGTTTTTTTATTTAAATATTCTTTTGAAAGCCAGAAACCACACATATGTAAATTTTTAGAAAAAAGTATTGAATATGAGTAGTTAACTGCTTACAAAATTCTGAAATTGAACAAAAAAATAAATGGAAAGTAAAAAATAAATGATTTTTTTAATGAAAATATTAATTTAAATATTGTCCTTTTTCATAAATGTATATTTATATACTATGACGAAAAACTATAAAATTATTTGGCTCTAAATTTATATTTCAGGTAATACTTCATAAATTACATTGATGGGGGGGAGGAATCCCAGCACCAAGAAAAAACTATTGTAGAGTAATAAAATGAGGACAATGCAATTGCCTAGTTAACATGTTTAATTGATTAAATTTTCAAGATCACACGAGTTAATTTAAGCTCAAGAAAGTGCATTTCAATTGTAAAATGCTGTTACATTAATAGCCGGTCTAACCTCCAAAAATTTTGAATGCAACCGTGCATGCATTGTGTCATACTGGTGCCGAATGTCACTTTGTTGTATGGAGCTCCATGCTTGTTGTACTTGTGTGAATACTGGGACAGTCAGTGCTGGCTGTAAATGATGCTGGAGTTGTCGTCCGATGATATACCATACGTGCTCAATTGGAGACAGATCTGGTGATCTCGCAGGCCAAGGTAACATATGTCAACACTCTTTAGAGCATGTTGAGTTACAACATCGGTGTATGGGCGAGCGATATCCCGTTAGAAAAGCCCCCCTTGAATGCTGTTAATGAATAGCAGTACTACAGATTAAATTACCAGACTTGTGTACAAATTTACAGTCAGTGTGTTTGGGATAACCACGAGAGTACTCCTGCTGTTATAGGAAGTAGCTCCCCAGACCATGACTCCAGGTCTGGGTCCAGTGTGTATAGGTCGCAGGCATTCCTCTGGTCGCCTTCTGACCAACACACTGCCATCACTGGTATCAAAGCAGAACCGTTCATCCGAAAACAACAGATCTCCACTTCGTTCTCTAATGAGCTCTGGCTTGACACCACTGGCATCGCAAACGGCAATGGCTTGGAGTCGGTGGAATACACGCTACAGGGCGCCTGGATCAAAGCTGTCCTTGAAGTAACCGATTTCTAATAGTTCGCTGTGTCATTGTGGTATCTACTACAGCTCGATTTTTTGCCGCAGATGCGGTCCGATGCGTCACAGTCGTACGCCGAATTCGGCGGTCTTTCCTCTCAGTAGTGCAACGTGGTCACCCAGAACCCGGGTTTAACTTGAGGCAATACCATCCCTTGACCACTGCTTCCAACAATCATGCACTAATCATTCGGCCAAGTCCTTTTGCAATATCACGGAAAGAAAAACCACATTTTCGTAGCCCTATTACACGACCTCGTTCAAACATGGTGAGTTGTTGATAATGCTTCTTCGTCTTCTTGGCTAACATCGACTCATTTTGTCGAATTTCACAGGCAAATAACGCTCATGAACTTTACAGCACGCATTTGAAGCAACCCAGATTTGCAAGTTCTGAATGGCGTTACTAGCACCACACTTAAGGGGACCCTTTGAGCAAATTTTTTTATTTACGTATTTAAAAATTATATTTTAGCATTTTATACAATGTTTATATTCAAGAAAATGATGCCGGTTGAAAATTTTCATATATTATTCACACAATTTTAAAAATTTAAATTTTTCGAAAAAAATTGGGAAAATTTTAAAATCCTACTCCTTTTGTAAAAATTAATTTTTTGACCTGAAACTTTTTTATAATATTCTTATGGATGTTCTAAACAACTTTAGGGATCGATTTTAGAATAACTTTATTCGTTTTTGAGAAGAAGAAAAATGAAATGTTGATATACAGGCTAAAAATCAATGAAAAAGCCAACTTGTCTTACATTTTTTTTTAAGTATTCAGTTTTTATAGCAAAACGGATCCCTATTTTTATTACATACTTTATTTTTAACACGCAGAGAAAAAATTGGATTGGTAAATAATTGTTGAAGAGTAGCATTTTGAATGCACTAAGGTTTCGAAAAATACAAATTGAGAAAAACCACTTTAAAGTTTATAATTCTGAAAAAATTATTATAAGCTTAATTAAACTTAAAATACCACTTTAAGATATTACTTATACGTTTTTCTTTAAAATAATTGCATTTTCATATATTTTCAACCCACACATTTTTATAAATGATCAACTTTTAGAGAGTACTAATTGCACAAGAAAAACTTAAAAAAATTTTTTCTGTCACGACAGAAATTTTAGCTGTTTTTCTTCTTATAATATTAAAGTATTACATTTGTATGAAAAATATATCAGGAATAAGAACTGAAATTATATATATATAAAATTATTAATATAAAATGCCTTAATTTAAAAATTTTACATGCACACATTTCACAAGGAAGAAAAATTACATTATTGTATTGCCTTGGAAATATTCTGCTTTTAGTACTACACATTCTTTTTTATAGTTATTATTTCTATTTATAAAATAGATTTTTTTTATCATAACGCATTTTTTTGGCTTTTTTTTCTAAAAAGGGGATGTGGCTGAATTGCCTAATTTGTTTTCAAATGAAGTTTTATTCAACTTCTAACTTTCCGACATGCACGAGCGATATATCAATCAAAAGATAATAATGCAAAGAATAAGATTAAATGAAAATATAAAAAAAAAACGATAGGTCTGTGATTTTTGGGGTACAAAGTCCTCTTAAGCGCGATGTCTCGGATGTATAAACTCACCTACCAAATCTCGTTTATCCATCAGATATCTTTCTTGGTGTTGGAATCTTTCCCCGTCAGTGTATCTGGAATCAATATGAAACTCGTCTAAAATTTTATGATGCTTATTGATGAACCTAAATAGTTCAAGAATTTCTGTTACTTATTAAGATAACATTGTTTAATAAATGTTTACTGCCGTAACCATCTGTTAAAGAATTGTTTAATAATAAACTTTAAAAAAAATTTTATCCTGTTTTATATGAAAAGTTTTGTAACTTTCTTGCTCTTCGTTCTCAACAGACAAATTTTTTGAAGTGCATATTTTCTTACGTTTTTTTATTAACTGAGAAATGTGTATAATTTGTTAATTTTGGGTTAATATTCGAAGATCAGCTCTTAAAATTCATTCTCCAAATCAAACATATATTTATGTGGATTAGTATTCATTCTACTTGATCTGTTCTCATTTGAAACTGAAAGTTTTTTTTTTAACTCTCCTTCTTTCGAGTTTCTATTTTCACATTCTTTGTAATATTCTTTCACTATTTTGATTATCCGTGTAAAATAATGAGCATTAAAGTTAAAAAAAACATCCTAACTTTCAAAGCAGTAGATTTATTGCATCGGCATTTTAATGTTAATGAGAAGCTACTTTTAATCTCTTGCAAAAACACTAAAGAAGTGAGAAATTCGAAATGATCATCATCTAAAATGTCTGGTATTGAAGATATTTTCTGCTTCAGAGTTATTTGAATACAGTGTTTCAAACGGTAGACTCGCTCCAGCAGGAACTCTGCCTGTATTTTTCTTCAACTTTCAGATCGTACATTGAAAGAAACCGCTGAAACATAGAGGTACTGTTAGGATGTTAAGTATAAAAAAGATTTTCCACTATTGGGGTTGCATCTTAACCTCTTTAAAGACGTCTTTTGATTTGACGCGAAACTTGTCGATGATGTATAAGTACCGCTAATTGTTCTTGTCATTCAAGAAGAAACTATCAAAATGTATTTCCCAAATCAAATGTAATTTTTTTTTTATCCAATTGGAATTTGCACTGATTATGGTTGAATCAGCTGAATAGCCATTTTCATAAAACTTCATGATTTACTTTGCTAAACTATTGCCAATTTTTAATGAGATGCACTTACTTTTACTGATACCTTTTTTGTTATTTCTGTAGCCAAAATTTTTGTCAAAATGTTTTTGTTTGCTGTAGTGTGGTTACGACATAGAATAATATTTTTACGAGTTTCTTTAAATTAAAACTTGATTACCCTTTCGTCATAAGGAAATTATGAGAGTAACATTTCCCTAAGAGGACGTTAACGGCCTTTAGATTGTTATTAATGTAAAGTACGAGGAGATAGCAAACCCTGTTGAACGCTATCAGGATTGAACAGGACATAGAGAAACTGTTTCCAGCTCTCACTCTAAATTCACTGGAATTTAAGCAAAATTGAATAATTTAGGTACTGAGAGAGAGAGTGGTAGGTCAACGCAACACAAACCGATGCAGAGGAGGGTTTCTTTTATAGAAAGAAGTGTTTATTTACATCATTCTGTAGAGCAGGGGTACTCAACCTTTTTTTCTGCTGGGACGCATACATATGTCAGCTATTTCACGCGGGCCGCAACTTTAGGATAAAGGGGGAGAAATGCTTTAAGACCAAGGTAACATTGAAAATTTAAAATATAGAAAATTGATCAAAATATTATAACTCCTGTTTTGCTTTTTTTAATTATTATTTTTTGTATTTTTTTTATTTTTGTCACTAACACTAAATTAGATGCATTTAAGAAACACTCCTTAACAAAAAATTTCTGCATCAATAAACGGTTTCATATGATTACCAATATTATAACAAACTTCTCTTGAAAGGGATCTTTGAGGAAAAACATCATTGGATGATTCCTGTTTCTTGGTATTTTTTTAACACGGCACTTTCGTGACAAATCAAACAATTACTGATTCATGTTTGTTTTTCACCACTAAGCAATCAACATCCTAATCGTCTTGAAACGATTTATTTTTTTCGAATATTTTTCGCTTGCAAGATATGAAAGATAGTTAAAAATTAGTTGCACCCATAAAATTGTCGCTACTCCACTGTTGTCTGCTATCAATAACCACAACCATTCCAAATAGAAAAAGTACCCGTACGACACCGACAGCAAAAAGCGAAGTTGATATATTTGATTTCTTGACAAAGAATTTCCCACCCAATTTTTAGTACAATGTTCTTAAATAAGTAAATTCCTCAGAGCAATGGACCATGACTGGGCCACTTAAAAAGGGTCGGTGGGCCGCAGGCTGCGTATCGCTGGTGTAGAGCAACACTCGGGCTATCGGTGACGGACCTCGTAATTTTGAACCATTTATAGAGTGGAGGAACAAGCACTGAAAACATGAACTTTCGTTTTTTTTTCTCTTTTTGGCGCATGAATATTCGAATGAAGGAACTGTTCGAAATACTCGCAGATTATTTACTATTGATTATTTTTGTTTATTGTGTCTCTTACTATTTTGTTGTCCCCTTTCTTTTTAAATCAGCAGATCGTAATCATTTGTCCATTCTAAGAATTCATTTAATGGAATTTAAAAGTACTTAAAAAAGGATGCATAAAAATTATTAGAGTATAACAATGAGTCCAGCTCTATTCTTATTTAGAACTATTTTTACTAGTAATAAAATAATATTGCATTATAAATATCTTTATCAATATTAATTTAAAATTATCTAGTATAAATATTTAAGCTTCTAGAACCATTTAATAAAAAAGAGGGCATTCAAAAAAAAATCTACCGCTCGAGACATCATTGATGGTAATAGCACGTGTGGGAAAACAAACACAAATAAACATATAAATTATAACTAATTTTTTTTAAAAAAAGTTCTGTAACAATTTGAAGCATTATAAATTAAACATTCAACAACTATAGATTTTTTTATTTCGTACTAAGCAGAAAGCAAGCTTATAACAAAATATAAGTATGCTTCATATCAATTTCCAGTATAACTGTTGTCATTAAAATCTTTTTATTTTATTGTGAATTTATTTGTATAGATAATCAATGAGTGCAATGGGAATTTGTAAGCAGCTCTGAAAGAAATTAGTTTCAATATAAGAGGAAAATAAAAAAATTTCTGGTATTCACATTGCTAATTGAAAATGTTTTTAGAAAATTTTTGTCCATCCACGCTAAGAAAACACACACTTAAGTTAATGAACTTAATAATACCCTGAGAAAAACTGATGATACATAAAATGAAAAGGTGCAGTAAAATATTTTTTACGGTATCTTACACAGTGATTAAAATACCTGAATATTAAATCTTAAAGAGCCACTAAAAAATTTTGAAAATGAAGATTTTGTTACCTATTGGTTTAAACATGGAATGAAGTTTCCCATCTATTTTCTTAGTAGGACTTTTTTTTATTCCATTCGTCTTTAAACATCCACAAAACACTAAAGTGCTTTTTATCACTTTTGTTGAGGTTAATCTCTGCCATAGTGCATTTCGTGTAATGCCCCCCACCCCGAATATTCATCTTTATATACATATAATTCTTCTATGCCTGTATGTGATTGAACTCCTCCTAAACGGCTGGATCGGTTTTGATGACATTTTTTGTGAGGATTCAAGTGGATTCGAGAATGGTTTAGATTCACAATTATGTCCGATATAGCAATTAGTTAAAAAGATATTAATTAAAAACGTTAAAACGCATAATTATTTTATCCATGTGTGTTGTTGATTCCGCTAATGCGCGGCAAGAAAAAAAATAAATAATAGGGAAAAATTTTGTTTTTCGCACGGCCAATTATATGTTGCGTGTCCGAGGGTTGGCAAACCATTGCATTTGTTTGTTTATACCCCTCAAGAATTAACCAAAAATATTGTGCATTCCAATGGCATTACGATAAATTTATTTACTATGCATTAAAAAAAATTATACCTGTTAGGAAAATAACTCGAGTTTTATCTTTTTTATCAATTAAAACAAATTTAAGTTTCTATTCAGAATAGCTTCTACTATATTCAACTTAGTTCATAGTATACACTTACTCACACTCAATCGATAAGTCGAATTGTGGTAACTGTGTATGTGAGGACGTCAAGTATTGTAATAACTTTTTTAGTAAAAATTTTCATCAAAACGGTCCAGATTGGTACTACTTATTTAAGAAAATTTGAAATTTTCGGATTTAAGACGTGTGTACAGGACAACGTCTGTCGGGCCGCTAGTATGCAAAGTAAAAGTTCTGTCACCATATTTTTCGTATTCAGTTTTGGCTGTCATTCGCATTGCATCAGTGAGAACGTTTGGTCTCGTCCAACACAGAACTCGCCTATCAACCGCACTGAAGCAATCCACCAGTCTTTACAACTCCTAGATATTAGAAGGCCTTGGCGATGAAATGAAAAGAGTTCGTGACCCTCATATAGAGAGAAAATACCGGGTGTTTCTAAAAGAATATCGGAGTTTCAACACTATATAGTATTTATCACATAATTTCCAAGTATGATTCATACATTGAATGAAAGTATAATTGAAACAGTTTTACCTACAAGTTTACAAATGTTCAATGTGAGCCTCATTCGTCACACGGCACACATCAAGTCGACAGACGAGTTCATCCCAAACTTTTTTCAGTGTGTCTAAGGAAATTCTTGCAACATCTGCTTTTATCCTGTGTCTGTACGCCAATAGCGTACTGAGAGATGCCAGTGAGGCGGTGCACAATCTTGCTTCCAAATAAAGTACTTTGGTTCTCTTTCTTCCAATTGAGGAAATAATCATAATTGTAGAGCATCAAGATAGGCAGAACCAGTTACAGTTGGTTACTATTTACAACCTTGCTCGCCCCGTATTTTTCCCTTTACAAAGACAGCCAGTTGTTTTAAACTGATGATACTATCTAAGAATGTTATTATCATGTGGAGGTTGACAACCAAACTTAATACGGAACATTCGTTGCACAGTAACAGCAGATTCTGTCTTTCTAAACTGGATAACACAAAACACTTTCTGTTTACTAGTCGCCATTTTTCTACTAGCGCGTTGATTGGTAAGAAAGGGAAAAAATTCGCATACACGCGCACACATGCCAGTAAACAAAACTGTTTCAGTTGCTCTTTCATTCGATGTATGAGTTATACTAATATGTTATATGTAATGAATACTATAAAGCGTTAAAACTCCGATGTTCTTTTAGAAACACCCGGTATAGAAAATATTTCCTGTCGATTTGGTTTTTTCCGACTGTTTTGACGGCCTGCAAAATACTCTTTACGGGACGCTATTTGCCCATCCCTGACCTGGAAGGTCTTCACAACTTCCCTTTCTACCCTCTTAACTCCAATCTTGAACCTTTATGCAATGCAAACAAAACTTTTCCTTTTTTTTAGCTAGAAACATTAAAGAATAGGCGAGTTCTTCAGACAGGGTGCAGACTTAGTTGTCGCTTGAAACCTACATCAATTGACGCTTTTTTTCTTTTGCCTTGGGAAACATGGTTCTCTTTGGCGTCCCAGGCATTTTAAAATGTTACTCCCCCCCACTATTCCCTCCCTCCTTCAGTTTAGAAGTTGTTTTGGTTTGGGAGCGATTTTCAAGACTCTTACTCTTTTCCCTTTCTTTGTTTTTGCTGCTTGGAGAGTCTTTCCATTATCCATTACCGATGGACCCGCGCACACTGGGCAGTTTTCCCAATCTGGCGCATGGAAATCTCAAAAAGGAAATTGCGTGAAATAAAACAATTTATGGTCCTCTTGAGTTCCCTAGCCATATGATAAACAGTTTTTGTCTGTACGCGAATGGAAATAGTCAACAATTATCGGTTTAGATCGGATTTGTTCTTGTTACCAGAAACACTTGCGAGCCTCATTTTACAGTCGCAAGTTCTACCGTTTTGTCTGAAAAGAATTTTGCAGATTTTAGCGGGGTTTTTTTAAAAAATGTCATGGATAAGTAATTTCTTGATTTGACTTTCAAATTAGGTTCAAGTTCGATTAAAAATTGCAAAAACATAACATTTAGCACAGCATGTAACTCCTACTAACGTATGTCAGTTTTTTGTGTTTAATGGACTAGAACTTTTGGAATTATCACGGATTGATTACAGTAACACTTAAGTCACATAGAGTAGATATAGACCTTTAATTTACTACCAAATTTAGCTGCTAATCCCAAAGTTATGATTTTTTTTTTCAGCGTTGACCGGCATGCCTTATTCAATGTATGGAAGGAAGAGCAAGATACTAGCGTAAAACTAATGTTGTTTTGAGTTCAGTTAGGACTACAATGGACTCTTTGATGAATATGAGGACCAGCAGCAATTAAAATTTAGAAAAATTGTTAAAAATTTCTGCTCAGGAAAAATGTTCTGCTGGGAAAAAATGGATGAGATGCCATAGAAATGAAAAGTTGTTCTCCGAGTCTCTAATGATGCGTGGTTGTCGGGGGAATAAGATTTATATTATATTAAATTATTTTTAAGGAAAATATATAGCTAATATTTTAGTGTGGTATTTTATGTTTATTTAAGCTTATAATAATTATTTTTTCAGAATTATAAACTTTAAAATGATTTTTCTCAGTTTTTTTTTTTTTTTTTTTTTTTTTTTTTTTTGCATTCAAAATACTATTTCTTCCACTATTATTTACCAATCACTTCCACTTTTTCCCCAGTGTCTTATATATAATGCATGTAACAAGATTAGAGATCCATTTTGCTGTAAATTGAATACTTCTTTTTTAAAAAAAAATTTGAAATGTGGGGAAATATTAGGCTTTCGGTCGAATATATATATCTAAACATTTATTTTTTTCCCTCCAAAACTAATTAAGGTATTGTAAAATCGATCCCTAAAGGTGTTTAAAACATCCTCAGAAATATTACAAAAATTTTATGTCAAAAAATTAACACAAAAGAGTTAAAATTTTCAAATTTTTTAAAAAAAATTTAATTTGTAAAATTGTGTGAATAATGTGTGCAAAATTTTATCTCGTATTATTTTCTTAAATAAACATTACATGAAATGCTACACACACAATGTAATTTTTAATTACATAAAAAAAAAAAATGCTCACAGGGTTCCGAGTCCATTTAAACACTATCTATTATCCTTTATTGTATATATACGATTTTATGTTTTATTGTATTTGTTTAATCTTTAACAATTATTAAATTTAATTTTTTTTTAAATTTGCCACACTCTATTTCTTCTATATATTCTCCCACGTGTAAATTATTGCTTCTGTTAATATCCTTAGATCCCTGCTCAAAAACTAGTCCCACTTAGTAATAATTTATTCTTGATCAAATTCAAACTTGACATAAATTAGTTAAGACCCTGTTAACCTTATTTGTTTGTAAAAAAACAGAAAAGAATACCTAATTTACATTAATTACTATGATTTTTGATCATTAGGTATAATTATGATTTTTGATCATTATGTATTATTATTTACTTTAAAGCCATAAAATTTCCTTGGGCCAGATTGGGAAAACTGCCTACTGTTCGCCATGTCCTAGACTGGCAGGCGAAAGGAAAGGATGGTGTCATGATTTGGCTACTCTTGATCATTTCTTACCTTATGGCATTACGGACCATCCACAACCTCTCTTTTGTAAATTAGTGCAGTATGTAAAGGGAATAGTTTGCAATTACAGTATAGAGTATATATATTATGGTATGAACTGTTTTCAACTTGTTAATTATATATTTTTTTTTATCGCTTAGTGCTTTACTATCGTTTACTTTTTGTTGACTTACTGTCATTGTGCTTGTATAACAAAGGTTTTTTTCGAGTTTTTATTATTGCGAAATCATTAATCACTCCATTGTAATAATTTTTCATTTTAATATCATTTTGAGTACATAGCAACATCAAACTGTAAAGCATTTCATTTTCCATCATTGTAATTTTAATTTCTTTCTCTTTGTCGCTTTCGTTTTTTTTTTTTTTTTTTTTTTTTTTTTTTTTTTTTTTTTTTTTTGCGCCTTATCGGAAAAGCGGCCCTACTAAAATGGAAATGAAGTCAGTAAATGAATTTAATTTATGGTTGCCGGTCAATCAATTGAAAATTGGGTGAGGGATCGAAAAGGACTTTTTTACTAAATTCTTAAAACATTTACACAAATTCTCAAAAAATTAGGAATATATTTACGTGAGAAAAACAAAAATATATAAATTAATAACTAAGTCAAATTTTGCTTATCTATTCAAGTTATTTGTTAGTTATATGAAGAAATCTTTTTTCTCTTTAATTGCAGGATCTTCATTTGGAAGTTACAGGTTTGATGGAAAGTTTCTCGAGAAGGCACGTTACATCTGTGTAACTATGATTGAACTAAAGGTAGATTGAGGATAATAATCTTTGTGGCTCCATAGCACACACAACCGATTCAATAACAGGGAAAATTTCTTGTGTCAGTTCCAAGAAACTATTATTTCATTACACGAGCAAGTTTTGGATGCAAAAAGATGTAAAAATAGTCAAAATTACGACATTGCTTAAAATGAGTACGTTTGGTGTCATCCATTGAGGAGCAAAGTAACGACTGATTATTTACAAGTTTTAAATATTGTTCGAAGTGTTAATAATGCAATCTCTGCATGTGCACCGAAAGAAACGTGGCGAGGAAAGAACAGCGTAATATTTAACTCTTTCCTGAAATGCACATGTTTACTATTCGAAGTAAAGTTGTGCTCTGCATTGGATTTTAATTTACTAGTACAGTGTTCAACTGTATAAAAATTATCATTTGCTTGTGAAATTAGTTTTCTGCTCATGAATTCGATTAATTTTGAAAACTTGTAATTATTACACATGATATTTGTTGAATTGATTTATTAAATTAGATAACTGAAAATTTCCGTATGTAAATTTTGCCTAGAGATGTTTTCTTGTATTAGAAGGATACAGAAAGGGATGTAAAAAGTCATAAAATTGCTACAACTATAATTTCTATTTTACATGAGCAATTATAACACAAATATAAGAAGCTAACATGATGCTCCAAAATTTTCGACAAATCACTGTTTCAAATGTGATTTAAATAAACGTTTGCATTCCTATTTGTATAATAGTTCTTTTTTTATGAAGGATCATTTACTGACCTTTTTTCAACCGTAAATATTTTCATGCTCACTAAGAAAAGACATTTATGAAATTTTCAGCATGTCGATATCGCAAAAGAGTGATTTAATGACGCATTTGAATACCGATACTAACAAAAAACCCTTGTATTTGTGATATTTGCAAAAAATCATTTTCAAGGAAGAGGAATTGAATTATCCATTTTCGTACCCACGTCAACAATGAAAGGTCTTTTGTTTGTGAAATTTGCCAAAGGCGGTTTTCTCAAAAGACTTGTTGAAGGAACATTTGTATATATATACTCATACCAATGAAACGCCTTTTCTTTGTGAAATTTGTGTGTGTGGGAAGACATTCTCTCAAAGGAGTGATATAACAAGGCATTGGCGTATTCATACTGACAAAATGGCTCATATTTGTGAAATTTGCAACAAAGGATTTTCTGACAAGAGTAATTTAAAAAACCATGTGTGCATTCACACAAATGAAAAGCCTTATGTTTGTGAAATTTGCAAGAAGGCATTTTCTGGAAAGAGTTCTTTAAAAATCCATATGCGTATTCACACTAATGAAAAATCTTGTATTTGTGAAATTTGCATGAAGGCATTTTCTTCAATTAGTTCTTTAAAAACCCATGTACTTATTCACACCAAGGAAAAGTCATTTGTGTGTGAAATTTGCAAAAAAGCATTTTCTCTTAAGATTTATTTAGAAAGGCATGTGCTTACTCACATGAAGCCTTCTTGTATTTGCGAAATCTGTAAGAAGGCATTTTCAAATGAGAGTTATTTAAAAAAACATCTGATTATTCACACCAATGAAAAGCCATTTGCTTGCGAAATTTGCAAAAAAACATTTTCTCGAAAGGCCATTTTGCGTAGCCATTATCTTATTCACACCAAGGAAAAGCCTTATGTTTGTGAAGTATGCAAGAAACCATTTCCAAAGAAGAGTTATTTGATCATCCATGAGCGTTTCCACACCAAAGAAAAGCCTTTTGATTGTGAAATCTGCAAAACGTCATTTTATACTAGGTGTCATTTGAGAAGACATTTGCGTAATCATACCAATAAAAAGCGTGTGATTCATTGTGAAATTTGCCTAACAACATTTTCTGAAAGCAGAGATTTAATAAGGCATATGGTTATTCATACAAACAAAATGCCTTATAATTGTGAAATTTGCAACAAAGGATTTTTCTACAAAAGTAGTTTAATGGGCCATGTGCGTATTCACACCAATGAAAAGCAATTTGTTTGTGAAATTTGTAAGAGAGTTTTTTCTCGAATGGGTAATTTGGATAGGCATATGCGTATTCACACCAATGAAAAGCCGTATGTATGTGAATTTTGCATGAAAGCATTTACTCATGGAAGTGAGTTAAAAAAGCATTTGTTTATTCATACCAGGGAAAAGTCTTTTGAGTGTGAAACTTGCCAGAAAGCATTCTCAAAAATTGGTTATTTAAAAATGCATTCACGTACTCATACTGATGAAAAAATTTCTGCTTGAGAAATTTGCAAGAGTGTGTTTTCTAGATGGAAGAATTTAAAAATGCATTTGTATATTCATATCAACAAATTGCATGCCTTTATTGTTCTAGAAAATTTTGTCTTTAAATGTATTACTAAAAAAAGGCTCATACACCTAAAGCCTCATGTTTGTGCATTTTGTAAGAAGTGTTTTTCAGAAGTGTGATTTATAAAATAACTATTCACTTATTCTAAGAAAAAGGTTCTGAACAAAAGCATTGATATATATATGTTAATAAAAAATTGTATGTTTTTGAGAGAAATTTATTTTAACAAATTTATGCAATTCTCTCTGCTTGATTTTCAGCAAATTTTTTTCTAGTCTCATAATTGTATTAACATGTAAAATTAAAAGTAAATTTTTATTTAAAAGATTTTTTATTAAATGTGTGTGTGTGTGTGATTTTGTAATATAGTTGGAATATCATAGAATTATTTTTATTTGTGTTGATACTAATTTATGTAAGGAATTAAAAATTTGGAGTTTTGTGCTAATTTTAAAATCTTATTTAGAATTTAATCTATTTTTGAATGATTCTAAAGAATGGAACTTAAAACCTATCCACATTATATGTGAAAAATTGTATCTATTTTTCATATTTTGACACTTGTATAAGTGAGTAATCTGTTTTAATGTATTATTTATTTTCCCTGAATAAATTCTATTCCAGTCTACAAAATGAGTTTTTTTTTTCCATTTCATCTGCATTTTATTACTGAGGGGATTTTTGATCTTATATTGTAAAGGGAAAAATATGTATTCATTGAATATTTCTAAATTTTAAGAATATATTTTATAAAAAAATGTTTTATGTAATAATTTGTAGTAATGCACTCTAATGATATATTTTCTCTAATTGAAAAATAATTCCAGATTAAGTTTTTTTGCAATAGCCTCAATTTCAATATATTAAACACAACTAGCACTCAAAATAAGAATAACAAAAAATAATCAAATTTTGAAAAAAAAAATTGTGTTTATTGATTTAAATATTCTTTTGAAAACCACAAGTATAAATGCCACGTATGTAAATTTTTAGAAAAAGTATTGAATGTGATTAATTGTATGTGCTTTCAAAATGCCTATTTTTTAAAATAGTATAAAAAGAATAAATGAAAAGTACAAAATAAGTGATTCTTTATGCAAACAATATTTAAAATGCCCTTTTTTCACTGGTGTAGCTAGCTCTGAGGGTGCCCTGTATCAAAATTCCTTCGGGGCCCTTTTTTAGATTTAGGAGCCCTGTTAGTGGGAATGTAGTTGCACATGTTGGGGTCCCCGTATCATTGATATGGCGGTAGCTACGCCCTTGTCTTTTTTATAAATGTATATTTATGTACCATGACCTACTTAATAACTATAAAATTTTTTGGCTCTAACTGCATATTTCAGGTAATATTTTTTCATAAATTAATTTTTGCTCAATCTAAAACTCACCTAAAATTTTATTTCATTTTGACCGAGATAAATAGTGTTAGAATTCATGTAATGTATTTACATAGAGTGCTTGAGGATATATGTTTATTGCAACGAATTAAAGAATTGTGTATGGCAAACTTTTAAAATTTATTATCGTATTATGTATGAAAAGTTTAAACTTTTTTGTACTTTGGTCTCAACCAATATCTTGAGAAGTGTAAATTTTCTTTCATATTTTTATAACAGAGACATTTGCATAATTTATTCATCCGCACGGAAATCAGCACTAAGAATTCCTTCTACAAATGAAGCATTTATAGATTAGTACTTATACTTGATCTGTTCTCATTTGAAACTAAAATACCTATAATTTTTACAGAATATTTTTAAATCATACTATGATATTTAGAATATTATGCAATTTAGCTATACTTCGTCCAGTTGTTAAAAAATGTTCACCAAATGATAAATTTGTAATGACTCATTAAGAATTATGATATTAATAGACTAATTTGCTTACTTAGCTAAAATTAGTAAACTTCTAAAACTGATTTCCTTTACATTATAGGATCCTAATAGCTTTTTGCATATCTCATTTATCACCTTAGGGTTAACCAAAACTTCAAATTTTAGAATTATCTGCTTTAAAGTACTATATTATGGGGGCTTAAAAATTGGTGTCGTTATGTGAAATGAATGCCGTAAAATTTTGACAATAAAAAAATAACTAAAACTTCTCAAATATTTTTTGATCAATGTATATATTTCTAAAAACATGCGAAATACGATCAATATTATAAGAAGGGAAAAGTTTAAGTAAAGTAATACAGCTAATGAAAAAATAAATTAAACACACTAAAATGTTTAATAATTTTTTGATCTAGATATCTCATGTCTTGAAATCACCAATTTCTAAATTTAATGCCAATTCTTCCTGTGGATCCATAAATATTTAAGACCAAATCTTACGAAGTTTTATGTTTGTGCATTTTGCACGAAAGCGTTCTCTTAGAAGTGCTATTTAAAAATTCTGCATATGCATACCAAAGAAGATCCTTATGCTTTCTTTAGTTTTAAGAAAGGGTTCTGTGAAAGTGATCCTCACAGCAAAAGTTAAGTATGTGATACCAATAAAAATTATATGTTCTGTGATAAAAAAATATTTAAACTTATGCAATTTTGTTTGACTTTTGTATTGAACTTTTTCTAGTCTCCTAACTATATAAATACTTAGAACTAAAATAAAATATTTTTAATTTTAAGAAAATATTTTCATTGAAGGATTTTGTTATATAGTTATTATATCATAGAATTTGTTATGATTGTGTCGATATTATTTTATATAGAGAATTATAAAGTAAAATGCTGTGATAATTTTAAAATCTTGGAACTCAAAATTTATCCACTTTTTATATGTGAAAAATTGTACGCTTATTATTTATTTTCTGATTTGTGAAAGTGAGCAAAACTTGTTTTAATGTAATATTTTCCAATTTCAAATTCTTTTTCAGTCTACACAACGAGTTTCATATTTCATCTGAATTTTACCACTGATCGGAATTCCGATTTTATATTGTAATTGGAAGAAAGTTTATTCACTAAATATATTTAAATATTTTATAAGAACACATTTTATTAAAAATATGTCTTATGCGAGAGCTTTATTTGTATTAATGGACTAATCATAAATTTCACCTTGAAAAGAGATTATTAATTACTGTAAAATCCGGCGTATAACGCGCGCTTCGAACTCAAAAAATAAGACCGAAATTTAAGGGTGCGCGTTATACGCCGGGTATAAAAATGATAGTTTTAAAAATAGCAAAAGATATGAACATAAAAACTTTTCTTCTACATGTATCGAAACACAGTTTACTTAAAAGAAATGACTTGCCTTACGAACTAAAAGAGTTGCAGTTCTAGAAGCCTACTTTATTTTTTCAAAAGTTTGGATTGATGAAATGATTTCAAAACATAAAAGCAATGTATACTAAAATTTCAGATTTCTTCGTTGAAAAGGGGGTGTGCGTTATACGGCGAATATACCTAAAAATTAGAAAAATCAGCTTGAAAGTATAGGTGCGCGTTATACGCCGGATTTTAAGGTAGGTCCTGTTTTGTAATATTAAGTAAGGATATGATAAATTTGTTAAACATAAGTACTAACATGTGAAAAGAGCAAGGAGAAAAATTTAAATATCTAAAAATAATATTGTGTTTATTAATTTAAATGTTTATATGAATTCCAAATGTATAAATTCCACTTACATATAAATGTTTAGAAAAAGATATTGAAAAAGATTTTTTTATTGTATGCTTCCAAGATACATATTTATTCAGTTTGAATAAAAAGAAAATAAATAGAAAGTACAAAATAAATATTTTTTGTGAAAATGGAAATTTTAATGATGGTCTTTATATTAATATATATATATTAAAAGATCTGTTAAAAAAGTATCCGATCCCTTGAATTTTCCCGCGCACAGTAGTGATTCTAAAACAGCGCCACTGTGCACAGTGAAAGGTACAGCTTAATGCACGCGCTTGAATTTTTCCTCATCGTTGCAATGTACCAGTTCAAGCAGTCGAGTGAGGTGCTGTTACACATGTTCGTCGGGTTTTTATTTCTCTAAAGATAACTCAATGACTTGAGCAGAGGCATAGCATCAAATTTTTTGTCAAAAGCTTGAGGATCTTCTAAGTGAAACAATGTCTAAGCTTGAGCTAGTTTTTGGAGACAATGGTATGGCGGTCACATAAATTAAGTAGTAGTTTAACCGATTCAGAAGTAGCCTTACGTCGGTAGAGTGACCAGTGAACCGCTCAAAATGCAGCTGTTGTTGAAAAGGTGGAAAATCTGATAGTGAAAGACCGTCGTTTAACCGTACGAGAGACTGCTGAACAAGCTGAGATCAGTACAGGTTCTCGACATGCAGTTTTGTGGGATCATGCCTGCGAAATGTGTCCTTAAGGTATCCGACTACGTTCGGAGACGTGATTTTGCAAAAGCGTATAAATGGATAGTATTTATGATATTTAGTGTCACTTAGATTAGAAAATGTATATAACATTGTTTTAAGAATAGTATTACAATAAAAAATTATTTAAGTACAATCTTTTGACAAAAAAAAATGAACATAGAATGACCCATTTTCAAAATAGTCTCCTTTTGTGAAAAATGCTTCTATTATAATAATAGTTTGCCTGGATATAACTTTGTACAGACGCTCAACTAGAACTTTTGAAATATATAACTTAGAAGTGGGTTTATCCATGTTTTACGACAACTG
The DNA here is from genome assembly GCA_019973935.1 of Trichonephila clavipes. Lineage (NCBI taxonomy): Eukaryota > Metazoa > Arthropoda > Arachnida > Araneae > Nephilidae > Trichonephila > Trichonephila clavipes. Next base: position 288,921 of record BMAU01019978.1, on the reverse strand, counting down.
TTAAATTCACTTCTAAATTTAGTGAAAAACGATACTAATAGGTAAGAAAACTAAATTTTCTCTTACCTTCAAAATTTCCGGGGATGAGCCTCTTTGCCGTATATCCTCTCTGCTGGCGACGTGAAAGAGAAAATGCGCAATCTTCAAAAATGAAACTTGAAAATATTTTTTAGTTTTTTAATTATCGACACACACAAAACAAAACTATAAACTAACACTACGACATATGACAATTAAATTAAAAAACCAAAGAATATATGTATCCCATAACATGGGCCGCAAAGAGAGTTCTATCAGTCTGTACTCAGCAAATCCTTTCGTCCGACTGGCTCGTTGCCAAAGAAAAAAGTTCTTTTCAATGAATTTCTGGGAGTGGGCGTGGACAGATTGATCGGAATATGACATCCTCCCATCTTTGAGTTGTTAAGGTTGACAACTCAAAAGTTTTGATAAAGTTCAAGTCTCTTAGGAGGTCTTAGAGTTCGTCCTCGTCGAGAAGTAGAAATTTCTTGGTTCTTTTGATCCTTTTGAATTCGTTCACGAAAGTCACTTGCCTCAGGAAGATTGACTTCTAGAGGGTAAAGTTTCTGGATTGGTCTGATGAAGTTGCCAGAAGGTGTCTTTACCTCTACTACGCGAATTCTACCATCTTTTCCTGGAAAAGATTTTATTATCTTTGCCATTGGCCAATTGATTCTTTTAACATCATTATCTCCGATTAGCACGATATCTCCATCTTTAACCGATGCTTCTTTGCGGACCTTTGAATAGTCTTTTAGCAAACCCAAATATTCATTTCGGAATCTGTTTCTTAAGTCTTTGCGTATCTTCACTCGGTAAATAAATCTTCTTTTCTAATTTCTTGGAATCTATCATATCAAAAATCAGGAACTCCAATTTCGTGAATTTCTTGAAGGAACATGGCTGGAGTTAGGGCAACTAAATCTTTAGGATCTTCTGAAAGGTAAGTTATGGGTCTGGAATTAATTATGCTTTCTGCGTCACACAATAAGGTGTTTAGTTCTTCATTTAAGCTTGCTTTTCCAAGAACTTTTCTAAGTACGTTCTTCAACATTCCCACTAGTCGTTCCCAAAATCCTCCCCACCAAGGGGCTGATGGAGGGCTGAATTTCCACTGAATTTTTATCTTAATAGCGAAATCTTGAATCTTATCCCAATCAATAGAATTTAGAGCGTTGAATGTGCCGACAAAATTTTTTCCATTATCGGAATAAATCGTAGTAGGGCGACCTCTTCTCGCGATGAACCGGCGGAAAGCTAAGATGAAACTATCGGTCGACAAAGAAGTGATTAACTCCAGGTGGACTGCTCTATAGATCGCACATGTAAATAAAACAATCCAACATTTCTTGTTTTCCTTTAAAAAAAGTGGACCACATAGGTCAACTCCGCAAACTTCAAAAATAGCCGCGTCTCTCACTCGATCTTCTGGAAGAGGAATACTGACTGTTTCTAAAGGGCGAGCCGAAAACCTCTCGCAAGTTATGCAACTTCTTACTACCTGACGAATCGTTTTTCTACTCTTGATTATCCAATAACTTTCTCTGAGGTTTGACATTAACGTCTGAGTACCAGCATGCTCAAGTTCTATGTGTTTTTTCCATAATCAGTTTTTTAACTAACTGATGTGTGTATTCGGTAGTAATATCGGATATCTGAAGGTTTCTAGGTCTTTCCTACGGAAACTCTGGTTTCAACTCTAATCAATCCATCGTCTCCTTTCATTGTGTTCAATTTAATCTGTTTTTTCTTCAGCTAAAGTCTCTAAATGAATTTCTTTCAAAATAACTTTTTCTGCCTCATAGAGTTCAGCAACTTTCTAATTTTCCTTTTTTGGGATCGATCCGATTTTTCTTCAAGTTGTTACAAAATCGTAACACGTATGCCATGATTCGAACAATTTTTCCAAAAGATGATACGTCATTGAAGAATTTAAATTTGTTTGTCTCCGAATTGGTGGCGGAAGTGACTGTCTTTCTTTTTTTTCAGCGTTAACGATTTCAAAGTCAGGATAAATTTCTTTGATCGGCCAGTCTTTTGGAGGACCTCTGAGCCAATCAGGGCCTTCCCACCATTTTGATTTTGCCAAAACATCCACGCTGCATCCTCGAGAGGGAAGGTCTGCTGGATTTTTCGATCCCGGAACGTAGTACCAATCATCCGGATTTGAGAGGTTCCGTATTTCCTTGACTCTGTTTGATACAAAAACAGCCCAGTTCTCCGATTTCTTTATCCAATAGAGAGCGTTAGTTGAATCTGACCAATAAAAAACTGGTAAAGATGGAAGTTTTAGATCTTCTTTCACAGTACGGGCAAGCCTTGCCCCAATTGTGCAAGCAAGGAGTTCGAGTCTGGGTATTGAAATGGATTTCAGTGGAGCTACTCTAGATCGGGCTTGTACAAGTTGACATGAGGCTGAATTTTCATTTTCGCTTCTAAGAAATATACAAGTAGCATAAGCTGCTTTTACTGGCGTCGCAGAACACGTGCAGACTTAAATTTTGCGAAGTCTCAGGATCTTCTATCATGCACCTTGGAACAGCAATAGCTTTCAAGCGATCGAGCTGATCTTTCCATTTTTGGAATTTTTGCCAAATAGATGCCGGTAGTTCGCTATCCTATTGACTTTGAGTGTCCAACACTCTTGTAGCATTATTTTCGGTATTAAAGTTACCGGACAAGTAAAACCAATAGGTCAAATATCTTATGTACCAGCGATAATATTTTTCTTTTTGTTAGGATTTCATTTTTAGATTCGTGAACTTTTATGTCTACAGAGAGTAAATCTTGATCTAAGTCCCATTTTAGCCCTAAGACAGGGGACGCTGCGTTTTTCTGTAGGAACGGTGTTTTCTGTTTGTGGGTCAAGATTATTATGCTCCCATCCTCTTAGTTCGAATTTACCTTCTTCCAAAAATTTCTTGAGATTCAACGATCAGTTTATCCAGCTTTTCTTTACTGTTGACACTACATACTAAATTATCCACATAAAATGACTCTAAGAGGGTGTGCGCAGTTTCTTTGTAGTGGTCAGGGGGCATTCTTTAAGTGAAATTCTATTGTGGCTCCTAAAAGGAATGGGCTTGAAGATATCCCAAATACTACTCTATTGTGTTGGTAAACAGTTATATTATCGTTTTTCCTTTTCCCCGCCAAAGAAATCTTAGAAAAGGTCTATCTCGTTCTTGTAACCCAATTTGCAAAAATGCCTTTTATATCGGCAATCACCCCAAATTTGCCGAATCGAAACCCATTTATCAAAGAAGGTATGAGTTCGATAAGATTTGGACCTTTTCTAAACAGTCATTGATCGATGGGGAATTTTTCTCTTTTGCCGACCCGTCGAAAACAGGGCGAACTTTAGTAGTTGAATTTTCTTTGAATACTGGCCTGTGCGGCAAATAGTGTTCTTCGTCTATTTCTTGATGAGATTCAACCTTTTCAATTATATCTTCATTTTCCCACTCATTAAACACTTCCTCGTAATCGCTTAATTTTCCAACCTTTCTAATGATTTGACGCAATTCGCGAGTCTTTTTTCAGCTATCTTTCTGCAACTAGTAAGAGGGGGTGATCTTTTATCCACGGCAAATTTACCATGTATCGGCCTTCATGATCCCTTTTAACATTTTCAAGAAAATGCAATTTAGCGGCTTCTTCTAATTCCCTTTTGGACTGATTTTCCCCTAAATCTTTAATACCTATTGTGTCCAATCGCCATAATTCTGATATATCCAAAATCGCTAACATGGAGAGAAAGCAATGTTTCACACCTACGAGTATTTTCCCCAGATTCTCCATCAGCGTCCAGCCTAAACGTGTATGTATGGCGACTAGATTCTCAGTTATTTGTTTGATTTCACCCGTGAGTAATCTTCCTGCAAAGTCAGCCCCAATTAACATATGTATTTCATTCGGATCATTTTCGTACAAGCACATATTTTCATTAAAACAAATATCACTTGCCAAAATACCAGAGTTTTTAATTTTATTGATAATCTTAGGGTTACTGATTTTTGGAATAGATACACAAATTTTTCTTGATCCATAACATCTAAATCAAAAGAGAAACTCTTATCTATATTATTCACATTTACGCGGTATTTTTTGTGATCTTCCCTTTTTCAATGCCGCCAAATAATCCATGAATAATTGTATCTTCCCCTGTACTCTCTAAATTCAAGGTAACAGCCAAGAATTTGTTATAGGTAAGATTTTACAGACCCACTATCTATTAGCACTCTAACGTAATAATCTGATTTATTTACATTAATACACAACTTTGCAAAACACTTGTTTCATAAATGATTTATTTACAAGTAGACTAAAATTTCATCATTACATATTACTGTCTGAAGATTTATGATCAGCAGTTTTTATTTCAGTAGCATAACATAAAATAGCACAATGAAATTTCTTACAATTTTTACAAGTTATTCGCTCTGGACAATTTCGAGAGATGATGAACTTTTTTTTTATGCATTTAAAGCAAAAACCATGTTTCATTAAAATTTCTTTTCTTTTTTGCAATGGTAACGAAAAAACAAATTGACACTTGGAAGAGTCATGCATACTATTATCGCGCTTATACTCCTCACAAAAATGCATGATAAAGTTTTGTCTTTCTTTTCAACTGTCAATAATTCAGCAGCAGTGAATACATTTTTTTTTTTTTTTTATTGCTTGATACCGGATATGTGAATCGCCGCGGCGGCGGCTGCCTAAAAATTAGAAAACATTGTTTTGTCTTTGAGGCCGAGTGTATTTCAGAGTGAGTCATGATTTGTGAGCGTTCTGTCGCATTTAATCTTTCAATTAAAAACTGTAACAACTGGTCTAAATCATATTCAGAATCACCAGTCAATTTGTTGAATTCAAAAATTAAATTAGAGGGTAGTAATTTTATCAGCATAGGCGTTAGAATATTACCGTAAGTTTCAGAATTAATTCCAGAGATTTTAAACTTCTGATTTCGCTTTGTACTTGATCAAAAAATTTCTGAATAACACAGGGTTTCTTGCATTCTTTAAAGGGGGATTCGAAATAAATTGTTCATATGGGTATTAATTAAAAATATTCTTTTTTCCAAAACGGGATATCAATATTTCTATGGCAGCATCATAATTTTCGGTGTTATAGACAAAATCTATTGAATTAAGGGCAGATCCTTTCAAATATGTTCTCAAATAATTAAACTTAGTAATTTTGTCTAGGATTCATTTTTATGTATCGCGGTTTCGAATGTATTCCAAAAGGTGAGCCATTGAGAATTATCTCCATAAAAATGATTAATTGTCAGCTTCGGTAATTTAACATTAGCTTTTCTGGAACGAAATTCTGAGTTAACACTTCAGGTGTTACTTTCGATGTTGTGGAAATTTCCGTTGAATTGTTTTTTGATAGCTCCCGTATTTTCTTTCCTGCTCAAGAAATGTCCATGTTATTATTTTGTCTCGGTATTCTGTAGCGCTTTTTAGTTCATTATCTAGCTCCGTAATATCGACGGCATTTTTCTATTTCAGTGTTTATAGCGTTTAGATCCTCAGAATAAATTTTAATGTGTTCTAAAAGTTCTTCCAAAGCATCTACAGAAACTTCAGGTTTATTGATTTCGGTTTCTATATTTTCACAGTTTTGTGATGGTCGTTCTTACACTTGCGCGTTTCTTTTAATTTATTCATAGCGTCGTCAGCCATTGTGTGTGTGTGTATTTCTCTTTTTCTTTTATGAAAATCACAATATTAGGAAAATAACATATCACATAGCAAATAGTTCAAAAATCAAAGAGCTCAAAAATCCCGGCAGGGATGCCAGTTGTTAAATTCACTTCTAAATTTAGTGAAAAACGATACTAATAGGTAAGAAAACTAAATTTTCTCTTACCTTCAAAATTTCCGGGGATGAGCCTCTTTGCCGTATATCCTCTCTGCTGGCGACGTGAAAGAGAAAATGCGCAATCTTCAAAAATGAAACTTGAAAATATTTTTTAGTTTTTTAATTATCGACACACACACACAAAACAAAACTATAAACTAACACTACGACATATGACAATTAAATTAAAAAAACCAAAGAATATATGTATCCCATAACATGGGCCGCAAAGAGAGTTCTATCAGTCTGTACTCAGCAAATCCTTTCGTCCGACTGGCTCGTTGCCAAAGAAAAAAGTTCTTTTCAATGAATTTCTGGGAGTGGGCGTGGACAGATTGATCGGAATATGACAACAACAGAGAGGAGAAATTTTAAGAAATAAACGCCGATAATTATTTCAATTGGTTGTAACTCTGAAAATAATGTGAATTTTTTAAAAATCATAGTTGATCCTCTGTACAGATGTCTGAGCTATATACAGGCAAAATATTATTATAATAGAAGCATTTTTCACAAAAAGAGAACATTTTGAAAAAAGGTTATTCTAAGTTAATTTTTTGCCGAAATATTGTATTTAAATAAATTTTTTTGTCAACATATCCTTAAAACAATTTTATGCATATATTCTAATCTAAATGACAATAAATATCTTGAAAATTATCTCCATTTATGCGCTTTTGAAACTCACTGTTCCGAACGAAAAGAAAGAAAAGGAAAAGAAAAACTCCGTCTTGCAGTTGCACAGGACCTACTGGACACTCTCAAAGCTCAACTGGCTTCTTTCGACTTCTAGCTTTTCCCGAAGATGAAAATACTATTGAAAGGATCTCGTTTTCGGAGAAGAGATGAGATAAAGCTGTACGCGAGGGTGGAGTTACCAAAAATCATGATATCAAAACAGTAGCTCAAAATAAAATTGAGCTTACACCATTTTATGTTAAATTTATATTAGATGATGGAATTATAATTGTTGTCCCTTTGGACATTATGCAATTGATGAAACAGAATTTTTTTAAAAATAATCCTATATTTAGAGTGGAAGAAATGTTAAAACGCATTATTGACATGGTAAATTGTACTAATTTGTTTTTGTGAATATGTCTCCATGTAATGCACTGGAACACTTTACACGGTATTGGTGAAATGTAATCATTTTATTTTTTCTGAATGTGTCTTCATGTAAAGCACAGGAACACTTTACACTGTGATGGTATAATGTACTTGTCATTCTGTTTTCTCTGAATGTGTCTCCATGTAATCCTATTGTTTTTTTTTAACAAATATACATGCATGGAAAAAAATTAGCGCACCAAGAAATAATTACAGGATCGTAACGAAACTTGGCATGAAGGTACATGTCGGGGATATACGCAAATGATTAGAAATGCAGCGGGATTGCGCATTACGTATAGCCGGTAGAGGGCGTTTAATGTCGTTCTCCGTTGAGTATAAAACAGGTAACCAAAGCTTATTTGAGCGGCTGAATTGTTTACAAAGGAAGTACTGAGGTATTGTGCTATTATGCCGTTTTCGAAAACAATATGAGCAGATGTCGCAGTTAAAGAGGGAGAGAATCATCCGCATGATAGAAGCTGGGTGGTCAGCTAGGCGAGTAGCTCGTCAATTAGGTCGCTCTGATTGTATTGTAAAGGAGGTGTTGGTACCAGTGGATCCGACAGATGTCATTTACACGAAGACCAGGCTCAGGACGCCCTCGACAGACCAGTCGTCGAGAAGACCACCACATTGTAGGAAATGCACGCATACAGCCAACTGCTTCATCGGCCGCCATCCAGGCACAGGTAGCACCTTCATTAGGGGCCCCTGTGTCTTCTCGAATCATACGAAGGCGCCTGACTGAAAGACATTTGGGACCGCGGCGCCCATTACGTGAGCTGCCTTTGACGCCCACCCATCGACGCCTCCGTTTGGAGTGGTGCCGCGCACGCGGAAACTGGACTGCAGCGGAATGGATCCAGGTCGTCTTTAGCGATGAATCCTGATTGATTCTATCTCAGCTGTGATGACAATCATGTTCGTGTGTGGAGACCCCGTGGTGAACGCCTAAATCCTGCCTTTGCTTTACAACGACACACTGCTCCCGCAACTGGTGTGAGGGTATGGGGTGTCACATTGCTACAATACACGATCACTCCTAGTATTGATCCGTGGCACCATGACAGCCGTGCGATATTTCCATGACATCCTGCAACCACATGTGTCACTCATGCAATGGCTCCCAGGGGCCATTTTTCAACAAGACTGCTCGGTCTCACACGGTAAGGGTGTCACAAGACTGTCTCCGCACTGTTACTACCCTTCCTTGGCCTGTCCGATCCCCAGATTTGTCTCCAATCAGTCATATTTGGGATCATTAGGGATGACGAGTTGGGCATCCCACGAGTTTGAACGAACTAGAGGAAAGATTACAGCAAATATGGAACGAAATGTCTCCAGACGTCATACAGAACTAGTATGCCTCAATGCTCGATCGTATCGCATCGTGCATTCGCGCTAGAGGGGGTTCAATAGGGTATTAAATCCTCCGTTCTTTTGCCTTTTTCTCTGAAATAAATGATCCTTTTTTTCTTTTGATTTCCTAATCATTTACTTAGTATATCAAAGTACTCATTACGTATGTAAAATTTCATTTTATTTTAACGACTCCTTGGTGCGCTAATTTTTTTGTCCATGAATAAAAAAAATTTTAGTACTCGTTTGTTCTTTTTATTGCATTTTTCGAAACTTTATCATACATCGTAACAAAGTCATATTTTACTCGTTGAAAAATCGTAGTGGTAAAATGTTTTACCGCCAGTTGAAGCTTTTAAGTAGTGTCGTGAATTTTTGGATCGGTTTACACAGCGACCATCATTTACCACTACTTCTGGGTCCTATTACCAAAAATTTATCGAAAATTTCGCAGATATCGCGAAGTCATTACACGACATGTTGAAGAAAGACGCGAAGTTTTTATGGGGTTTCATCTCTTCAGAAACTACTGACCATTTGGAGGTATTTTGTTCCAAATGGTTGGCATGCGTGCCTTCACTTTTTGATGGTTTTGATAATAAAGATAAGATAATTTAGCGCATCAAAGATATTCCTCTATCTAGAAGCACAATAAAAGATAGATTCTTGAAACTGGCAGAAAATGTTACAGATCAACAAAAGAATGACATTAACTCCGCTCCTTTTATATTGCTATGTCTTGACGAAAGTATTGATATCCCTAAATCTGCACGTTTAGCTGTCTTTGCTCGATATTGTGTAGGAAACGTCATTAAGGAAGAATTAATTGCGATAATATCGTTGTTAATGACTACAAGGGGCACAGATATTTGTACGGCAGTATGAAACTCTCTTGCTGAGAAAGAAATTGATTTAGAAAAAATTATTTCAGTAACCACTGAGAGAGAGAGTTGGTGCTCTAAATATGGTAGGCAAAAAAAAAAATGGTTTCATTTCTTTATTTAAAACAGGTGTAGGACATTCGATTCTTGAATGCCACTGCATTATTCACCAACAAGACTTATGTGCAGAGTGGTTTAACATCTCTTGATAATGTAATAACGTTAGTCACACAAAAATAGTCGACCTCATATCGTCGCAGGCCTTAAGGCTGTTTTCGGTAAAAGTACGAGAGCTCTAACTAAACGCGAAGAACATTTTCAGACAGAAAAATGACCCAATTTCCATGGAAATTTAATATTATAACACTCGTACCTCTGTTAACAATAGAGTGTTTTTAAAAATTTCAAAATATTCCGTGAATACTTTCTTTTTTGTTTTAATACGTGAGTGTTAAGCCCTTTTAACATTACGGTATAGGATAAAAAATGCGAAACACATTTTATACCAGAAAAAATGAATCAACTCGGTTAAAAATGGAAAGCATGATTGAAAATGCTGCTCTCTAAAAGATATTGAAGCCAGAATATCATATTAATTTTTCATTTCCTTTATATCTGTAAAAATATTCCATAAATTCGGTTCCTACTCTTTAACATTAAACGCAAACACCCTTAAATAAGCGAAAGTTTGATGATTTGTAGGATGAAGTCAATTTGGTGTATAATGGCTTACTAATGTAGCTTTTAAAATTGATGTTTTTTCAGACATATGCCAACATTTCAATGAATTGAAAGTAAAACTTCAAGGCCCGAATAAAACAGTTATCGTCATGATGGATCTCATTCGTGCTTTCGAAGCTAAACTACATGTTTTCAGAAACGAAATTATCGCAAGAAACCACAAGTACTTCCCAAACTTGAAAAAAATATATCAAAGATTTAGATGCCCAAGAGAAACGAAAGGAAGAAAAAGTTATTGATGACTTTATTTCCATAATGGATTCTTTATAATCAAAGAATTTTTAGCAAGATTTTCTCAGTTCAAGGCATTATTAGAAACGTTCAAATTTATTATGTACCCTGATGTGATTTCGTTTAATAAACTGAATTTGTCCCAATTCGATTGGTTGAAAATTGAAGAATTTGAAATGCAACTAATTGATTTCCAGTCTAATTCAATATGGTTTCAAAAGTTACTGAAACAAGGAAAGAGTCGGAATTGATTGAAGTAGAAATATTAACAAGTAATATAAGTAAAAATGCCAGTAACGAAATTTTGGAAACATGGAATTCAATTCCAGACGTATTTAACTGTTTGAAGAAGCTGACTTATGCTATTTTAACCATATTTTCATCTACCTATGCCTGCCAGTCATTATTTTCAGAGATAAATAACATCAAAGATTCGCTTAGAAACCGTTTAGCAGACGACTAATTCAGCATGCATTTTGCTAAAAGTAATATCTTATAATCCTGATATAAGTTGTTTGTCCTCTAATTTACAACAGAATTCACACTAATGTTACTTTAATTTAAATTACATTGTGACGGTCTCACGCGTCTTTTCTTTAACATGTCCTTTGGGTTCTTTGGGCCAGAATTAATGGCAACTCTTTTCCAACCAAATCCAAGAAGTGAAGTGTGAATGAAAGATGCAAATTAACAAGCTTTTAAATATCGGAACTTAGAGTAAGCGAGATGGCAGTTGATGGCAAGTAGAGGATTGTTAAGATAGTTCGTGGTTCAAGTTTGGATAAGGTTACGCGGTGGTGATTAGAAGTTTTAAATGATAAAGATATAGAGAAGCAAGGTGCATACCAGTGCATGCAAGTAAATACAAGATGGCCTTTAGGATATTAGTTATTGATTCTCCAGACTGCAACAAGGTAGGATTGAATATTTAATATTAGAATCAGTGAATGTATTAGAATTGAGTTTAGGTGATTCAGTTATTGGTAGTGGTCTGAGTTAGGTTAAGTCCTTATTATTTATATATATTGTGTGTTGCGTATGTCACTCCGAGAGATATTCTCCCAAGAGGGGGAATATCACAACATGCATAACTAAAACATTTACTACTATATAAGGCACAATGTATTTTTTAGTATTAAAAAAGTATTTTGATTTGTTCATATTTAGTTTTATTAGTTTCCCAATAATCACAAGTCAAAACATTTTTTTAGAAAAAATGGCGCGTTGATCCAAAAAGGTTCGCCACCCCTGCCCTAGAGAAATGATAAGTGATTGAGGACGTGTTCCTTTTTATCCCATCTTTTAAACATTCCAAAAAAAAAAGCCTTCCAGAAATGTTTTCAGCTGTGGAAGGAATGCTCAACTAAGAGAGTCTGAAGGCGCAAGAGGTCTACTTTGAATTTAATTAGGATCCTAATCTCGCAAAGTAACTTTTTTCTGGCCAAAGTTCGGATACTTTTTGAACAGGTCTTGTATATATATATCTGAAACTCCACTAAAATTTTATCTCATTTTGACGCTTAAATGATGCAAGAATTCATGTAATGTAATAAGGTAACATAATCAGCGATATATGTTTGTTGCAACGTATTAAAGAATTGTTTAATAGTAAGCTTTCAAAATGTGTTATCCTATTATATAGGTACATTGTTAAAACTTTTTACACTTCGATCTGAGCAAAAAAATTGCCCTCAGGCGGCTCATCTCATTCAGCTGATTATGAATTTCAAAATCCTGAGAGGTGTCCTAGTGATCTGATTCTTTCTCAAAGGGTTTACTGTCTTTGGTAAATACGGGTCACTAATATTAATTGCAAACTTACACTTATAGCCTATATATTTTGTACATCTGTCGTGCGTCATTCTTTTACAAGGAGAACGTATTTTGTCAACTTTTAGTGGCAATTATTTATTTATTTATTTGTCTCATTGTCAGGTTCTTATGATTGTTGGATTTTCAGGTCGCTAGTCATCTTTATCTTTATTGGATTTTTCAGTATATTTTGTGTGTTCTCAGTTCTTCAGCTAATGTTTGAATAAATCTACTCCCAGATGATGTTTTCTCTGTTAGACATTTAAAAATAATTCAATTACTTATGGGTGAAAATTCTTAAAATATTACAGACTGTGTTAACGAGTTATCTTTTTAAATATGCTTCTAAATGAATACTGACAGTGTTAAGCGTAGTTTTATTCATTTTTCACTATTCTTATCCAATAAAATGTTTGTTGCCCCCTGGTTTTATGCAATCTGAAATTTTAAACAGGCTCTATTCACCATACAGGTTAAATTCTTTTGTTTTCGTTCAATTACTTAAATCAATTCAAAAAAATAATTGAAAAAGAAACCTGACAATTTTCTCCTCATATTTTGAAATGGATCAATTAGTTTAAATACTACACGTATGTCCTAAATTAAGGTCTCAAACATAAAATCTGGGAAAACTGATGAATTATTTATTGTGTTGCTACGAACTTTGGCGCAGACACATATTACAAAGTGAAAAAGAATATAGCAACGTAACAATTTTGGAAATATTTTAACTGTGAATTAAAATACAAAGCATATCAAAAGGTGTGACATCATGAATCAGAGATAAAACCTTTATATCTCGGGAAAAGTCTGTTTAATATGGAGTGTGACCACAAAGTGCTGCTATACAAGCCTCGCAATGAGCTGCCATAATGTTTAAGAGGGTGTCAATAGATGTTTGTTGTAATAAACCCCATTTTTCCAAAAGCGCATCTGTTTATAAGGATTTCCTGAGTAGGAGCTACGCTAAGAAATGGCTCTTTTCACACAGACCATCCCAAACATGTATAATAGGATTGAGGTTCGGTGACTTCGAAGGGCAATCAATAAGATGAAAATCCTATTCATGAAATTCACCAACAATGTGAGCTATTTGTGGCTGAGTCTTATCGTTCATAAAAATATAGTCCTGGCCCATCCAGAACAATTTCACATAGGCTTCAAGGACCTCATCTCCATAGTGCTATGAGTTGACAGCATCCGCATCAAATTTGTACTTTGGTGCAAGACTGCCATTCCATACAAGAATAATTTCTTTGCCACCAAATCTGTCGAGTTGTCTTACGTAAGAGGGACAAAAGCAAGCTCCACTTTTGCTCCCGACAAAGAATTATCCTTAAATAATCTCCATAATAATAAATAATCCCCATAAGAAATCAATTAAATAGCAAAGCGTTGAAAAAATGTAAGTAGTCTTAAAATTATGACCTATAAACATCATGGACCAAAAGTAGATCTCATCAAGCTAGTCAACAATAGCATAGAAAGTATTTTCTAGTGCCTTTTTGCTTTATAAGTAAATGGTTTGATAATAAATTGAAACCTTGTAATGCTGTAGCGGTTTCATCTATATAAGCCAGTAACAACCTCCGGACTAAAGTAGTTCTTTTAGTCCAGCGGTATGTTACGTGCAAACGGAACCGAAGGTCATGGGTTCTGCCCTATCGGATGCGCGCCACTTCATTGGTGACCCTGGCTGAACTAAGAAAAGTGCAACCTACTGATCTGTCGTGGTGCTATCTACCCGCGCAAAGAGAAACCAAAAACTGGTCAAACTCATTTGACACAACTCCTCCAATTGACAGCAACAATTGGTCACGCGCTCGCTATAACAACTATATTGTTCGATCGCCTATCCACTGACTCACTGATGGGGGAGTGTGTAGCAATTTGATCTATATTAGCCAGTAACAACCTCCAGACAAAAGTAACCATTTTGGTCCAGTGGTATGTTACATGCATATGGAACCGAAGGTCACGGGTTCTGTAGTATCGATTGCGCGTCACTTCAATGCTATTCAAATCGAAGCCCTTCGAACTGCACTAGAGTTTTCATAGTGGACTAAATTCATGACAGACTTACACCAAGTAAATAATCACGCGATTCCTTTGGCAACAGTTGCCCGCGCGTATTTTTTACCGTGGTATAACCTATAAGCAAGTTGTTGACAATCTTTTGGTTTAATTTTATCTAATTGAAAATATATTATATCATTGTATTTTTTGTATTATTTTAGTATATATATTTATTAGGAAATAATCTTAACAACTCTTTTATATAATTTTTGTTTTATTCTAATTTATTTATCTAATTAGGTCAGTGTTTCTCAAACTGTCGGGAACGCCCCCTGGAGGGCGCGATAACCTTACGAGGGGGGCACGAGCATATCGAAAATAAAAGATTTAAAGAATGATTAATTTACTGGAATGGATTAAAACAAAACACTTTCAAACATAATAAAAAATGAACTTTTACTCTGATATAATTTATAAGTGCGCGCGATATTAAGTCATCAAAAATAAAAACTTCTTCAATACCTAATTAGCTATCTTTGATCCTATAACCAAATAAAAAACTTTTTTTTTGAGTTGTTGTAATCGCATGATGAGAGATTTTTTTATTACGCTTTCTTTTTGAACCTAACATACTACTCTTTAAGAGAAAAAACAGATTCCAGACCCAAAATCGAAAAAATTTAGGAACATAAAAAATTCATCACTGTCATTATTTTTGAAATACTGCACATTATACCTGTAATCTGTTTGACCTTCTAAGTTATTGGTACAATTAGTTATAACCCCTTTCTTATGTGTTCTCTGTTGCGCTTTTTTCCATGCAAAAGAGTTTTATGATACAGTCGACTCTCGATAATTCAGTTGAGGGACCAATGAAAACTTCGAAAAAACTCTCAAAATACATGAAGAGAAGTTTTTTCTATTTAAATTTAAAACTATGTCACATAAGCAACAATTGTACATATTTTTAAAGTACATTTTATACAAAAAAAATCAGAAAAAAAGTCCTATAATACTTATGTCTTGAAAAGAACTATTATAAGAATATACATACTATATATAATTAATTCTTTTTTTGTCGAGAAAATCTGTTATCTTTTTTTTTTTTAAGGCATTCAATCCAACTTTGTCAAAGATTTTTCTAAATAAATGAAGCCTGTAAAATGTCATAGATGATTTTAAAGGAAAAAGTTGCGTAGTTTGTTTAGTGACACTATTTTTTCGTCTTTATCAAAAGCCACAATTTCATGTCAGATATACAGCAATATCCGTGTCAACCAATACGTAGTCGTCAAACATCAAATTTTGTTCTGGAAGAGCTTCCTAAAGGGATGGTTCAGCATTCAATTTAGTGAGTGTATTGTCCACATAACCAGATTCAGGGGGAAGCCTTTTTAAAACAGTCCTATAAAAAAGCTGTTAAAAACATGCTGCTGATTTTTGTCTTTTAAGATGAAAACACCTCTAAAACTCAATTTTGGTCAAAATATCGATTTTTCGTTTTTTCTTATATTAAAGTTCAAATCCTTTATCTTTGTAAATCTGTTTAAATTTTGTTTCTATTAAAAGAAACCGAGTTAAATATTATTAATCATAAATTTCTCGGACCCCAGAAATAGTTTCTGCTAACCGGAAGTGGCCGAGTTGTTTGTTACGTTTCTCTTTCATAGTATATGACATGAAATAATAATTAATATACAAATATTTTAGTCAGAAATTAAAATAGAACATTTTAAATTAAATGTCATTTTTTTCTATTTTTATGTATAAAACCTGAAAATCTTTGTTTTCATTGACAGCGTAAAAAGTTTTTTGATTGTTTTTTTTTAACAATTTAAGGCATTCAATCCAACTTTGTCAATAGATTTTTCAAGCGGCAGAATAAATTCAAAACACTTCGTAAAATGTCTGCATCAACATGATTTTAAAGGAAAATTGACCTTTGAACCAGGTTATTTTAGAGCTTTTGCGTTTTGCTGAAAAAGTAGAACTATTCGTTTGTTTAGTGACACTTTTGCATTTTGCTTCATCAAAAAAAAATAGTGCACCTGACAGGCTAGTATATGATATGGAGTCAACTCTCAACATTAAATTTGCCGACTAACGTCTTTAGGATGCAAAGCTTTTAAAAGTGGTTCATAGCTGAGGAATCCATGATAAAAGTGCCAAATTGTAGAGAAAACAAAATCTCTCATCCGATATTGTAAAATGTGGCATATCGGTGGATGGCAGATGACAGCGAGAGCTATACATCTATGAATGGCTGTGTTGCTGCAATATCAGCAAGGTATCCGTCGTCCTACCAACATGTAAGAGATTTCAGTAGCCAAGAAACTCATGATCGTCAAAAGCCGACCACGTATGTCAGTGTAATTTCACAGGCTCTTCATCAAATTTTTTCTGGATCTGAAAACCGCAGACTGCATTACACTCAATATTATGGGGATGGCGACTCAAAGCATTCATGAGTGTAAAAGACATTTAAACAGTGTGACCAAGTTTGTCCACATGGCCATGTACAAGATTGGGTTTCAATCTGGCGAACTAAAGGACTGGGTAAGCAAATTAACTGATAATTTTATTGACATACTTCAAAACTTTAAAATTTCTGTGAATTGGTTATGCAGCAAAATGTAATTGCTGGCAAAGTATATCACTATTCCGTGCATAACAGCCGATGCATCGTCAATGCCAAGGGAAAGAAAGCCTGTTATTTTCAGTCAATCATGATCAAAGTTTTAAATAAAATTAAACCAGTAATTTAGAACTATGCGACAAACAGATATTAAGTTTGCATGGACGCACGCAAAATGCCAACGAGTTTTTAGGTTATCCAAAAGAAAACAATTAAATTAGGGTCGCTAAATGCTAACAACTTCAATAAAGGATTAAATGGGTGTCTAAAAAGTTTTAAAATTATGTATGATGCCCTGCAGACCCAAAACAAAGAAAACAGGAAAATTATAAGCAAAGATGGGGAGAAATTATATAAATCTGTGGCATTTAATAAGAAATTAAGTGTTTTTCTTGTAATCAGGTTGAATTTGAAGCGAAACACAATATGAGGTTTAAAATTTTTATATGTATGTTTTAAATACTTTGATAAACCATTCTTAAGGTGGTAAAAATTTTTTTTATATAGCAATAAAGTAAAAATTACAATAGCTTTTAAGAAAATTTCAACGTATAAAGTTCGAAACACAATAGTACAGTTGTCTAAAAAATAAGAGTCTAAGATAAGATGCTATATTATTCAATTTACAAAAATGTCAATATATTTATTTTATTTTTCTCTAAAATCTTATTTTTGATTATTTTTTATAAAATACCCCTTTGATAGTAAAAATGTGCACTAATAAAACTTTCTTGGTGTTTTTCTAATTTTAGAGACCCGCATAAGGTCATAAATATGCATTTACTGTGACCAAAAATTTTCTTCAAAAGTGTATAAACATTTAGATAGATGCAGAATCTGTGAATCGATTCATAACGCAGACCCCAAAACAAAGAAACACAGAAAAATTTTAAGAGCACTTAAAAAGAAAAAAATAGTGTTTTAGATTTATAAATCTGGTGTATTTAATAAGAAAGTGGTAAGTCATAGTTTAATGTTATTTTTGTTTTCTCAAAATGAGTTTTTTCACATTTTTTCTTACCGCCACAATATCTCAAAAAATTATGTTTGAGCAGGAATATTTGATAGGAAAACTACAATGGCTTTTAAAGAAAAATGTCGGCGTATAGAACGAGTTTATGCCCTTGAAACACCGAGGTTTTGCACAGGCAAAATTCAGGTTTTCTTCGAAGGTACAAACAACTGCGCGTTAAAAAGTTTTAAAATTATGTATGATCTTTTCTGAGCCATCCATGTTTCACATTTGATAAAGGTGGTGCGTTAGTTAACAGTACAGTTGTCTAAAATAGCTCCAGTTCAGTTGACCAACCCTGCATTAAAGAGTTCGGTGGTCATCCATGCCTTCTTGTTTGAGCGGTATTTGATAGGGAACGAGTTTGCCCCTTGAAACTCCGAGGTTTGCAGATTTTCCAATGACTCTTTTCTGAGCCCATGTTTACAGTTTAGTTAACCTCCTTGCTTTGTTTCCCTCCATGGCATTTTTTTTTGAATGTATGTTTTTCTGGCAAACACTTGAAAACGAGTCCGGTTTCATCCGTGTTGAAAATGTTACGTGGTTCGTACTCCTTTATTAGATCCGAAAGCGAGTTCTGCCACTTAGAATAAACGTTAATATCGACACTTGAGCTTTCACCGCACATTTTTTTGAAGACTATCCCATTCCTTTTCTTAAAATTTGTAAGTCATCCCTTGCTAGCTGAAAACTCGATTCCTAATTCTTTGGAGAATGCTTTAGCCTTTTCCTTCAATAAAGAGCCCCCCATCGTATTGATTATTAACGTCGCACTGTTTAGCTACACGAGGGCTTTTGACGATGGACCACGTAATTTTGAACCATTGTCAAGTGACGTGGACAACACCTGAGCTGGCACCCCCTCCCCTAACTACTACACCACACCAACGGGAGGACGTTTCAGCTTTCGACAGATTTAACGTGCATCGCTGCCCTACGCGGCGAGTCTTTAGTGGTACTGGGCTCGAACTCGTGACAAGGCAAGCCACGCCACCCTTCGGAATATTCTGCCCTCGACACTGTCTCATCCATGAAACTAAGCACTGTTCAAGACGTGGAAAATTACCTTTACTAACGCGTTTTCTCACCTTACTTGAAGATGCACTAAAGATTTTTTCTCTTTATTCTTCAGAATAGTGGAGAGTGAGCTCAATGGGATTTCAAATGCTTTGGCTACATCGACCTTCCTCTCACCTTCTTTGACTGATTCTATCACCTTTTTCTTTTCAGAAATTGTTAAGCATTTGTACTTTTTAAAAGAAGACATGTCGTTCCTTTCGCGTGATAAGTTGACACTAAGATGAAGTGTAAAGTAGTGGCCCAAGCTTTATCGAAATTAACAGGTAGGAAACGTAAATCACCACAAATTTAGTAAAATAATATTGTTAATTTAAAATTTGGAATCTAAAATGAACACAAGGCGTATTCACAGTTCACACTCAGCCACGGGGTATACTTAATAGCAGGGTGCGACAACTATGGCACGTGGAGCAATTCTAAGTGGCACATTACCGCTCTTTTTTTTAAAAAAAATAATAGAATAAAGTTAAATCCCTGTGTCTCCTGTCTTTGCCTCGTAAATTTTTATATAAAGGTTTTATTTCTCGCTTCCAATCGTCTGCCATAAAACGATTCTGCTGAATTGTCTTGGATGTAGTTCGAGTGCTTTATTTTAAAAAAAAAAAACATCTGTTTAAATATGACTCATTATTTGTAATAAATACTCAACGAAAATCAAAGTTATTGTGCAATACTTGTAAAAGTAAGCATCACTCATTACTGCACAGTGAATAAAAAAGAAAGCAGTAGTCCTTTATCCATCTAAAGCTTGGGAATCAACGGAAAAAGAAAAAAACAGATGGTTTAGGGAAAAAAATCAAAATTCTGCTTAGAAAATACCGGAAATATAATAAACGAAGTATAGTTATTCTATCAACATGCACAATTTGAACTGAAAATAAGTTCAGTAAAAAAACCGCTCGTGGGATAATTATGCACAGGAAGTGAATCTAACTTCATAATATTGAAGCTTCAAATTATCGAGAGTTTTATAGGATAACTTTGAATTATCGCGTGTTGTATTCTGGCCAGTCACAAATTTTACTTCGAAATATTGAGAGTACCAAAACGTATGGTTTTAGTTCGAAATATCAAGAGTTTTTTTCTAGGGGATGAGCATATACTTCGAATAAGCGAGAGGTTCGTATTATCGAAAGTTCGAATTATCAAGAGTCGACTGTATTTGGAAAACTATGGAGAGCACGCACACACACACACACAAGCACTATGAAGGATTACTTGGCCAAGACATATTTTTGTAAGTATTCTCAACATATACAGCATAACGAAAAACGTTTCACACAATATTTTTAGCAGTAACATACATATTATCATAATGAATATACTTTTTACCTGGAAGTGGTCGCGTGGGACAAACAGTTTACGAAATCGTTAACTCTGGCAAAACTGTTTATTTGTTACCAAAGAAAAATTGAAAAGTCCTTGAAAGTAGGTAAGTAAACTTTCTCTTAATTAAATTATTCACTGGAATCACGATTTGTATCGTGTACAATAAAATAATTATTTTAAAAAAAGGATTTGGGTGACTCAATAACCCCGCTCGACCGTATCGAGTGCGCACCTGCTCCCGGGTTAAAACGTGTTGAAGTCTTTTCGCTTTAAATATTAAAAATAATACAATTATTCTTCATCGATATTTTATATTATTGATCATTATTTAACATCAGTGGCATGCATAAGGGGAGGGTCCGGACCCTCCCAAAGCCTTTCCGATTGATTATAATTCTAAGTATATAGTACGCAAATGTTTAATTAAGCATTTGTTATTAATGATTAATTTTATTAATTAATGCTAATTATTTATTCAAGAATTAGTTTTTTACTGTGTTTTGTTCCTCAAAATTGACAAAATCAAAAGGAACCTGATACAAGATTGGTGAACTTTCGACCCCGGGCCTACCCACCCCCTTTGAAAAATTCCTGTGTGCACTACTGTTTAACATCAATTATAAATGCTAATTCTGTGAGGCTTAAAATTACAATTCGCTTAAAACTGATTATAAATTGAGCAACCATTTAAAAAAATCATTTTACGTTTTTGTAAACATTGTCGAGCACTTGGCTTTGCTCCCCTTACAATTCAGCTATTATATCAATAATGTTTTATTTTCTTATAAATGAACTCGTGCAAAGAGCGGGCACCTCAGCCGGTATACTTTTAATTTATCAGTGCTGCACAGAATATTTTATAACTAATTAATTAATACTAAATTAAGAACAAGTTTAATAAGTATTAATGACGTTCATGAGCTTGTCTTGGAAAACAAAATTTTTATAAGGAATGCTTATGATTAGAAATTGACCCTCTGAGTTCTTTTTCTATATTTAGCAGACAATATCTATGTTTTGTCTTCTAAGCAGCCACCACATTTTGCAATATGTTCAATTTAAAAATTAGAGAAAGGGAAAATAACATAATACTTATCATATTATTTTATTTATTTATATTTTTTTTTACTTAAAAGTAGTATACAAAATTTAATACTTATGTTACTAATTTGTATGGTTTATAATTAAGATCCCCTATTGTAGCTTTAGCGTCCAAGTGCATTATTATTGCATTCAGTGCATTATTGATGTATGCATTATTGTCAGTACATTATTATGCGTTAAGTACATTATTGGGCGCAATAAAAATTGTGATCGAAAAGGGGGGCGCCAGTATTGAAAGTTTGAGAAGCACTGAATTAGGTACTTGTCTGCTTCAACTAGTGTTAGTTGGCATATTTATTTGGTTTGGATCCTAGCATTTATTTATAATTCTTGGTACACTTAGGCACATAGTTATTATAGTTCGTAATTAATTTAAGAGTTATTTATTATATAGTTTTGCGTAAGAATGGTTGACAGTATAGAATCAAAACTACTTTTTTTAAAATTGTATGGCTATTGAATAACAATGGTATCATTTCCTTAAAAAGAACTCATACTTACAATTATACAATACAGAGTCAGTTAGGTGTGAATAATATAAAAAATGTCTGTTTGTGTGTGTGTGTGTAACTTGAATTAACAATTCAAAGTCAGGAGAAAAAATTTATTCTGAAGTAATACAATTTGATGATAATTTGTGGGAGGAATGCTTACAAAAATTAAAGAAATGTTTCTTTGATTTTTACCTTCCACAAATTATCGATTTCTAAATTATTTAAAATTATTCCTTGCTCTGTTAAAAATTAATGTCATTTATTTCTTTAAATTAAATTAAAATAAAATATTCTTAAGGGGAATGAAACCATTACAAAAGGGGTAACAATTTTTAGAAATGATTACATTTAATTTGATATGTTATTATATCTTATCTTTTTGAAGTACATATCAAACTTGTAAAAAAGTTTATTTTTTGAAGCCTGTGTGCATAGAACATTAGTTAATATGAAAGTTTAGATAAAAGAAGAGAATTATCTTTTGGTAAAAATGTATTTTTTTCATCATTTTTTAAATCTCTTAAAAAGTAAGTATTTTTTTATCCATGATTTAACTATTTTCCTTTTTAGCACAAATCCTTAAAATAGTTTTCCGTAAAATCCGGCGTATAACGCGCACCCCCCTTTTTTAGGAAAACACCTAAAATGTATGTGCGCAATTTTCGTATGTTTTGCAGCAATATATTCAAGTTATTATTCCAAACTTTTGAAAAAATATTATACTTCTAGTACTACAGCCCTTTAAGTTCATAAGGAGTGTCATTTCTTTTAAATAAACTGTATTTCGATATATGTTGAAATCTAATTTTCTTCTATGGTCAACTTTTAAAAACTTTTAAAGCTTTCATTTTTATACCCGGCGTATAACGTTCACCCCTAAATTTCGATCTTATTTTTTGAGTTAAAAGTGCGCGTTATACGCCGGATTTTACGGTAATTCCTGAAAACTCAGTATTATGCATGTAAAGGTAGTTATAAATATGAGTATATGATGAAAATAAAATTTTTTTTACAACTTCATGAATTGCAAATTTTACAATAGTATAGCTTACCAATGGGGACATTAAACACACTATGTGAAACATTATAAGTGTTAGACATTTGAAATAATCCTGTAATTTTGGTTAGATTTATCAATATTATAGAAAGTTCTTAAATTTTTTCCTATGTACTTATATGCTAATAGCTGGTAAACCTGTTCTTCACACAGGTTTGAATTTATATATATAAATAATGTTATGCATGAATTTTCTCCCCCCCAGTACTTCAGTATTTGGAAATAGAAAATAGTAATTTTCTAAAAAATATAATATTATATTTTTACTCAAGTTTGCCTACCTACACTTAAAATTCAAATGAATATTTCATTTCACTGTGGAACAGTTATTTGATGAAAATGAATTTTTCGTTTACACTATGTATTAAGTATATATACTTTATATATTAGGTTGGGGAAAAAGAAGTCCATTATTTTTTCGGTAGATGACTGTAGTGTCGATATCTCGTGAAGTATCCATCAAGCAATTTCAAATTTATGCTCGTTGTCAAGGTAACAGTTTAAACTAAAAGAATTTTTTTGTTTGGTCCATTCAGTTGTGAGTTACAGTGTGTTAAAAATGGAAGTCAACAAATAAAATTCGGTACATTTTACAGTTTTTCTTTGATAAAGGTGGAAATGTCAGCCAGGTGGTTGAAATTGTGAATGGTGTTTATGGTGCCGATACTGTAACAGCTAATTGCGTGCCATTTTGCTTTCGTCGATTCCGTTCAGGTATTTTTGATGTTAAAGATGCACCTCGCATAGGCAGGCCCGTCGTCGAAAATGTCACTAAAATCACAGAAATAATCGAAGTTGACCGGCATGTTAGTAGTCCTAGCATCACGCAGGAGCTAAAGATTGACCATAAAATAGTTTTAAACCATTTGAGCAAAGTTGGATTCAAAAAGAAGCTCCATATTTGGCTGTCACACCAATTAACACCAAAAAACATGATGGATCGAATTTCCATCTGCGAAACCATGGCCAAACGGAATGAAATAGACCCATTTCTTAAACGGATGGTGACTGGGGATGAGAAATGGGTCACATACGACAATATTGTGCTTAAACGATCGTGGTCAAAGAAAGGTGAAGCAGCTCAAACGGTGGCCAAACTAGGACTAACAGCCAGGAAGATTCTGCTGTGTATTTGATGGGACTGGAAAGGAATAATTTATTATGAGTTGCTTCCGTATGGTCAAACACTAAATTCAGATCTCTACTGATAACAACTGGACCGTTTGAAACTAGCAATTTTCCAGAAATGACCAGAATAGGCCAACAGAAGAGGTGTTGTGTTCCATCAGGACAACTCCAGGCCAGACACGTCCGTAGTGATTCGCCAGAAACTCTGGGAGCTTCGTTGGGAAGTTTTAATACATCCATCATATAGTCTGGACCTGGCACCAAGTGATTACTACCTTTCTCTGGCTTTGTAAAACTTCCTGAATGATAAGAAATTTGGATCAAGAGAAGATGGTGAAAATCGATAACTAGAGTTTTTCGCCAATAAGAACAAAACTTCTATGAGAGAGGCATTATTAAGCTACCTTTGAAATGGCAAAAAAATTATACAACAAAATGGTGCACATTTGACCCAAATCGGACAATCTGAAGCATGTTAAATAAAGTCTTGAATTTCATGCAAAAATAATGGATTTCTTTCCCCCCCAACCTAATATATATTGTTACGTAGATCCGAGTTCGAAGATTTTATTGAAAACAATCACAAAGGAAATTAAACAATTCTTTAAGAGCGATGCGAATTTATTATCAAAAATCCAATCCTTTAAATACAGAATTCAGCGGCAATATTTTCAGAGTAAATCTCCGAAGGTCTTCACACCTTCAAAAGCACTCAAACGCAATTGTGTGTGTGCCCTCACACAATAGTGTTTAAAAATACACTCATGTAAAAGATTATTCACAAGCACAGCCGAGCTAAACACTAATCAAAACAATCCTCCCTATTCGCTGGTTAAAATCAGACTGACTGGTTGCGGCTGGCACTCCTATTTATAGGCGCGGCAGAAACTTCCTGAACTATAACCGCTCGTGTTACCGACCGTGACGTTAATGGAGAGATCTACTGCTTTCTAGAAGAATCCGGAGGGTTCCAAACTCGCGAATGACGCAAAAATGGTCACCAACTTGGTCGCCAAAAATGATACCAACTTGGCTCTACCACCAAGATTTCGCCAAGTTCTCATTGAATCGAAATTATAACATAAAGAACGGCAGTGCTTGTGAATAGAACAATTTTAAAGTAAAATAAATATAACACTAGCTGCATTGCCCGGCGTTGCATGGTGTGACGTCCCCCTCTCAAAATGAGTTTAACTCTCTCAGGACAATACTAGACTGAGTTTTGGTGCACCTGCAGCTGGGGGCTCATTATCGCTTATTTAGCGTTTGGACTTTGGTGCCAGTGAGACTATACAAACAACAGTCTGGCCATGCCACTGTCTAAGAAATCGAATTCCGAAGCAGCTGATCGACTTACATGGGCCCACCAATGAGAAACCGTGAGGGGGAAAATGGACTGCCCCTGATGTTTAAAAAGGCTAGAAAAACGGGAGGAAGGGGAAAAAAAGAAACGAAGGAAAGAGATCGAAAAAGAGGAGGATCCGGGAGTTTTGAATCGTGATGCTGACGATGAGTCTTGGACGCGGATAGGAGAAAACGCCTTGCGGACTGTACCGAGATAAGCTGTGGAGAGAGCGACTTCAAAAAGTGGCTACCATACAGGCTACGCACAGAGACTATCAACTGCATAATCTACTTTAATTTAATTATCCTAGTGGAGAAAAAATTTAAAAGTATTTTTTTACTCCCTCAACCTTGCTGTGATGTTTTATTTTTACCCTACCTTCTCACGACGTTACAGCAAGTTCTAATTTGGTGGCAGCTTTGTGAAACAGGTATTTCTGTGAATAGATGCCTCGAACCCTTTATTGAGAAAAAAAATTAAAAACGCCAGCCGTATGGAGTTATGTCCGCCTGATTCTCGCATAGCTGTGAAAGAAATGTGTTTCATCGAATTACATGTAACAAGAAGTGACCGGAGTGCCTTGCTCGTGCCCGTGTTTTAAGGAAGCGTGCCCACCTGAAAGGTTTCCCAGAATTCCTGTATTTTCCTGCTTATGAAGAATGCCGACGAAGTGCCTGCCTTCCGTTTTTTCCCGGAGAAGGGCGAAGAAGCTGTTTCCAGTGTTTCCACCTGCAATGTTAAGGTTAGTCTTTTACTTGGAGTATAGTATCGGGGCAGCATTACATTATTTCTAGTTTATGTAAAATTTTGTAAGAAAAGTAATGCTAGATAAAGTTAAAAGTCTAGACTGAGAGACTACAGAAATTATTAAGTTTGTTTGTTTGTATTTTGTATGTGTGTTTGTTTATTGAGTTAGCTCGTAGTATACAGTAGTATACTTGTTTCGTTAGCACAGTTTTGCGTAGTGTATTGTCAGGTTACTCTGAGTATTTTTATTATTTTGTGAGATATAATTAAGTCTCAGTCTAGGGTACTGTTAGTTATGCTAGTTATGAGTATAATTTTGTGAAGTATAATTAAAGTCTAAGTCTAGTGTACGGTTAGTTACGCTGGGTAGTTGTATAAGTTTGTGTTGTACAACTAAGTATAGTGTAGTGTTGATTTACGTTGGATATTTGAATTGTTTTAGGGACAATTGAGTTTGAATTTAGTGTTGTATTTATATTAAAGCATGATGGAGTTTCTTTTAAAGCAAACAAAAGAAGTATTGTTAGAGGTTGCGATAGATTTGGGAGTCGAGGTCAAAAATTAAGAATAGAAACCAAGTCAAAAATTAAGAATAGAATTTGTCAGAGTGAAGACTATAACGAAGAATCGGTTAAAAGTTTGTTGGAGGGTATCTTGGCGGAATAAAAAAATACAAGGAAAGCGAGCGGGAGACTAGAGAATATGGAGAACGTAAATTGATTAGGGCATTTGAGTTGGAAAGAATGAAATTAGCTAATAGTACGGATACGATAAGTGTATCGTCAACTGATCTTGAGGAGCAGGGAGTTAATAGACGGGTTAACTTAAGAGACTTAGTGCCTAAGCTCGATTCTAAGAATGCGGACATTAATTTATTTTTTGAAATATTTGAAAGGCAGGCGAAAAACGAAAAAGTGGCTGAGGATAGATGGGTCTCCCAACTCATTCCTTTACTTCCGATGGAAATTGCGGAGATAGTAGCGAAAGAACCTTTAGAGAAAAGCGACGATTACCCCACATAAAAAATCTGCTCTTGGCCCTGTTCCAACTCACACCGATAGCTCTTAGAGATAGATTTGAGTCACATCAACGCAGACCAGGGGCAATGTGGGCAGCTTTAGTGTTCGAACTAAGGTCCTACCTGGACAACTGGCTAGCGGGGATGAAAGTGGATGATTTCGCCGCATTGAATGAGACTACTAGTGACCGAACAAATAAAAAAAAAAAGAGCACCAAGTGAATTAGTAGACCATTTTCTAGATTCGTGGGATGATTTCAAGGTGGCTAAAAGTTTAGCTGAGAAATTGAACCATTTTGAGGCGATTAGAAGAGTGCATAAAAAACAGGTCCGACGAAAACCTGGGAGCGTAAAACCTTTGATAAACAGCCTCTCGAAACTAAAAATAAATCAGCTCATTTTAGTGGTAAGGGTAAAAATATCGGGCCCTTGAATAGGGATCCTTATAAGCATGAGGTAAGCCATGGGAGTTCTCAAATTAGGAGGGAGGGCCCCAGGGCGGGGAGAGAGACAATTCGAGAAAAGGAAGCCCATAATATGCTATTACTGCAATGAGACAGGGCACATAAAGCCAGTCTGCCCCAGATCAAGGAAAAATAATTTCGAAACTGTAGCTAATTTAACTTTAAATATCGAGAATGACGACCCATTTAAGAAATTCAAAATGAACATGGAAATAAATGGCATCGATCGCGTATGTCTAAGAGATTCGAAGTCATCCATAGACGTCTGTTCGCGGAGCTGGATCAATGAAAATGACCTCCTAGGTGAATACGTTTGGTTGAAAAGCCCGTTAGATGAGATTTGCCACTGTTTGCCTCTGGCTAAAACTAAAATCAAAACGAAGAAAGGGGAGTTTTATACCAAGGCTGCAATAAAACAGGATAGTAGTGACAATGATCTATATTTATTCGGAAACCCCGAACGGCTGAACTGCTGGAGTCAAACGAACAGAGTGTGCAGTTGGTTAATGCAGTGGTGACTAAAAGTAAACAAAAAAAATTTTCCCCTGAGAAAGAAAAAGAGGCGAATGGAGAGGAATTGAATAAGAGACAGCTTGAGCTTACGGACTTTTTTCCCCCGTCCGAGGGAGGGGAAGACGATAGCTTTATCATTCCTGCTTTTGAAGGAGAAGGGGGAAAGAATTTGGCGAAAGTGAATGGTGTTGAATTTAAAGAGGAACAAAGAAAATGCTCGATCTGAAACCATTTTGGGATAAGGCCCAAACAGGAATAGACAAAGAATTTAGGATCATCAGGGGGAAATTAGTTAGAGTCGCGAGAACTAAGCGAGGGGAGGAAGTCCGACAGTTATGTGTACCCATAAAGTTTAGACTTGACATTAACAAACTTAGTCATGACGAAATGGGGGGGGGCATCTGGGGGTGACGAAAACCAAAGATAGAATTCTAAGGCATTTTTTTTGGCCAAACGTGTACAGAGACGTGGAGGAGTTCGTCAAAACTTGCGATTCGTGTCAACGAGTACGGAAACCAAGAGATAAGGCAAAAGCACCCCTGAAATTAGTGCCGATTATTTCGGAGGTATTCTCTAAAATCAATATAGATGTTGTGGGACCTCTCCCTGTTTCAACAAAGCAAAATAGATATCTGATTACGTCGATTTGCGTAGCCTCTAAGTACCCGGAAGCTATTCCGGTGGAGAGTATTACTTCCCCGAACGTAATAGACGCCTTCTTGAGTATCTTTTCTAGGATAGATACCCGCGCGAAATGCAATCCGACCTGGGGACTTCTTTCACTAGTGAATTGACCCCCACCTTTTTCAATAATTTCCGCATCAAAGTGACGAAGTCATCAGTCAGCCACCCCCAAAACAATGCAGTGAAGCGAGTGCATAGAACCATCAAGTGTGTAATTAAGGCTTTGTGCGTGAAATTGGGAGAAGATTGGAAAGAGGTTCTTCCTTTAGCATTATTCTCTCTCAGAACGGTCGCGCACGAGAGTACAGGTTTCAGTCCCACCGAGTTGGTCATGGGAAAGAATTTGAAAACACCCCAAACGTAGTTTACGAGGAATGGATGGAGGAAGGAAACACGAGTCAATCGATAGTGGAATATATATTGCAGTTAAATAACAGACTCAACCGTTGCCAAGATATTGCGATCACTAAGATGAAAGAATGCCAACTTAAATAGAAAACGTGGTACGATCGGGATGCCGTGGAACAAAAATTTGTGGAAGGGGTTCT
The DNA here is from genome assembly GCA_019973935.1 of Trichonephila clavipes. NCBI lineage: Eukaryota > Metazoa > Arthropoda > Arachnida > Araneae > Nephilidae > Trichonephila > Trichonephila clavipes. The sequence goes on along the minus strand of BMAU01019978.1, from coordinate 259,715 downwards.
GGTAATGGGGTGTTAGCTACCTCTAAAGAAAATAAACTTGAGGTGAATTGGATATGGCTGGGAAAGGTACTTAATAGAATTTCGGATACAAATTATGTGATAGGTCTACCAGGAAGAAGGGACCGTAGTACTATCTATCACGTAAACTTACTAAAACCGTATCATCGGAGACCTGAGCTGGTAAGCCTGGTCGTAGAAGAGGTCTCGGACGACATAGGGGGAGACGCTGAAATTCCTTATCCAGATAAACAATGCACGAAGTTTGACTATCACGAAATATTGCGGAAGAGTCAACTGCAACTTAAACTATCCCCCTCTCAGATCAACGAATTAAAACAAGTCATTACTAAAAATAAGGACGTGTTTTCCCAGACCCTGGGACGACTCACTTGATGCGAATGAATAGTGAACTGATATCCGACAAGCCCATTAAAACAAAACCTTATCGAATGTCTCGAGACAAATTAACATATTGCGAGAAGAGATTAAACGTTTGTTAGAACTAGGTGTAATAGAGATAGGACAGTCCGATTACACTTCGCCTCTTATTTTAGTAGAAAGCCCAAATAAAGACCCTCGTCCATGTGTTGATTATCGTCGATTGAACGAGATAACTCGAGCTGAATTTTTTTTTTCCCTTTGCCAAATATGGAAGATATAGTAGAAAAGTGAGTGCGGCTCCCTATGTAATTGTGACGGATTTGTCGAAAGGTTACTTTCAAATTCCGCTCACGCCGAGCTCAGAGATACGCAGCTTTCATTACTCCATTTGGCACTTATATCCCCAAGAAAATGATGTTCGGGTTAGTATGTGCACCCTATTATTTTTGAAAATTGATGGCCCAAGTTTTAGAGGGGTTAGAGCAGTTTGCATTGCCGTACATAGACGATATAGTCACTTTTTCCCAAGGGTGGAAAGATCACGTAAAGCATATCGACATAGTTTTAGGAAGATTGAAAAAGGTGGGGCTAAAGGGAAACCATCTAAATGTAAGTTTGCTCAAGAGGCAGTCTTATTTCTAGGGCATAGAATTGGTTCGGGAGTATGATATGATGATAAAAGCTATAGCAGATTTCCCGCGGCCCACCACTAAAACACAGGTACCATCCTTTCTCGGTCTAGTGGGGTACTACTCTCATTATATCCCAAATTACAGCACAATAGCTTCAGCCTTGACCGACAAATTGAAAGGGAAAATTAAGAAAGAGAAGATCACTTGGGATGAGAAATGTGAGAAAGCGTTTGAGGAGCTAAAGCCAAACTCGTCTCCCAACCCATATTGTTTGCCCCAGATTTTGCCATGGATTTCATCCTGCAAACGGACGTGAGTGAGGTGGGTGCTGGGGTTGTTTTATCGCAAAGAATAGAGGGGAAGAGCATCATCGTTTTCCTAAGCAAAAATTTCCTAAAGCGGAGCGAAACTACAGCACGTTGGAAAGGGAATTAGCGGCGATAATTTTTGGTCTAAAGCGATTAAAGCATTATTTAGACGGGCAAAAATTTATTATAGAAACCAACCACAACCCCTTAAGGTACCTAAACAAGATGGGAGTACTAATCCTAGGTTAGAAAGATGGGCGTTGAGTTTACAGCCGTTTAATTTTGAAATCAAACACAAACCTGGGAGGCTCCATGGAAACGCGGACGGCCTAAGTAGATTGGAATAAGTAGTTTGTGGATTTTTCTATTAATTATTATATATTTTTATATTACTGTTTTTATTTGTATGTGTGTGAGTGTATCTGTGTACATAGTGGAACAAAATGGATGTTAGTGAAAATCTCTGATGTCTCTTAGTCAACCGTAAACCAACAGATGTTTACTTCTGTAAGTAAGAGTTTGGCATTTGACTCATTTTGTTTAAAAATTATAATTTAAAGGTGAAATGTAACTTTAAGAAAAAGAATCCCAGATTGGGATTTTAAGTCCTAATTGTGTAAAGTGTACATTTTTTTGAAATTTTTGATTCATGTATTATGTTATTTTTTTATTGTGTTTATCACTGGGATTGCTGCCCTGATCAATCTCATTGATGGGACGATCTTTTTGCGTGTGAGTTCTAAGAACTGAATCCAACTGGGACCAGAGAAGCCCCGTGAAATGGACCTTTTTTAGGGGAAAGAAGTTGTGACGTCCTCCTCTCGAAATGAGTTTCACTCTTTCAGGACAATACTAAACTGAGTTTTGGTGCACCTTCAGCTGGGGGCTCATTATCATTTATTTAGCGTCTGGACTTTGGTGCCAGTGAGACTATACAAACAACAGTCTGGCCATACCACTGTCTAAGAGATCGAATTCAAAGCAGCTGATCGACTCACATGGGCCCACCAATGAGAAAGCGTGAGGGGGAAAAGGACTGCCCCTGATGTTTGAAAAGGCTGAAAAACGGAAGGAAGGGGGAAAAAGAAACGAAGGAAAAAAGATCGAAAAGAGGAGGGCTGGTTTTTCGGAGGATCCGGGAGTTTTGAATCGTGATGCTGACGATGAGTCTTGGACGCGGATAGGAGAAAACGCCTTGCGGACTGTACTGAGACAAGCTGTGAAGAGAGCGACTTCAAAAGTGGCTACCATACTGGCTAGGCACAGAGACTATCAACTGCATAATCTACTTTAATTATCCTAGTGGAGAAAAAAAATTAAAAGTATTTTTTCTCCCACAACCTTGCTGTGATGTTTTATTTTTAGGCTACCTTCTCACGACGTTACAACGGGCTATCTCTATTGTTATAAATTTTCCCTTTTTTCACAAAATCAGAACTTCTATTTTCTTCGAAATTTGTTCCAAACCGATGTCCTAATTTAACTACAAAAACTTCACTTTTTTTTAAAAAAATAGTTAATGAAAACCATTTACAGTGTAATTAGTTTAAATTGTTAAGAATGTGTTACTCACACAAGAGAGAGAAATTTTGCCTGAATGTGTTTTATTTAAAAAAATAGCGAACCGTTCCATAAATTAAAAAAGAAGGTAATTTCTAAATTAATTTTGAAATATTTTTAAACATTTCTTTTTACGTAAGTATTTTTTTTTAAAAAAATTTCGATTGTTTTACGTGCAATATTTTTATAAGCAACTTTAATTTGTAGATAAACTTCAATTTCAGAACATGATTAGTACCTTTAAAATAAAAAAAAAATTTTTTAAATATTCCGTTTCGTTATTCGTTAAAGTAAAAAAAATATTCGGACTTCTTTTCATAAAGAGTGATAAAATATTTTTAAAAAATTGTAAAATAATTAAATTGAAAGAATGATATATTTATAATTTTATTATATTAATTTTTAAATATTTTTAAAAACCTCAGAAATAAAAGAAGTTTCGAATTTTCCCATGGAAATAAATGATCTTTCCAATTCTCGGCAGATGGCGCCACGTGCATAATAAATGCGTTTTAAGGTTTTTAATTAATATCTTTTAAGGTAACAGAACACCTTCGAAGAACATTTTTGAATTAACCTGAATTTTGCCTGTAAATGCATATTTTATGACCTTATGGGTCTCTAAAATTAGAAAAACACCCAAGAAAATTTTTAGTATACATTTTTAGTGTCAAAGGGTATTTTATAAAAAATTAGCAAAAATAAGACTTTACGCAAAAACATGATAACTGAAAATAAAATAAATATATTGACATTTTGTAAATTGAATAATATAGCATACAACCTTATCTAGGGAATAATCTCTTATGTGGGAAGTTATTGTGTTTCGAGCTTCTATACGTTGACATTTTCTTTAAAAGCTATTGTAATTTTTCATTTTATTGCTATATAAAAAAACTTCTACTCAACACAAACTCTTATGAAAGGTCTATTCCCTGTATAAGTATTAAAAAACATACATATATAAAATTTTTATTTTATTCAAGCATAATTTTTTGAGATATTGTGTTTTGCGGTAAGAAAAATGTGAAAGAACTCATTTTGAGAAAACGACAAAAATAACATTAAACTCATCTGATTACAAGAAAAACACTTACTTTATTATTAAAATACACCAGATTTATAATCCTTTCCCTCTTTAATTTCTAAAACACTATTTTTTACTTTTAATGTGCTCTTAAAAATTTTCTGTGTTTCTTTGTTTTGGGGTCTGCGTTATGAATCGATTCACAGATTCTGCATCTATCTAAATGTTTATACACTTTTGACGAAATTTTTTTGAATTAACCTAAATTTTGCCAGTAAATGCATATTTAATGACCTTATGGGTCTCTAAAATTAGAAAAACACCCAAGAAAAGTTTTTATTAGTGCACATTTTTACTGTCAAATGGGTATTTTATAAAAAAATAAGCAAAAATAAGATTTTACGCAAAACATGATAATTGAAAATAAAATAAAAATATTGATAATTTGTAAATTGAATAATATAGCATACATTCTTATCTAGAGAATAGACTCTTATTTTTGTAATATGACCATTACGTGGGAACTTACTGTGTTTTTCGAACTTCTATACGTTGAAATTTTCTTAACAGCTATTGTAATTTTTACTTTATTGCTATATATAAAAAATTTCTACTCAACACAAAATCTTATGAATGGTCTATTATAAGTATTTAAAAACCATACATATAAAAATTTTATATCAGTCAAGCATAACTTTTTGAGATATTGTGTTCTGCGGTAAGAAAATGTAAAAAAATTCATTTTGAGAAAACGACAAAAATAACATTAAACTATTCTGATTACAAGATAAACACTTACTTTCTTATTAAAATGCACCCGATTTATAATTCTTCCCATCTTTGACTTCTAAAACACTAATTTTTTTCTTTTTAAGTGCTCTTAAAATTTTCCTGTATTTCTTTGTTTTGGGGTCTGCATTATGAATTAATTCCCGGATTCTACATTTATCTAAATGTTTATATCCCCGTAAGATAAACACCCCAAGATTTTCAATATTCATTTTATTAAAAACTTTTAGACACCCATTTAATCCTTCATTGAAGTGTATAACAGCATCATACGACCCAAATTTAATTGTTTTGAGCGAAACAAATACTTCCTTCTGTACTTTTTGCCGAACTATTCCATTAAAACACTTGTTGGCATTTTGCGTGCGTCTATGCAAGCACTTACTTAATATTTGTTGGTCGCATAGTTCTAAATATACTGGTTTAATTTTATTTAAAACATCATTTGATAAACCAGTATATTTTGTGGAACATTTTGTTCCATTTGCCACCCGCCGCTGAAAATAACACCAGCTTTCTTTCCCTATTGGGCATTGACCATGCATCGGTTTCTTATCACTTTATGCACAGTGATATAACGCAGCAATTACATTTTGCTGCATGTCAGTTAAGTTACCAACATTGCTGCGAACAGCAATTCCGTAATAGTTTTGAAGTCGATCAATAAAATTATCAGTTAATTTGCCTTTACCAGACAGTCCTTTAGTTTTAGTTTTAAGTTTTCTCAGACGCGAACCCATTCTCTTTTGTACATGGCCAATGCACTCAAACTTAGTCACTGTTTAATCCGTAGGTGTCTTTCACACTCATGAAAGCTTTTGAGTCGCCATCGCCATAATATTGAGTGTATTGCAGTCTGCGGTTTTTTCAGATCGAAGAAATATTCGGGAATCCCCCACAATTTCTATTTTTTATGAAGAGCCTGTGAAATTACACTGACATATGGGGTCGGCTTTTGACGACTCATATTCAAAGTTTCTTGGCATATTCTGAAGTCTCTTACATGTTGGACAGTAGGACGACATAACTTCTATGTCTAACACCTTACCAGTATCAACTGATATTGCAGCAACACAGCCATTCATAGATGTATAGCCTCTTCGCTGCTATGTACCATCCACCGATATGCCACATTTTACAATATCGGATGAGATATTTTGTTTTTCTCCACAATTTCAGTAGTAGCTTTCATTATGGATTCCTCAGCTACTTCCTGAACCATTTTTAAAAGCTTTGCTTCCCGATTTTTGTAAGCAGTTTTGGTTAGTCGACGCAAATTTAATGTTGAGCATAATTTAAATGCCCCAGCAAAACCTTTGCCTATCTGCCGCATACCATATACTAGCCTAGTATTTATGACAGGTGCATTTACAACTTTTTTGATGAAGCAAATGCAAAAAAAAAAGTCACAACACTTAAATTTTAGTGTAAAATGGGAGCACAATCCATATCTGGAATCCTCGAATAGTTCTACTTTTTCAGCAAAACATTTTGGGCAGCAAAGTTGAGCTAAAGCTTCCACAATAAGTTCAAGTTCAACGATTCTGTTACCAAACACAGGACCAGGCATTTATTCTGCAGTTGAGAAACTCTCATTTCCCAACTTTGAACAGTACATTCAGGAACTGCTGAAGTGCTATTCTTTTGCGAAGTGTTTGTGAATTTATTACCATAAAATTGCCGCTTGCGCTTGCTAGCAATACTTTTAACCATTTTTAAGTTAAAATAAAACAGAATAAAACAAATAAACTTTTTATGCTGTCAATTCTTTCAGCATGAAAATCAAACGCATATGTAAACAAAGTCAAAACAACAAACTTGCTGCCAGGTTTTACACGTAAAAAGGAAAACTGCACTTCCAAATACATTTATATTTATTCTTAAATGTTCTATTTTAATTTCTGACTAAATATTTGTATATTAATTATAATATTTCATGTCATATTTTATGAAAGAGAAACGTAAACAAACAACTCGGCCACTTCCGGCTAGAAGAAACTATTTCGGGTCCGAGAAATTTATGATTAAGTAATATTGAAAAAGCTGTAACTCGGCTTCTAATTAAGATAGAAACAAAATTTTAACATATTTACAAAGATAAAAGATTGAATTTTAATATAAGACCAAAAAAACGAAAAATCGATATATTGACCAAAAATTGAGTTTTAGAGGTGTTCTGTCTCTTTAACTAATTGGAATATCGGAACATAAATGGTCAAAACGAATTGCTTGGATCATTCCCGAAATTTTGGTGATTAATACCTTTAAAATAAAACAACATTTTTTCAGTATCCCGTTTCGTTATTCCTCTTCAGGTTCGAACCTGGGAACTGCCGTTTTATAAAGCAGTGCCTTAATCAGCCATGCTAAGATGTCCTTCGGGTAGAACGGTAAAATAATCTTTAAAATATCAGAACAATTTTGTCAATTTCTAAATTCGTTTTTGTTAAAGTTAAAAAAAAAAATTTTGGGCTTCATTTTTAAGTTAATGCTATTATGCTTCATATATAGATTGCAAACAACGGTAATTTTTAAACAGAAAACTTTTTAAAAAAAAATAATGTTTATATAATTATCGCAAAAGAGAAAAAAAATTGAAAAAAACATTTTTAACCCTAATTTTTAAGATATTTTATCAATCTTTGTACAGATTACGTATAATTTAGTTCTACTCGCGGAAAAAATAGAAAAGCATCGACTTTTTTTTTTTTTAGTGTAAAATATTTTCTCATTAATGCGAAAGAAAGTTTAAGCGGAACAACTTATAATTCGTATTAAAAAAAAGGAACCGATATCTTAATTTAACTACAAAAACTTCACTTTTTTAAAAAAAATAGTTAATGAAAACCATTTACAGTGTAATTAATTTGAATTGTTAAGAATGTGTTATTCAAAGAGAGAGAAATTCTCTGCCTGAATGTTTTTATTAAAAAGAAATAGCGAACCATTCCATAAATTAAAAAAGAAGGTAATTTCTAAATTTATTTTGAAATAGTTTTAAAGATTTCTTTGCGTAAGTATTTTTTTAAAGAAATATTTCGATTGTTTTATCGGCAATATTTTCATAAGCAATTTTAATTTGTAGATAAAACTTCAAATTTCAGAACGTGATTAATACCTTTAAAATAAAAAATTATTTTTAATATCCCGTTTCGTTATTCGTTAAAATAAAAAAATTTGGACTTCATTTGATAAAGACTGATAAAAGAAAGAAAGATATATAAATATAATTTTATTATATTGATTTTTAAATATTTTGAAAACATCTGAAAAAAAAAAAGAAGCTTCGAATTTTCCCATGGAAATAAATGATCTTTCAATTTTAAGCAGATGGCGCCACGTGTATTATTAATGCGTTTTAAGGTTTTCAATTAATATTTTTTAACTTATTGGAATATCGGAATATAAATGGTCAAAACTGATTCCGTGGATCATTTCAAAATTTTGGTACCTTCGGCGAGTTCCTGCGTCTTGTGGTTTTGAAAGTAAATTGGTATATATACATAGATACGTTTGTTTACCTATGAATTTTAATAATTTAGATTAATTTATATAATTATTATTTTAGTTAATAATTAGGAATCTTTCGGGCATCAAAATTATTCAAGGTGGGCCACGACTTGTACACCCCTGGACTAAATTAATAAAAGAAAATACTATTTCACTATTAAGTTAAAGAAATAAATCATATTATTATATAATTTTAAAAAAATATTCAATGTAATGTGATTATCCATTACTACGAGTTATTGAATTACATATAAAGTTCATAATTAGGGCTAATAATTAACTAAATAATTATAATCAGTTATTTCTACATGTATTAACTGTTTTTACATTTTCTCTAAGTTGCAGTTGCTATAGCAAGTGCTGAGAATTCTTTCAGCATATTAAAATTAATAAAGAGTTTCTTTCGGTCATGCATGTGTATATATTAACACATGTTCATAAATAAACATGTGTTTGTAATTTTACTCGTTAAGTACAATGTTATGCAGAACTAAATAGTTTTCTATAGGACACTCCCCTTCATATCTCTGTTACTAAATATAATGCATGGATATGCTACACTGGGATCACAAATTAAAATTTTTAATGTAAGTATGAACTATATTACAAATTTACATTACAAATTCAATACTTTTTAATTGTCTTTGTATAAAGTGCCCTATTACACTTAAACTACTTATTTTAACAAAATAATCTTAAGCATTAGTAGTAAACAAATAATGCGATATTCACGTGCACACGGAGTCACGCGATTGTGACGTCCAGGGCCGGCGCTAGGGGACAAGCCGAGCCCCTGCCCAGGGCGGCAACCTTAGGAGGTGACAAACTGGCTGTAAAATTAACTAGTTTATGAGGAAAATAAACGAGTCAGAATAAAAATTCGGAGGAAAAAAATTAAAAAATGTGTATGCAAAATATTCACGTTTTCTGTGGAGTTCTAAAGTTTTTAACGAGTATTCATTAGTATTTAAAGCCGTGTTTCCCAACCCTGGTCCCATGTTTGAAGGGAGAGGGATGATAAAGAAGAATTTCGAAATCCGGTTCCTTCTCTTTCAACTAATTTCCTATAACTGTTACTGTTTTATGTACGTGAAATCGGGTATTATTGAAAGAAATAGATTTTGGCAGAGATTAGTCTCAACAAAAATGATGAAAAGCACGGTTAAGTTTTATGAATAAAAGAAAGGGCAGGATGACCCTGAGAAAAAGACCCTTATTCGAAAAAATTGAGGGAATCTTGTGTCAATTTGATTTCGAACTAATTCTTTTATTTTCCTGTACTTATACAGACAAGACAAAGTAGGACAACAAAAAAAAAGGTAACAATATTTTCATTTTCAAATTCGTTTTTAGATTTTTAATGCCCAGAAATTTTGATCATCGCGTAAGATAAAAAGTGAAAAGAAAAAATTATTTTGCTACATTTGCGCTTTTTCTATTTTATTTATTTATTTATACATAAATATTAATGTCATCAGTTTCGTAGAATATTTTCATGTTGATTAACATTTTTAAGTCTGTGTTTTCGTAGCTTGAATGTACCGTAATCTTCTTAAAACATTTTCGATTGACATTGTTATTCAAATGAAAAAAATATTATTTGCATCTCGTATAAAAATAACTTCCTTATTCACTTTTAAAGGACGATAGTAAGTCATTTAAAATGCAAAACATTAATGAGCTTTTGAATACTTTCATTAATTATTTACCATACATAAAGGATTCTAACAGCAAGAGCTCGAAATTGAAATACAACATAGTTATATTTATTATGCTAATTTTGTTTTTGTAATCGTAATATATTGTGATAATTTTGTTTAATAGTAAATGAACTAGTCTATAATTGCTAAATATTTAATTCATATTGCTTCAAAATGTTAAAAGAACTTTCAAAGAAAAAAATAAGTTAATTTTACTTATATAGACACATTTTTTTCTTTTTATTGAATGCAACATGTGAAATAAATACATAACTTTTCTAATCTAAGACTATTAAGTTAGCCATTCGTTTGTAATATTAAATTATCAAAACCTGAACAGTATATATATATATATATATATATATATGAAGTGAAGGCGCTATTGCAAGCCCCTTAGCATCCCCCAGAGAGGACAATGTCCCTGACGGGGAAAGGAGAGACGAAGGAAGGAACATCAGAACTAGACAGAATCCGTTGGGACCGCAAGAGAGCAGTTGCGCATCGGCAGAGCAGTAATAACTCTTAAAAAATAATGAAAGCCAATTATAGGCTACGACGCGTTTAAATGTTTCACTCCATTCATTAATTGTTATTCTCCCTTTTATTTATTCTTGCTTTAAAAATAAACAGATTATTCTCTGGCAAATCCCAGTTTACGAATTCATCCCAGTAACAACATAACATTTGGGAGCTCGGCCTCAAATTAAATTAAAATTAAAAACCCCTAGAAAATACAATGAGTCAAGACTGGTGGACCACGCACGCTTCAACGACGAAACCGGCAACGCAAACCACGACGACGAAATCATCAACGGTGAGTCCATTCAATTTACTCCTTTATTGTTCTGAAGATATTTATTTACGATGGTCTGTCTAGAGGAAATTGCTGCTATTGCGAACATATTAAAGACGGCCCCTGCTTCAACGGTGCAACTTCTGCACAAAATTGTTAATGACGAACCCTACAGTAAATCTTCTAGAAAAAGAGTTAAAAAAATTCACGGGTTTCCCACAGAATTACGACATTGAAGCACGAAAGGATAAAATTTTAAAGGACTTTACGAAAACTGAACTTATTACCGTCTGCACTATATTAGGATTGAATTGCGCGGGAAGCGCCAAAGAATTAAGCGAGCATATATTTAAAAATTTATCAGATCTTGCATCTTTAAAAATAATTTTACCGAACAATTGACGGATGACGAAGACGAAAATTCGGCGTCCTTTTCGCTAGAATCTACGAACGACGCGAATAAACAACCCCCCTCACCCCGCCAATTTATCACTTGCCCTCTCCGCAGGATGTTTTTTTGTTCCCCCTCCCTCAAACACAACGAAATCAAAGCCAAAGGGAACGAAGAGAATGTATTTTTGTTAAAGGACCTTTTTTCAACTATGAGGTCGTTTACGGAAATGATAATTACAGCGTTAAAGCTTTTTTCGCGACGTAGAAGATAACTTTATTTTTATCCCACACATATCTGATTTGCAAAAATTATTTGTGTTAAACGTTTGCTTCAAGGTCCTGCAAAGACTTTTATCCAAACTCTCCATAACATATTAACGTATAGTTCTTTTAAAGCTGCATTAATTGAAGAATTTGAAGATTTATTTTGTTCTTACGATGTCCACAAGGAAATCCAAAAACGGAAATTACGCCCTACGGAATCTCTATTTGAATATTTTTTGGCCATGCGTGAAATTGCTTCAAAAGCACACTTTCGTTTAGACGATCACAGCCTGATTATGTATTGTATAACTGGTATACCTGATTCTAACCATAATAAATTGATATTATATGCATGTAAAAGTATTTCAGAATTTAAAGAAAAGTTAAAGATATATGAAAAGGTTTTTATGCAAAATAATTCTTATTGTATTGATAATGAAAACAAACGTACAAAATTTAAGCAGTATGATTTTCCTACATCTAATAAAAATATGTGTTCTGATAATAAATTTCATAATAAAGATGAATTTAATGATGCTAATGTTAATAAGAGTGATGTACGTATACGTTGTTATAATTGTGGATTATTTAATCATACTTCTAATGAATGTTACCATAAAAATAAAGGTTTAAAATGTTTTAATTGTAACCAATTTGGTCATAAAAGCTCTCAGTGTGTATTTAAAAAACCTGATGTTAAAAATGAAATTGTTAATGAGATTGTTAGTGAAGTTGTTAATGAAATTAATTCCTCATCAGAAATGCGTAAAACTGTTAAAATAAATGGCTATGATTTTGATGCTCTTATTGATACGGGTAGTACTATTACTTTAATACGCGAAAGTGTTTATCAAATTCTTGGAAAACCGACGTTAAATGCTACGAAAATAAAATTAACTTCTTTAGGTAAGAGTGAAATTAAAACCTTTGGATCTTTTAAATCCACTATTTATATTGAAGATAACAAATTTATGACGGACATTTATGTTATTAACAATTCGCAAACAACTATTGATGTAATTATTGGAACTGATATTTTAAAACAAACTGAATTTAAAATTAGTGCAAGTGGTATAGAATTAATACCTAAGAAAAAGGATCACTTAATTAATTTAATTAATGTATCTAAGGCACATAACCAATCGGAATTAAAAGATAATGCCCTAGAAGTATTACAACTAAAATTAAAAAATGCAGAAGATAAATGTAAAAATTTAGAAATGCACGTATCTAACACATCTACATTATCATTAGAAAAAACAGCGTTATTAGATAAATTGCATGAATTAGAATAATCAAATTTAGAAAAGGTTGACAAGTTAGTTAAACTTGAAGAAAAGTACGAGATCTTACAAGAAACACTTAAAATTACAGAACGGCGACTTGTTGAGAAAGAAATTGAATGTGCATCGTTAACAGAAAAAATACTCATCGTAAACACACAAACGGAATCAAACGATCATCCTAAAACATCGATGTCAACTAAAGAACGAGAAATTAAGCCTAGCAAGCGCAAAATTAAGAAGCTAAAGTCTAGTGGAAGAAATGCTAACAAAACAAGTGATAGCGATGAGAATCAAGCCTTTGCCAAAGAGAAAAATGATTTGCTTAGACAGATTGATTTCCTTAACTCCATTATTTTGGATACGAAATTGAAAGAGCCAAACAAGAGTAAAGCACAGTTCTTTAAAAACGCAGACAACTACACAAATATAAAAACACGAATCAGTAAGAACCCAGTCCGGAACACAACTCAAATTACGATCCAAGTTCTGCGAACCCTACCTAATTAAGACTGTCAAACCCCATGACAGAAATGAAGTTAAAAATGTTGGTCAACACGAAGGTCCTCATCTTACATCCACAGCTGTCGATTTCATGAAGAGGTGGTCAACCGCTGATGCCTGACGATTTTACGACTGCAATTTGAGTAACCCCACAGTGACTCTCTGTATATATATATATATAGAACTTTGAATAACGAACTGAACTTTTTCTCTTTCCCTTTTTATAGCTTTTTTTTTTTGAATAGCTGTGAGCAGCAATGACGAACTACTTCAGAAAAACAACACCTGTGTGAAGTACTGGAAAGCATCGCACTTATTATTTTTTTCTTTTCACTGTTTACAATTTTTTGTTTTTATAGGTTTGCTTGCAACATTTTGGATTTTCTTTCGCTGTGGTCAGCTCATTTTCAGGATGGCCGATTGTGAAGTGAAGGCGCTATTGCAAGCCCCTTAGCATCCCCCCCAGAGGGCAATGTCCCTGACGGGTGAAAGGAGAGACGAAGGAAGGAACATCAGAACTAGACAGAATCCGTTGGGACCGCAAGAGAGGCAGACGCGCATCGGCAAAGCAGTAATAACTCTTAAAAAATAATGAAAGCCAATTAGGCTACGACGCGCGTTTAAATGTTTCACTCCATTCATTAATTGTTATTCTCCCTTTTATTTATTCTTGCTTTAAAAATAAACAGATTATTCTGGCAAATCAGTTTACGAATTCATCCCAGTAACAACATAACATATATATATATATATATATATATATATATATATATATATATATATATATATATATATATATATATATACACTTGGTTCTTTTTTATGCGGTAGATGCGTTCCAGGAAATCCGCATAAAAAAAAAAATCGCACAAAAAAAAGACATACATTTATATGCAAAATGATGGATACGTTCCATTTATTCAAAAAATCGCATAAAACCCAAATAATGTTTTAAAATGCACCAGAAATCACATAAAAAAGATTTATAAATAATAAGATTTATTTTTTTTCCATCATATTTTAAAAAATGGCACATATGTATGTTAAAAACAAAAAACAAAACTTAATATGTAACAAAAAACAAAACTTCATTTAAAATCATATTAAGAATGTTTTCATCATTATTCGCTGTCTGATAATGTGCGAACCCGTTTGTGGATTGGTGCAAGATCACTTTCATCACTTGAAGATAAAATTACGTCATCAGATCTACATGGTAATGCTTCTTCAGGAACTTCAGTGATTTTTTTTTTTTGACAAGGTAATCAGTAATCAAACTCTGTGATGGCACTAGTTCTTTGTAGAGTTCTCTGTAGCCAGACATACAAAATTTCAGATCACGTTGGAATTTTTAAGGCGCGTTCTACATCATTATCATTTTGAATAAAAAATTTGCCAATTTACCGGAAAGTTGAAGGCCTTCCCGAAGTAATTTTTCGTCCAGTGGAGTAACATCTTCTTCCGGTTCGCTATCTACTGTTTCCAAATCTTTAGTAATATCTACCATACTTTCCAAAATATCATCATCATTTAGGGCTTCGTCCACAAGCAATTCTTCTATATCATGCTCGCCAAAATCATCAAAACCTTCCCCACCTATTTCCTTAGCAATTGAAATAATTTCTGATGTTACTATTGCTCTATTTGATTCGTTTCCTTTTGATACGCATTCAGGCCAAGCAGCTTTCAACATGCATTTAAAGTTTGTGATTTTATTTCGGCAATTGCTAATGCAACATGATTTACACAGTTCAAGATATTAAATTGTTTCCAAGCTTCAGTAACTGTTATTGTTTCGGATTCCAGTTTATCGAAAATGAATTGGAAAGTGAATTTTACATAATATTTTTAAATGTTGAAATAATTCCCTGATCTAATGGTTGAATTAGGCTCGTTGTGTTTGGAGGGGAAAAAGCTACCTTTATATTTGGATTTTCTAAGATTGGATGACCTGGCGCATTGTCAAGAATTAATAAGATCTTAAATTCGAGACCCATCTCATTCATATAATTTTCAACTTCGGCTACGAAGCATTTATTGAACCATTCAGTGAAAATAGCCATTGTTACCCAGGCCTTCTTGTTAGCCATCAATGTACGGGCAGTGTATTTAAGTCTTTTCCTTTTAATGCACGTGGTTTTAAAGATCGATTTACAAGCAGCGGTTTTAACATTCGATCGCCAGATGCATTGCTGCACAGCAATAAAGTAACTCGATCTTTAGCAGCTTTAAAACCACTGGCAGTTTTTCGGACTTTGCAATGTAAGTACGGGTTGGCATTTTTTTCCAAAACAATCCTGTTTCATCAGCATTGAAGACTTGATGAGCGCAATATTCTCCATCTTTAATAATTTTAGCTAACTTTTCAGGATATTTTCTAGCAGCTTCTTCATCTGCAGAAGCCACCTCACCTTTTATTTTTAGATTATGAAAAGAATGTCTTTTATAAAACCAGTTAACCACCCTGTGCTGGCAGAGAATTGTGGATTACTTTCACGTGAAGATGTAGATGGCTCTGATTCTTTTAACTCCTTGTAAAATTTAAGGGCTTTCATCTTGATTAAATGTCCATCTAACGGAATTCTTTTTTGAGTTAAATCTTCAATCCAAATTACGAGAGCCTTTTCAGTTTTTTTCTATTAAAGTGTCTCTTGAATATGATGAAATTTTAGAACTCAAATTTGTACCAGATCTGACTGATTTTCTTATTGCCGCTTCATTTTTTTTTATTGCTCTTATAGTAGATTCGCCTAAATGAAAACGTTTACCTACTGCTGTTGATCTTTCTCCTTTCGCCAAGCAATCGAGAATTTTAATTTTGGTTTCTAGCGAAATTGCACTTCTTTTTGTTTTTAATATTGTCACACATTTTCTTTAAGAGGACTAAAAAATTATAGAGAAAACTTAATGTACAATTACGCACTAAAAAAAATAAAAAAAAAACTTACAATTCACTTGAGTAAATTTATCTTCCGGTTTTCGGTAGTAACCTTTTTTCACAAAGTTTTGTTTTCTAATGTTTTCTAATATGCAAGCTTTTTTAATTAGTTTCATAAAAAAACAAAATGCAATGCAAAATGCAGCATAAAAACACGCAATTTTAGCGGGATATTTTTGTTTTTGTCTTTTTTGTTCTTAAAAACAAATCAAGAGAAAACATGTCAATAAAAGAAAAAGTTCAAGGTATAAATCTGCATATAAAGGAGAAATTCTTTCGTTGTATTGATTGCGTAATAGTAGAGTTGTAGTTGTTATTCTTATTCGTTTTCAGAAAAAGTGAATCACCAAAAAGAATTAAATATGAATAAAAATTTTTTTTTTTCTTGCCATAAAAACCGCATAACTCTAAAATCGCATAAAAAAACCGCATAAAAAGAGAACCAAGTGTATATATATTGCATACTATTGCCATTTTAAGAGGAATTTACAAGATACCTTTTTAATTAAGATCTTTTACACCAGTGATTCCCAAAGTGGTCTATGACGACCTGCAAGGCGGTTCACGTCAGCAAAAAATAATTTGGGGGTCAATGAGGTGTAAGTGGGGGGGGTCTAAGTGATATTGGCTCTCATTAAACTAGATCATGAGTACAATTTTCAAAGAAAATTTAATCAATTGGAAACCAAATTTTACTTATTTAGCAGATGTATTTCTCAAATTTAATTTAATGACATTAATTTGCCCGTACAAGGTGACAGCAAAATTTTTTTTTAAAAACATGGACCATCTCAGAGTTTCTTTCCAGAGTTAAACTAAAGAAGTATAATACTGGAGGTCCGGAATTTTCTCAAATTAACCCAGGCAATCTGTCCGTACGTTTTAACCTACGTTCAACATTTAACTGCCTTTTATTGAGATTTTGAAACCAATTTTGAGAATGCTTTGACTATGGTAATACCACAGTAGGCAATGAAATTACATGGTCACATTGGGGGAAAATATCACATGACAACGGGAACTGATCGTGATATGCATCAATGAAGATTTTAAAGTTTAGAAACGGATTCCTGCAATTTTGGCTTTAAAAAGCAAACTTGTTATTTGTCCAGAATTATGGAATATCGTGAGGAAGTTTTTAACTATTTTCCTAGTCCTTCAGGCAGTTACCTATCTCCAAAACAAAAAAAAAAGAAACTAGACACTACTAACAGAGGATATATAAGGTTAAACCTGACAAGATTGATACTAAATGTAGAACATTTGTTATTGTAGCGCCAGATTCAACCCTCTCATTAAAATCAATTGTATGTTGCTTGGTTGTTTTATTTAACAGTTATTTTATATATTAATTAACTTTTAATATAATTAGTTAACACATGCTTTTAAACTTTTAACTCTATACTTCATCTGTTATAAATTTAATTCTTTTAAAGTAGTAGTAGTACTAGCAGTCAAAAAAGACATTTATAAATTTGCAAAAATTCAATATTAATTAAGTAGGGGTCTACCCCATACCGAAAAACATGCAAGGGGTCTATGAGACAAAAAAAAGTTTGGGAACCTCTTTTTTACACGGGCAATTTCAAAGAATATTTAATGCAGTCTAATAATTAATTATCTCGAACAAGAGGAAGACCACCAACAAGATGGATATATAGATCATGTTGAAAATGACTTAAAAACTCTAAATATTAAAAACTGGCAGAAAGTTGCTGCGTATCGTTGGAATTGGAGGAAGCGAGCTCTGGAGCCAGCCAAGACCTGTAACAGGTTGTTACGCTTATAAAGAAGAAGAAGAATTAATTATGTATATAATTGTATATATTACGTGTATAATTAATTATATATATTATGTATATAATTAATTACGTGTATGCTTAGTTATATATGTTATGTATATACTTAATTATATATATTATGTATATAATTAATTATAAAAATACATAAAAAATGTATTAAGTACCTTTAAAATATTGTAAAACAGTTCTGTATGCTACTAATAAAGTTAATCAAAATGCATATTTCGAAAATTTTAAAAATTGAGTTAATAAATTATCTGCAGTTTAATATAGAAGAATTTTACATTTAAAAAACTTTATAAGATTTTAAACCAAAAAAATACAAACATTTTAAGAAATACAAATTCAATGCAAAAATATCCTTTAGATAAATAAATTGCAAAATTTCAGGCGTGAATTTTAAATTTCGAAGGGCGATTATTAAATAGATAATTAATTTGAATACATAGTGATATCTAAATAATATAGAATTAGCAGCCCTAATAAGCAGACAACAATGACTTGAATCCTGAATAACTTCAAAGCATTTTTAAAATTAAGTTTCAATCTTATTAAACTATGTTTTATTTGTGATTAATTCATAAAGGCTTTAATTCTCAATCGTTTCATTGCAATGAATACAAATATAAAATACTTCAGAACATAACCACTCATCCAAGACATAAACGAGAGGCTCTTAATCAGTGTCCCGTAGAACACTGGTGCACTAAAAATTAAAAATCGATGTTTTCAGTGTGCAATTGTTTTTATTTACTATTTCATTTTACTACTATATTTCTAAAAATCCTTTAAAATGTATTTTTTTCCTGATTGTGAAAAGGTTTAAACGCGTTAGTATGTATATTTAAGAAAAATTCTAGTAATAATAGGTTCCAATCTATAGCAATATTTAAAATCTTTGGAAAAGGCAACAATAAGAATGTCAAAACTATGACAGAAGTTTCTTATACAAAACAACAGGAAAAGGCGTTAATTAAAATTGTATTGTTACAGAACAATAATTAATGTGGAAGAATATAAGTACTATTTTTTTTGTTGTTGTGTGCGTGTTCCTAGTATAAAACTATTTAATTAAAGTGGAAGCAAAATGTGCATTACAGAAATAAAAATATGATAAAGTAAAAAATTATAAAGTAGATAAATCATTTCAAACAAAATTCGTTGAGAAGGCAGACTAGATGCATTAAAACCACTAAGGTATCAAGTAGGAGGGACATACGATGCTTTACTTGCTGTTTGCAATAATTCGAAGATTGACAACTCTATAAGAGTTGAAGCTTCTGGACTATTAAGTTGTGTTAAACAATTTAAGTTTTTTTATGCTACATTGTAATTTGGTACAAAATCTTAAATTGTATCAATCCTATAAGTAAGCTCTTGCAGACAGAATACTATGATTTACCATTTGCTATGGAGCTCTTGAAAGATTGTAAAGATTTTTCAATGACCTTAGATCGGACACAGCCTTTAATGAAATGCTTTGCGATGCTCGAGAATTCCCTGACAAAATTGACATACCGGCTAATTTTGAGCTCACCCAGCCACGTCATAGAGTTCGAAGAAGGAATGTTAATTTCGACTATGAGGCACGAGAAGATTCGATAGAAGATCATACTTTGAAATATAAGGCAGAGTTTTATTTTTTTCACATTAGATAAAGCTATCAATGTACTTGAATCCAGGATTGATTTGATCAGTACCCGCAGCAACTATTTCCAATTTTTGTACAATCTTTGTGATTTAAAAAGATACTCCTCAAAACGATGAACTAAAGTATTGTAAAAATCTAGAAACAATGTTAACTGATGGGAATTCATCGGATATAAACGTGCTGGACCTGGCAGACGAGATAGTAGCAGTTTACGCTTTTCTAAATAAAAATGAAAGCTCAATCGAGATTTTAAAATTCATATCGAACCTGGATTTTGCTCCAGATCTCGGTATAGTCATAAGGATATTGCTTACTCCCCCAATAAGTGTGGAAAGGGTAGAAAGGAGTTTCTCCAAATTAATATTAATTAAAAAAATTTTACGCTCCACAACTACCGAGAATCGGCTAAACGGCTTGACAACAATAGCCATTGAACAAGAACTGGCTGAAGAAATTAGTGTGTTAAAGAAATTATAAAAATTCTCAGAATTAAAAGTGAAAAGAAACACTTTTAAGTTTAACTCTTGGTTTAAGTGTATTTTTAATATGTAATTAAGTTCTAATATTTAGTGGTTCTATAATTTGTTTTAGTATTTTTTTAATATCTGTATTTTATAATTATACACTAGAAATGACTTTTTTTGTGTGCAACCTAATTTTAATTTAGTGCCAAAAACATAAATTAATAAATTAGTATTTTTTGCTAACCAAAACTTCAACATTATTGATAGCATTTTTTTTTTTTTTGCTCTCGTTTTATTTTACCACTAAGCAGGGAAAGGGTTTAGGTTATTTCTTTTAATTTTTTGTTATAAAAGGGTAGCATTTTACCTCTTTGCCCGGGGCGGCGAAACTGCTAGCGCCAGCCCTGGTGACGTCACATCAATTTAGTTCATTGATTCCAAATATTATGTTCTTATTATTTACTGGACAAGAAGTTCTATCAGATAAAATAAGAGAAAATTGGCAAACAGGCTTTTCATAACTTGAATTTCTAATCAAACATTTTCACCATTATATAGAAATAGTCCTGAGACAATCAATCTTAAAATTTTGGAGGAAGACAAAAATATTACCGTTAATATATTCTGTAATTTGAATGCTAAAAGTGTGATTAAATTATCGCCATTCCCAAATTAAATTTTTTTTTCTGTTCTTTGTAAAAATTTTATTGTTGATTTTTCAGATTTCTACATAAAACTTTACTGATTCAGGTTATAAGTGTTTTATTTGATGAAATAGTAAATTATAGGATTTCCAGGACTTTTACTTAATAGTTATAGCTGCTTTAAGAAATAAGCATATTACATTTATAGCTGGTATTACGAATAAGTACTTCTGCTTATAGAATAAATCACAATAATTCTATTTTTACTACAGAAGCTTTGGCTATCTGTGAAGCCATAAATAATCTGACTGTTTCGAACAAAAATTTTATTATTTTATTTTATGGGATAGTTTCTAGGTGCCACCTGCTCATCTAAATTACTCGATTAAATCGCCTAATGTAATTCAAAGATTAGCTAAAAAGATTTATATATATGAAATCTCATCATAACATTATTCTACTCTGGGACATAAAAATGTAATTTGCAATGAGCGGGTGGATTATCTCTCAAGATTCATCATTGAGTTTAACACTCTAACCGGATAGCACGGAAAACTCCGTCAGTGTAAAGATGCTTCGACAATGCACTGCACGGATTTTCTGCCTTCAAGTAACGTTTTCAAAAGCGGCTAATCCGCTTTTGAAAACGTAAGAAAAGGGGGAAAACCTTTCCCCCTTTTAAAGGTTTAACACCTTGAAAGATAATTGGGGACGGTGGAAGCAACACAGCAGGACACTGAGGGGGAAGTTTTATGGCTCCCAGCAAAACCCCGTGTTTTTGACCCTGGGGCAATCGTAAAAAATCGGGGGAAATTTCTTTAGACCTCAGGAAGTGTTTACTTGTTACCTCGTATTTTAAAAGTTTTGAAAAGTCCCAACGCATAAGTAAACTATGTTACAATTCCCTTTTGGTTTCATATTAATTTGAAACTGTAACAAGTTGGGGCGTGTCAGTGCAATCTGCTATTTTATATAGTTAGATAAATTATCTTTTTTAAGTATATTCGTTCGCTTCAATTTTCTTATTTTAATCAAAGCTTTCAGTTTTTGAAACATGATTATTTTATTATAAAATACCGAAAAAATTAATAAAACACCAAACTCTTTAAAATTTGAAACCTTTTCAATTTTCCAACCACTAAAAATGAATAAATTTAAACTTCATCAAATCATTTTGAAACATTTTCTTACACTTTGATAAAAATAATAACGAAAAAAAAAAACTAATTAAGATTTATTAGTTTTTTTTTAGATTTCAAAGCCCAAGTGTTCAGGGAAGTTTAAGTACAGTGCCTAGTTATATATTGCTAAAATACACCGAATTATATTTGAATTTTAAGTGTTTCAACTTCAATTTACATCAAAGAGAACATGAATGAAGATTTTCACACATTTTTTTTATAACTTGAATGTTTGAATAAATGGTAATCAAAAATATACGGAAACATTTACGGTAGACATTTATGCATATAAATAAACATAAAAATCAATTTTAAATTCGAGCTATTCAAAAGCATTCGAATTATTGTTCAAAAATATCTATTTATACAAAATACCTCAACATTTATCTTTTTAAAGGCAAAGTAATTAAAATCTGGATATTTTTTGAAATCTCGACCGTATAAAAGCTATAAATTTTATGTTAGAAATTCCATTTGAAATTTCGAAAAAATGCATCGCGCAGTTAAAAAAATTATTTACCATAAGTTTTAGCAATTGTTTGAGTATAATAAAAATTTCAAATTTTATTATATAGCTTCTTTGGTATCTTTTAATATTTTCGAATATTTCATACAATTCAGTTGAAAAGTGCATGCTAAGAGCAAAAATGTACTAAAAAATTGATGAATATACAATTACAATAAATTCTTACATAGAAGCAAAACTGAGAAGCTAAAGCGTAGGAATGAAAAATTTTGAGTATATCTGAAGTAGTTTTCGAAATATTTATTTTAAAGTTCAGAAAATTTGTGTGCGTTATGTTATACTTAATATTAATTAAATGGTTAAAATAATATGTTAATTTTAGTCATGTAATCGTTTGATGACACATTCATATACTAATAAAAATTATCATGGTCATTGATGCGAATGTCAAGAATTTTATGTAATTTTAAATTCATACATTAAGATATTGATGTAGAATATATAAAACGACCATCTAAAGTACATGAAAAATGCAGTCTGCTATAAAATGATCTTGACAAACAAAATCCGGCATTTCCACTTACTATGGCAGAGCCGGCTTAGTCAGGGGCGATCTGGAAAAACAGACAGAGAACCACGGTTTTGATGGATGCCGCTCTAGCTTTTAAAGTTCCCAGGAAAAATTATATATATATATAAATTACAAATGCAAAAATAAATCTTGTAATTTTCCATACATTTTTATAACAATGAATTATGGAATTGGCTTCCAATGCATTGTTGTGTTTGACAATATGTAAGGTAACCAACCCTACTTTAGATAGATTTGTACTACTTTTTTCGTTACCGTATTCCTTTTAAAATTAATTCGTGCAGCCGAAATACACCTTTTGCAACCTTAAAAATTTATGTAAACTATAACGGTTAATTTTAATTTATGCAACTTGTGAAATGTTCATAATTAACCATTTCCGTCTAAACAGTTTACATGAAAAAACAAAGTTTGGACTCCCTCATTCATTAGGGATTTATATAAGATTCTAACATTAAATTTTATTTTTCTCTGAATAGGATCGAGTGGTAGTGTCTAGTGCTTCCACACCACAGGTCTGGGGTTCTATTAACGGGCTGCGCAAGGTCAACTCTGCCTTTCATCCCCGCTACATTGGGTCGATAAATGAGTACCAAGCTTGCTTCGAGTCTTAAACACTGAAGGTCTCTCTTCAGACAGACCACCAAATCGGGACATCTGTTCATGCACCTCAGCGTCCAATGGTCACGTGTATTATGATGGGCACAGTAGTTTCTGGCCCTCATGGATTGTTGTGCCACTGAGTTTAAGTCTTAAGTTTGAGGATTACCTCACTTTGGGGATACCCCCTTAGATAAACATGTATTTCCACTCATTTGAAATTAAACATTTTTCTTTCTATTACGTTTATTTCAGAAGGAAGTTTGATTTTTCAAATGTATTTGCTTAATAACATGTATATTTGTGTGTTATATTAAACATTTGATCAATCCAAAATTACATGTTTTTAGCTCCTCTAAAAGCTTTTAGGATTTTACAACTGATCTTACAATCCATATACGTTTTATAGTAGTATATTTAAAAATGATAAAGACATTTTTACGACTGTGTGAGCTTTTATGTCTCGTTTATAAAAATAAAAAATTGCATTCGGCTACAGTTTTTAAAATGTACTGAAATAAGTGGAGGAATAGGATACTTACATATTATGAATATTTTTGACTGCATTAAGATATATTTATATTTCAGTTTCTTTACAATTTGAATAGAGGTTGTAAGCCATTTTGCGAATAGTTTGATATTGAGTATAAACCAATAGGCTGTTTAATATTGTAAAGTGTTTTACTTTGATACCAGCACACATTAAAATAAGGCTCATTTGCAGTTATATGATCAGCTTCAGTGATATTTAAATTTTCAAAAATAGTCTACACGTACGAAAACATTCTTTCACAACCGCACACCCCACATCTCATACTATATCTTTCTTACAGCAGGAAATATTTGTGTATTCTGAAAAATTTAATACAGGATACATTTCCAAGTGTTAAATTTGTTTTTAAAATTTGGTATGAATACATTGTGGAACTGTCGGTTAACTTCACTGAACAAAATTGTTTTAAGTGTACTGTTTTGAAAGACAAAAATTAATTAGGGAGAACTTTTCTCACAATTTGTAATGACTGAATTGTGTGAAAATGTAGTTATCGATGTGTGACATTTTTCCTTGTAATAAAAGAAACAGAAAAGATAAGACATTTAACTTGAGTAGAAAATGGTTAGAAGTACTGTCATGCGCATTTGAAGAAGTATATCCCCCATTAAAATTAAAAATTATTGACTGAATGTATGTTATGTCCATCACAAATGCCGGTGTAGAAAAGGAATTTTTATTTAATACAAGAAGTTCGAAAAGGAGAACACTAGGAAGGAAAATTTAAATCTTTTCCGAAAAATATTCAGTTAACATTAAAATATCTTTTATATGATTTTAATTAAAATAAATTAAAAGTATTGAAATCCTTTTTTATGCTATTTTAAATTAAAAATATAACTGAATAGAGGAAGATCGGTTTTATTTCATAAATATAATCATCGTATGTACCATTTATTGTGTTATTGTTTAAAAATGAGATAGGGCCTTTGCTCTTTTTACCTCATTACTTTTTTAAAAACAGGAAAGTGAGCGCGTTTTCTTACTCTCATATTCAAAAATGAATACATGATGCTTTTTCTGGATCAAATCGCAATAACAAAAAAAAAAAAATTATTTTTGTTTTTAATTTTTAAAAAATGACAGAAAAATAAAATTTGTTTGAAGAAAATATAATTATTTTTGAACTTCTAACATACTATTTATTTCATTTTTTCCTTTTTTTTTTTTTACCCTGCATTTTGTTTTAGTTTTACTGTGACGGAACATATAGGAAAAAAAAACATCGAATTCCACTACAGTATCATACAAGATAGCCGAAGGCAACTCTACAGCTAGCTGTAAACGATTGATCTCTTGGTTCTTACTTGACAAAGTAATCGAACTAGGTCATAAAATTGTCCCCGTTCGACCTCCCAAGTTCTAAAAGGGGGAAAGGAAAGAAGGCTGTTGCATTTTTTAAAGCGATGTTCAAAATAAGAGTTAACGCTTTCGGAATAACTTTTCAGTAGGAAGGTATCCACTTAGAGGGTTAATGTATACATCAAGTGGACTTCAGAAGACATCCACAATCATTCATATCTCAATAGAATTAGAAGAAAAAAACGACAATTTTTATTTTACAAAATATTTTGAAGTATTTAGAACAGAGATATCGTTTCTAAGTGGAGAAGTAATCATGCGTACTCGAATCTTCAGTAAAGGGACCATCATCACAAGAGTTTTGCACAAATTTTATTTACAAGACAATGCATTTAAAGATTTACTGAAAATGGCTCTGTCAAAAAGATGAACATTAAGATTTATTTTACAGAAAATGAAGCATTTTAATATCAGTTAATTTATAATTGTTTTCTAACGTGATAATAGCCCTTGTTGGTGAACATTACTTAAATCCAACAATCAAGGGGATAAAAGCCCATGTTTTTGTACCTTCTTTACAATCAATCAATCAATCATTGAAGTATAGCTCCTAACAGGTTAGTAATTAATAAGTCTGTAAAGAGCACGCATTAAACCATCTAAATTCTTAATTCTATTCATATTTTTGCATTAGAAAAAGTATTATTTTTTAGCGTATGTTAATTTGGAGACAGACAGTTTTTTTTTCATTTGATAAAAGGATCAAAGAAACAACAGTAGAAGGTATCAACCAATCAGAAGTATTTTAGTTGATAACAAAAGCCATTAGAAATATCTTAAGTTTTTACATAGTATATATATTATACTGTTATATTTAAAATATTATACAATTTAGATATATATTTCATTCAATTGAAAGAAATTAACCAAATGATAAATACGATTTTATTAATGATTTATATTTTATACAATTATAAAAAAACACATTTTCAGTGATCTAATTTCACAAAGATTACTTTTTATATTTTCTTAAATTGTAATTTATGAAAGATAAACGAAACCCAGCGTTTTTAAGCTCAAAACTCCTGCCTACAAATGACACTCAACTGTTATAATGTTCAAATATATATTTGTGTTTTGTTGACTTATTACTTTATAAAAGTAAAAATATGCAAAGCTTGAAATTGAGTTTTGGCAATTTTATATTAAAACTCAATATAATGTTTTAACTTTATCAAGAAAATAATATTAAAAGTGTTTAAACTTAAGTCATAATACTTTGCAATCATTTTTGCGAAAAAAATTATTCATTAAAATAGCAAGTTTTTTCTGAATTTTGTTGATATGCTTGGATTTTTGTTAATGCTCAAAATATTCCTTGTGCAAATGTGCGCAATAAATTAACACAAAGGTAACTACAAATTATAATGAAGTATTCTAACATATACTATATAAAAGTACCTCCACACTAAGATTGAATAACACTATAAATAAAAAAGAAAAGAACAAGAGAGTTATATATAAATTTGATCATTACTTTAAAGTGTTAATTATGAATTTATTTTATCAGAGGGTACATGTAAATATCTGCCCTGGAGTATGCTAATAGAAGTAGAAAAGAGAAATTATCAAATTTTGAAGCAAAGTAAAGAACAAAATAAAACCTTTTACTCTGAAATTGATGGTATTTTAGATATTCAGATCAAAATATAGCTGGTTTTTATTTATTCCTTATTTTTGTTCAGAAAATTAGTGGATTCTCAAATTAGATATAAAATCCTAAGAATTATATTTTTATTAAACAGGAGAAAATTAATTTAGGTTATATATGTTTATAAAATAAATATTATTGTAATGTAAAGTATTTTCCTCCATCTATGCTCTCTTTTCTTTTTTTAAATATTTTGCTGTCAACCAACTTTGTCAAATCAAAAGATATCACCAAATGCAGCAATAAGTTTGTGTTCAAACTCAATACTAATAAAGATGATGGCATTTGGCAACATGTTTTTGATTTTCAAAATTGGTTAAATGTATAAGAGTAATAATATAAGAGTAATAATAATGTATATTTCTTTAATGAAACTGTTTAGAAACTTTGCATATGAGAATGAATATAAAATGATAGTTGTTTAGTATTGTATATAGATTATAGATTTAAAATATTCCTTTTTTTTATGTAAAGAGTCAGAAATTTATTGTTATCAGTATGTTGTTTGATTTTTTTTATTTTCTTGTTTTTTTTACAAAAAATTCATGTTCATTTTACATACTGTTATTTCATATCTATAGAATAACTCCATACCATATTATTATAGGTATTTTTATTTGAGAAGTTTAAAGTGGTCTGCCTACAAATAGAACATACATTGGAGCTCTTGTAGAATTTTCCATAAGGTAAGATGAGATTTCCCTCCTCCCTTTTTTTTAATTTCACAAAATTACAATAATATATCATGAGATATTATTTGATTAGTTTAAAATGTTGTGAATATTCTTGTTAACTGTCATTAGTGATGAACAGACAGATTTTCAATAAGTAAGTAACATAAAATTGTAAAAATTTAGTCAATCAGTATTTGTTTGTTTAATTTGCTTTCATAAATCCAGTTACATTAATTTTGCAAAAGAAGTGGCTACTTTTTTTAAAAATCAAATTGAGACAGTGTCATTATTAATATTGCAATCTGTTCCTAATTTTCTAATATGTTATTTAGACTTGTTACATTACGTTAATTCTTATAAGATTAATCTGAATAAAAGATTTTGTTTATTTAAGAGTTAAAATTTTTTGCTAACCTTATTTTAGACATAGGAGAAACATAATTTATAGGTGGTTTATTTTATTATTATATATTTAAAAGCAATGTGTGTGCATTCATTTCAAAGAGATAGAAATTTCTTAACAGTTTCTTTTGCAAACAAAACAAATTTGTTGAAGATCTGAATTTTTATTATGTTCCACATATGAGAGAGGGAGAGATATTTATTTTTTTTTTCTTTTGGGAATATTTGTGGCATATTTTCATATACACAGACACAAAAGTCCTCCAATAGGTGATTGGTTAAGTAGTTTCTTTTTTATAATATACAATAAAGTTATCAAGAACATCATAAGCATTATTTATTAAATATGCATACTATTTCCTTTATTATTATTTGTATTTGTTATAAAAAGGTAAAATGCAGACTACATAATTCAAAGCTATGTACCCTTGTTTATACTGAAACAAAAGCTGTTCAAATAGAGACATTGCCACATGACCTCTCCCTTCAAAATCTAGTTTTATTCTACTTCATAAAAAATAGTGATTACACTGATCAGCAATAAATTATAAGTGATGAGCTGGCTGGCACCAATGTAGACAAAATAAAAAGGAACGTTTTGCTTCACACTCCCTACCTGAACTCTCCTAAGAGTTCACTTATTAATTGCATCATTCAATAAATGCAAATATATAATAAATTATACAACAAAGAATTCGAAAATATAGTAAAATACTAAGCTAAGTAAAAAAACACTTTAAAAATACAAAATTCTTTTTCAAAGGGAAATTAATTAACAATTAAAAATTATAATAAATGAGTTTAAATGATAGGTTAAATAAATGATAATTAGACTAAATGAAACAGTAAATAAGAAAGGAATAAAAAATTTAAAGTTCTAAAAGATTTTTCAATTTGTAAGAACACAGTCTATAGTTTATTGGATAAAGATGTTGAACAGTTCGTTTTAGCAGTCCACCACTAATCTTTAGTTTGTAACAGCATGTTTTGTTATCACACCCTGGTAATGTTATTTCAATTTTACCTAGCTTCCAAAGAAGCTCGTTTTTAGTGTTCAATCAATACAGCATCACCTATCTTTAGTTCAGGATGTGTTTCCGGATTTTTCACTGAATGAGTATTTTGCAAATCTAATAAGTATTGTTTTTTCCATCTATGCCACAGTTGTTTTAGGAGTAACTGTTGGTATTTCTTTCTCTTTAAAAGAGATGATTTTTTTGAAGCATTTCTAAGATCTCCACAAACGTAACAGGATATGTTGGCTGATTTTACCCAAAGTTTAAAAAATGCATTGGGGTGAGAGGTCTTAGATTGAGAACAGCTTCTATTTCAGTAAATATAGTTGTCATTTCTTCAAAACTTAATATGGCCTTTTCAAGTATTTTATATGCAGGCTTTTTTTTTACGGATCTCACCAAACGTTCATAAAATCCTCCCCCACCATGGGAATCTCTCGATGATATTTTTCCAACTAATCCTTTCTTTGACTATGAAATTTTGAACCATGCTTTGGGATAAGATTCTGGATAAATTTTCAATTTCTTTTTTGCTTTTCAGGAATGTTTTGGCATTGTCACTGTATATTACTTTACAACTTCCTCTTCTTGCTAGGAAACTTCGGAAGGCAAGTAGAAACAATTTAGTAGTCATATCAGACACCAGTTCCAAGTGAAGTGCTCTGGTAACTCTACAAGTAAATAAAATGACATAGGATTTTTGCAGCTCCCCAAAGTTATTGACTTAGAGAGATCCACTGAAATCCAAGCTGTAGACTGAAAAGGCTGGTGTTTGGTTGATATGATCACTAGGTAATGGTGATGTGAGCTGGTCAATAGGTTTGGCTAAATATTTTCTACAAATAAAACAATTTTTTATAACCTTTTTTTAACTACTTGGCGTCCTTTGGGGATCCAGTAATTTGATCTAACTTGTGCCAATGTACTGGCTGTTCCTCATGCATTACTTTATTATGCTCTCTGCGTACTATCAATGTAGTCAACCAGGAATTTTTTGGGGTAATATCAAAGGATGCTTTTCATCAATGGACAAATTACAAAACTCTAGCCTTCCTCTCAATCTTATGAGTCCATTTCCATCTAAATAAGGCATGTAATTATATAAAGGGGATTCCTTTTCTATTTTATTATCTTTTAAAGATTTAAGTTCTTCAGGGAAGAATTTTTCTTGTTCAACTTGTATCCGAAATCTTTCAGCTTCTGGTAACTCTTCACTTGTTAGGGAACCATGTAATATATTGGATTTTTTCAACAGCTTAATAAATCGTTTTTGCCACACAGTAATTCTTAATACTTTTTCTAAGTTGCTATATTTGGAGATGTCAAATAGACTTTTTTGTTCTTCTATAATACATTCATGCTGAACAATATCGTTAGATTTTCTATATTCTAAATCAGGTACATTAGGGCTATCTTCGTTCTGAGATTTGGGCCAAAATTCTGGAGGAAGTCTTAGCCATTCTGGACCTTATAACCAAGAGGTGTCATTTAACAATCCGGAAATTTTCACTCCTCTAGATACAATGTCAGCCGGATTTTGAATTTCAGGGCAATGATGCCAATTTGATGGGGAGGTCAATTTCTGAATTTCTTGAATTCGATTTTTGATGAATGGTTTAAATCTTTCAGGTTGCCCTCAAACCCAAAAATATGTTATTTTCAAATCTGTCTAAAAGAAACAAGGGATATTGAGTTTTAGAGCTTTCAAAATATTGCTGCTTAATCTAGTTGACAATAAAGCACCCATTAATTCCAATCTTGGTAGTGTCAAAGTTTTCAAAGGAGCTATTCTGTTCTTAGAAGCAACAAATGATGTCACACTGAGGTAAGCTACTGTTCCATGTGACTTTGTGCTGGTATTAGAAAAAGATGAAGTTCAAGTGTTTCAGAATTGTTCACTAAAGGGTCAGAAAAATAACAGCGTGGTATTGAGAAGTCAGTTAATTGGGGAACTTCTTCACACCAATCAGCCCAAAGGGAAATTATGTCATCAGAAAGACTGATCCCACTCTACGCCCAGAAGCCATATTTTCTGCATCAAGTGTTTTATGCTGAGAGTAAAGGGTTCCAAAAATCCAATCAGATCAAAGATTTTGCCTAAAACTTGCAAGATAAATCTCTTTGTATCAATTCTTTTAGAGACAAAGTTGATTAATCCTTTAATATCAAAGTATAGAAAATCTTCTCTACTATTCCAAGCTATACCCAAAAATTTGTAGGGCAAATTATCTTTTTCAACAGTTTCAAAATGAGGATTTTCATCCGAAATTGCTTCTTTATCTTGCCATGCCTTGTGCAAGGATTTCAAATTAGTTTGCCATTTGTGTAGAGATATACTGTAATCTTCGAAAATTTTAGTTGCTTTTAAAGTAATTGTTAAAGCTTGATTTACAAACAGTTGGCTCTTCCTATAATATCATCTACATAAATATTTTCATTCAAAAAGTTAATTGTATCTTTATTTATCCAAATATTTCTTCAAATGATGTTTTATAGCTGCACTCAACAAAAAAGGACTACTACTAATACCGAATAAAACTTTAGTGAACCGATATACAGAATTAGGCTGAGACTCATTGGAGGGGTTGTTCGAAAACAAGAATTTTGTTACGTCCCTATCCTCCTCATTTAGCATTATTTGTAAAAATGCTTGCTTCATATCTGCAGTGAAAGCGACTGCATTTAGTCTAAATCTCAGAAGGATATCAAATATTTCAGGATAAAGGTTTGGTCCTATATGTAGACAACTATTCAGAGAAGGGGAATTTGCATCATGTGACAAAGCATCATAAACAATATGTAGTTGGCTGGAAGGGCAATCTTTTTGAATTACTTCTCTGTGAGGAAGATAAAAGGTAATGTTGTTTGAGTCACTATCAGAATCTGGGACTAACTCTATAATACCCTGTTTCAAATAATTATGTAATACCTCGATATTTAAGGAACAAATGAGGATTTTTCTGGAATCGCTTTCTGAGCAGTGTAAATCTCTTCTCAGCAATTTACCTATTATCTTTCAATTCATTTGCTTCTAACTTCCTTGGTAACCCTACTTTATACCATTTTTCTTTTTCATCGTATTTAATATCTGATTCGAAGTTCTTCATTATTTGATTTTCAGAGACATCAGATTCATTTTTAGAGTCGATTAAACCAGAGACTTCAAGATCCCGAAATTTCTTTAGTTGCTCTGAAATCAAATTTTCTTGAACTATTAACTTAGAGCAAGCAATGTTTCATTTTCACTGGAAGATACCAGCCGAAGATGGTTTCAACTGCAACTAACTTCTTACTCAGATGTTTAATTTTTCCAGTAACTTCATTGTAGTAATAGTCTGCTCTGATTAGTATTCTAATGGGCTCTTGACAATTTGGTGAGTCTGCGAGGACTAAATTTTCTAATTGAACCACTTGTGGAATATTGTCTAATTGAAGAGGGGGGATATTTGCCACCGAAATTTGATCAGTAACCAAAGCCTCTATGTCTTTTCAAATTCGACGGAACCTTATTTTTAAGAGTTAATTGAACTACATCATAGTCTTATTCTATGGGAGTTTTATTCCTGAAAGTATATACTGACAACTTTTCATTTCTAATGGCAGGGAGTCCTAAGCAGTTAGACAGTTTTTTTGTTATAAAGCTTCTCATTGATCCACAATCACATAACAAATGCAAAAATGTTTCTTAGGAATTATGCTCTAATTTTACATTACATGTTTGCAAGAAAATTTTATTTTGTTTATTGTAAGAAATTGTTGATACGACTGTATCTTGAGAATCTATTCCCTTCCCATCTGATTCAGTATGCTTATTTTCATTAATTAATTTAGATTTGAAACAAATTATTTCATTATGTCTACCATTGCAGATTCTACAAGTCATACTTGATAAACAGTACAATGTTTTGGTCGCAGACATAAAAAACATTTTTCCTGTTTCTTCAAACTTTCTTTTTTCTTTTAAATGCTAATTTTATTACACTTTTCTGCCGGATGATTTAGATTACAAAAAAAGCTATGTTGTAGATCTCTTTCGTTTACTGATGTCATTAATTCACATGTAGATGTGCGACCTTGAATTTTGTTCTATTATTGCACAAAATGTTTTGATTATCATCATACCCGGTTTGCATGTGTTTAGAGTTATGAGTAAGAAGATTTTTCCTCTCCCCCTGGCCGCTTAGCAGATGGGCGGATTTGCGGCATTTGGTTTCTATTTTTGAAATTTGCAGCAATTCCATTACATTGAATGTACTTTACTCTTTTTTTTTTCTAATTGTTTTCTGTTAAAATATAAGACCAGATCTTCTGGTAGTAATTTAAGAGGAATTGACTGCAGTAAATGACCATACATTGCAGATGTTACGTTAAGTGATTCTAAACTTCTAATTTGTATTTAACAAATATCATATAACTTCCTTAATCCAATTACGTTATTTGGATCCTGTACAGCAGGGATGGCAAACCAATGGCACATGTGCCATTGATGGCACCCAATACAATATTTTGGGCATGCCTCCGATCAAAACGGTTTGCATTTTAATTTAAAATAAAAAAGTTTAATAAGAATAATTATGAACAAACGCGAGTGATTGGTCGAGTTTTTCAGCGAGCCTTTCTTAGTTCCAAGAATTATTGTAAACGCTCAAGTTTTTTATGTTCCCTGATGTGACTTAT
Source organism: Trichonephila clavipes (assembly GCA_019973935.1). Classification (NCBI taxonomy): domain Eukaryota; kingdom Metazoa; phylum Arthropoda; class Arachnida; order Araneae; family Nephilidae; genus Trichonephila; species Trichonephila clavipes. Next base: position 225,898 of record BMAU01019978.1, on the reverse strand, counting down.
TTAATAAACAGAATTTGTCCAATTCATTAGTAGTAAATTGAAAAATTTGAAATGCAACTGATTGATTTTTAGCCTACTTTGATATGGATTCAAAAATTTGCTGAAAAAAGGAGAAAGAATTGATTAAAACAGAAAGATTAACAAGCAATATAAGATGCTAGAAATGAAATTTTAGAAACATGGAATTAGATTCCGGGTGCATTTAGATGTTTGAAGAAACTGGCTCATGCTATTTTAACCATTAAAGATTGTTTTCAGAGATTAATAACATTAAACTCATTTGGAAGATGACTCTAATTCATCTTGCATTCGGCTCAAAGTAACATCTTATAATCCTAATACAAGTTATTTGTCATCTCATCTGCAACAACATAATTCACACTAATGTTACTTTAATTTGAATTACACCTATAAATGAAACATTTACTACTATACAGTGCAAAATATATTTTTTCCCTTTAATTAGAGAGTTTTGAGTTGTTAGTATTTAGTTTTGTTATTTTCTCAATAATCACAAGTCAAAATTTTTTGACGGCACGTCTGTACCTCATTAAGCATTTCTTAAAGAAAAAATGGCACGTTGAATTTAAAAGGTTCACCATCCCTGCTTTACAGGATAAAGATTGGTAGTTTCAACATATATGTACAAACAACAATTTCTTCTCTTCCAAATATTTCCTTTAATAATATCAAAACATTGTCATAATTATCATCAGATAAAGCAAAACCATTTACTACATTACTGGCTACTCCTCCTAGTAATGACTTTAAATACCAAAATTTATCTACATTTGTTAATGTTTCGTTTTTGTCTATGGAGTTTTGGAATTTATTCCAGAATTCTAACCATAAACATGGATCACCGAAATATTTATTTATTTGTAATTTGGGTTGACGAACAGAATTAACATTTCTGTTAGAATTTACAAAAGATCTATTAATCGAATTGTTAAGCGAATCATTTTAAACATTCAATGTTGTTTGCGACAATACACTAGGATCATTTTCAAATAGATTCTTAATTTTAATTTTAGAACACAACATAGAAATTTTTTCTTTATACCCGAATGCAGATTGTATTTCTGCATCAAATTCTTCTACTTGAATAATATTTTGGATTTTGTTACATAGTTCTCTTAATTCTTTTAAATTTTCATTTAAATCAAAATGTTCACGTAAAGTATCAACAGATTGAGAATCAAGTACATATTTCAATTTATTTATAATTTTAGTTACTGCTGTACAAATGGCAGCTCTAGTTTTCTTCAATCAATTTCTTTTTATCATCCATTTTTTATAAAACATAGTTACTAGATATAACAATATCAATGTCCTACTTAGATTGTAAAAGGTATTTCTTACCTTTCAGCTGGTTTCACGCTTTTAAAACCGTTATTCCAATGCACAATTCACAAAAGAATGTTCTATTTTTTTTATTTCATATCGTTTAATAAATTTCAAGAAGAAATTTTCCAATTTTTTAAATCTATAATTAATCCATTGGTGGCCGATGCACTATGAAACAAAATTATAATCAAAAGCTGTTCAAATAGAGAGAGACATTGCCACACAACCTCTCCCTTCAAAATCTAGTTTTATTCTACTTCATAAAAAATAGTGATTACACTGATCAGCAATAGATTATAAGCGATGAGCTGGCTGGTGCCATTGTAGACAAAATAAAATGGAATGTTTTGCTTCAATACTGAAGACTCCGGATACCTCTCATGGAAGCCCGGACAACCCAAGCTCTTCTTAAAATCTCTGATAAAGTCCTATAATTGAATTTATGATAATACTGAAATTTCAATACATCCTGTATCTTTGCTCAGGATGTCATGAAGTCTACACGAAAAGGAATGTTTTTTCTTGGAAAGTTTCCTCTTGTCATATTCAAAGTAACAAACTGAGACAAACTATGATCATTTGCTTTAGATTTCTATAAAAGTTTCAAACAAGAAATTTATTATATTCTACCACTATAGACTGGTTCCTTTTGGGAGGATTAACTCAATCTTTCTGATGAAAGAGTGCTATTAGCTATTTTTTTCTCCAAACCTATCTATTTTCACTTTAATTTCATAGGCTGGTTTCCAAACTTTGTCAACTTAAGGAAACTTTCAAACTATGAGGTGTTTTCTGGAAACCCATGTCCTCTGTGTGTCATTAAAATAATGTTTCTTAAATTACTGTATAAAGTAGATGTTACAGCCATTTTATTCAAAGACATTTAAGGAAAAGTATTGTATTTTTTAAAAAAATTTTAATCATAAGATTAATGTAATTTACTCATTAATAGCATTAATTTGTGCTCCAGGTGTCATCTACCCTTGCATTATATTTAGGAACTGATATATGCTTGGATTGTTTTACCCAAATTTCTGAATTCTTGCTCTATTAAAGTTCTCTATAGTTGTATTTCCTTATTCAAGTTTAATTTATATCTATATTTTGTTTTTGCTACACATACATTGAATAAGATTTTCCCCATAAATATGTTGTTCTGAAAGGCATTAGGTGTATGGAAAACTTATGTGTATCCTATTTGAGTTTGCAACTAAAAATTAAACAGCTGTTCTTGCTAAAAGTTAAATTTTAACATTTATTATCTGTTAATGAGACATTTGTTCTTCATAAGCAAGACTTCAGATTTATCGTAGTATTCGAATGGAGTTCTGATCCATTCATTTCTTTGTTTTTTCTTCTGAGAAATATTCTTATAGTTTTTTTTAATTGAAAAAGAGTTTCTATTGTATGATTTTTAACATTAATGTTTTAATTAATTTTGAGTTTGAAACAATTTTTTAGTTTTGCAAAGCATTGCATGTGATCCTTTTTGACATATGATGATTACAAGTTTAATGTAGTATTTATTTTAATTTTGTAATATGTGTATTCAGTCCTTAAAGGGGTATGTTTACTCCATTTGACTTGGCAAACATGTCTTCTAAATAGGACAAATATTGTAACCGTATTTCATCACATTATTTTGGAATATACATGTCATGTTGATTTCTTACCCCTTAAAAAGTCTCGCCATATTTGGCTATTCAAAAAGTTGGCTCAAAATTTTTCCTTTTCATAACCATCTGACTTCTGAATGGAATAGCAGATTCTAAGATTGCTTGATTATTCTTTGAATAATGAAGCAAATAATCCTGAATTTAATTCCCTGGATTATATAAAATTTGCAACTTTTGCAGCATCATTTAAATAATCCTTTAATGCACTCAGTATTTAAATTATAATTAGCATATAGTGATAAACACAGCAATGAGGATGTTTAATGTGTAGTGCAGTAGAAGTTATTCCTGATGTTGGAACTCAATAGTGATTTTGCTCCATCTGTACAAATATTTAAACCTAAATTTCAGTGTAGTTTGTTCATGCAAGTATAAGTAAGCTGAATTATTTTTCTCCAGTAGTTTTTCTGAAGAGATTTTCATGGCTGCATATTGTGGACTGTAGAACTCAATACAAAATGAACCAAGACTATCAAAATGGTCAAACCAGCAACATTTATGGGTTCATCGAACTGCATGATAAATTGATAGGGAGAAGACTTTAAATGTAATATTAATTCTCAAAAATGGGCCATTGTCTCAGTTTTTCTCACAGTAGTAGTATCAGAGAGTGTCAAATTATTAATTTCCTTAAAATATTTTTCAAAAAATTTGCAAGATATTACATCTTTAATACATGTGGCTTTATTAACTTTTCACCAACTGAATATTCCTCGCCTGGTTTAGAAATTCGATTACTAATTTAAAAAGAGTCTTCAAGAGATGTTTGTCTGTTGTAATGCATATATATTTTGAGAACAGATTGGTATTTAATTTGTCATGTTTATAAATTGGGAATGTTCAATGTTTTTATTATGAAGATATCGATGAAGAGAATTTGTCTCTTTTTAATTTAGCAGGATTTAATCTTCTTCATAATGATTGTTTCACCTTCATCACTGAGTTAGTCTACATTTCCCATCCAAGTGAAACCAGTTGCTGAATAGTTGGCATTATACTTTTGTATTTTTTTACTAGCACATGAATATTCGAATGAAGTAACTGGTGGAAATACTCCAAGATCATTTACTATTGATTATTGTTGTTGTTTTTTAATGTCAATAGTGTCATTTACCATCACTGATGCTATTCCCTATTTTCTTTTTAGATCAGCAATTTGTAAGTAATTCATTCTAAAAATTTGGTTAATTGAATTAATAATAATTAAAAAGAACACAGCATGCATAAAAGTAACTAGATTATAACAAATCCAACTTTATTCTCATTTAACACAAAAACTAATTTTACTTTAATCATTTTTAAAAAGAGGTTATTCAAAAAATCTGCAGTATGAGATATTATTGGCTGCTCATGAGAGGAAACAAACACAAGTTAACATATTTTTTTTTTTTGAAAATGCTCTTACAATTTGAGGCACCATAAACTAAGCATTTAACAATTATAGATTTGTTTAGTTATTACTATTTTTTTATTACATTGTTTATTTACTACAAAGCAAACTTAATACAAATGTAATTGCATTTTATTTCAATTTCCAGCATAATTGTTTATCCTTGCTAAATCCTTTTATTTTATATTAAATGATTCTGTGAATGTACGTTGTAAGATCACTAATCTTCTGTATTTCAAGCAAATTGTGAATCACATTTCTATATGAGAGGGAAATAAAAAAAATTCTGTGAATAACAATCTTAATTGAAATTGTTTTGGGGATACTGTTGTTCATCCAAGCTAAAAAAGCACATGTTTATCAACTTAAAAATATCCTAAAAGAAACTGTTAATTAAATACATGAAATGAAAAGGTACAAAAAAATGCAATAAAATGTTTTTTTTTACTTTATCTTACACAGTGATTAAAATATTTAAACATTAAATCTTAAGGAACATCAAGCAAATTTTTGAAATTGAAGATATAGTTACCTATTTCAGTTTAAACAGGGAATGCAGTTTCTCACCTGTTTCCTTCTTAATAGGTTTTCTTGTTGTCATTCTACTCCATTATTTTATTTGCCCTCAAACATACCTTAAAAATACAAATGTGCTTTTTTATCACTTTTGTTGGTATTAATCTCTCTGTCATTGTGCATCTCTTTTAATGGCTCCCAAATTCATGTATGCAAAGTTCCAGAGAATTACCTAAAAGAGAGGCTGTTCAGCACCACATTTTTCCTATTCTCTTTCTACAGCTGTTCATACTGCACCATCAGTCAATGAGAATGCTTGCTCTCTCATCCAAAACAGAACTTTTCTTTTCTACCACTCTGAAGCATTTCATCAGTTTTCATCATATTCCTTTCCAATCAAGAGCCTTTATCCAATGGAAGTAATATTACAACTCTTTGTTTTGCAAGAAAGATTGAAAAATACATAGGTTCTCCAGACAGGGTCCAGAGGGTTGCTGTGCAACTGAGTTGTTCTTTGAAACCTGTATTAACATTTGCCACATTTTTTTCTCCTTGGAAAACATGAATTTTGATGTTAGCGGTCATAAAAACTGCATGGATAATATGAATCTATTTTGCATACTAATTTATAACTTTTTACATTTTTATTTTGACTCATGGAACCTCTGGGTTTGACTTCTGGAACACTGGGATAATCTGGAACATTGTTTAACCCTCCGCTAGGCATGCTGCAAAAAGTTCCATCCATAGGCATGCAGCATCTGTCAGATGCATCACCTCCTACTTACATTTGAAGATGATTTAATTATTTTATTAGTGAGATTTGACAGGAAAGCATAATGTTATGTCTAAAATATTGACATAAGGTGAACTGTTTGTTACTGAAGCTCTTTTTGTATTATGTATAGCGTACTGTCTACTTATCAAAATAATGGATTGTTACTGAAAAAAAAAAGATAATAGAGAAAAGTACCTACCTACCTGTATCACCCAAGCATTCAATGGCCATTGGGTAAAAAATGGTACAAAGCAAAGCAGCTATGCTGTGTTAAAAAAAGGGGGAGGGAAAACAGGAATGTGTGACCCAAAAAAGTAGTTCATGTAAGAATTCGTATATTGAAAAATAAATAAAACATAGGGAAAATCGAAACCATTTTTGATAACCATCCCAATGAACAAAACTACCTATATCTATAAAAAATAATAATGAATATGCTTATTGCTGAAAGAATTTTTAATAGTAAATTATTTTGGCACAAATTTTTGATTTTGTTAAGTTTAATCTGTATGTTACACACACCATCAAATAATATTTAAAATATAATTAGAAATTTCTATTTAAAACAAAAAACACATCACAAAGGTATTAGTTATCACTGTCACCACTACCTATTCACATTTTTGGTTGCAGTCTTCACAAATTTTCTTACAATGTTCAAGGTACTTGAAATTTTCGCATTTTACACAACAAAATTTTGATAATCTACTTCCCTTAATTTCCTGACAAAGGAAACAGTACTTCCTCCAAGAAGTTCTTGATGTTACTTTTCTTGGTTCTTTGTCTTGAACAGGGAGTTGTACATCTGATATTTCTTCAATCCTGAGTCTTATGAATGAGGCATGTGACTGTTATTCTCGGGCTGTCTTTGCTCGGAATTTCTCAGAAGCATCACAACTAACAGCGAAAAAAAAATCTTAAAGAAGTTGTAAAATACTTGTTTCAAGTTATTTTAGTTTTAAACTAAAAACTACATTTCATGTGACAGAAAAACATGAACATTTATGAATATGTGAAAAATCATTAAAAATTACATTTTTGGGTTCACTGCGTCTGTCAGATTCAACAGCCCCTGCTGACTAAAAGGTGAAAGGGTTAACCACGTCCTTTGTACTGAATTATAATGCGAGTGAGTGGGTTCCCACTCACAATGTGGATGTTGCACCAAAATTATTTTTACTATACACCTCAGATATTCGCAGGTCTAACAGAGGGTTAAGGGCTTAGGGCTATCAATTTTAAATTACATTCTAGGGACTCCACAAATTCAATTAATTGTATATATACATAATTTGTATACTTTTATATAAATATTTCTGTATTTTGATTTTAGTAAAATCACTAAAATGGAAATGAAATCAGTGAGGGAATTTAATATAGGGATTCCAGTCAATCAATTGAAAATGGCTGAATTGAGGGAATTGAAGTAGGGATATTGTGTAAAGTATAAAGGACTGCTTCAAACATTTACTCAAATTCAGAAATATATTTATGAGAGAAAAGTAGAATAATTTAGTTATTTATGTTTATTTGCTTTTTAGTCATTTTCCAGTTATATGTAGAAATCTATTTTTAAATTGTAGGTTCTGCAATCGGAAGCTACAGGTTTGATGAAAAATTACTGGAGATGAGATGTCATTTCTTTATAACTGTGATTGGAATGAGGTAGATTGAGGATAGTAATCTCTTTGTTTCTCCATAACCCATGCTACAGAAAAAAATACTTGTAAGAATTTCTTAGAAACCATTTTTTTTTTATATCAGCAAACTTTTCATGCAAAAAATGTAAAGAAGAAGAATTGGAAAAATAAATTAAAAATTAAGATATTTCTGAGGATGAGTACTTGTGGTGTTATCTGATGAAGAGCTAAGGAACTATTGATTATTAACTAGTTTTAAATATTGTTTGGACAGTTAATAATGCTATCATTGCACATGCACCTAAAGAAATATGCTGTTTTCCTCTCAACAAAGCCTAAAGAAATGTGTGAGGAAAGAACAGCATAACGTTTAACCCTTTCCTGAAATGTATATGTTTACTATTAGAAGTAAAGCTGTGCCCTGCATTGGATTTCAATTTACAAATACGGTGCTCAAGTATAAAAAATTTATAATTTGCTTGTGAAATTGGTTATCTACTAATGAATTCCATTGATTTTGAAAACTTGTGATTATTACACATGATATCTGTTGAATGAATTTATTAAATTGATAACTGAAAATTTCCCATTTGTAAATTTGGCCTAGAGATATTTTCCTTTACTAGAAGGATACAGAGGAATGTATCAAATCATGAAATTGCTGCAACAAATTTCTATTTTATGTGCACAATTTTAATATAAATATGAGAAACTAATATGATCCAATATTTGCAGCAAATCACTATTTCAGATGTGATTTAAATAAACATTTCTATTTCTATTTGTACAATAGATTTTTTTTGGATAGGAACATTTGTTGATGTTTTTTTAACCGTAAATATTTGCCTACTAATAGGAACAGTAAGACACAATTGAAATTTGCAATATGACATTATCACAAAAGAGTGATTTAGTGAGGCATTTGAATATCGATACTATTAAAAAACCTTGTATTTGTGAAATTTGCAAAAAATCATTTTCAAGGAAAAGCAATTTACTAATCCATATTCGTATCCACACCCATAAAAAGTCTTTTGTTTGTGAAATTTGTACAAGGACATTTTCTCAAAAGACTCGTTTAAAAAAACATTTGTATATTCATACCAATGAAAAGCCATTTGTTTGTGAAATTTGCCAAAAAACATTCTCTAGCAACAGTGATTTAACCAAACATATGGGTATTCATACTAACAAAATGGCCCATATTTGTGAAATTTGCAACAAAGGATTTTCTGACAAGAGTAATTTAATGGGCCATATGCGCATTCACACCAATGAAAAGCCTTGTATTTGTGAAATTTGCATGAAGGCATTTTCTACAAGGAGTTCCTTAAAAACTCATTTACTTATTCACACCAATGAAAAACCATTTGTTTGTGAAATTTGCAAGAAAGCATTTTCTCAAAGGGCTCATTTAAATAGGCATTTACGTATTCACAACAATGAAAAGCCTTATGTTTGTGAAATTTGCAAGAAATCGTTTTCTCAAAATAGTGAGTTAAAACGGCATTCCCTTATCCATACCAGGGAAAAGTCTTTTGAGTGTGGAACTTGCCAGAAGGTATTTCCAAAATTTGGTTATTTAAAAATGCATTCACGTATTCATAAAAATGAAAAAATTTCTGTTTGAGAAATTTGCAAGAGTGTGTTTTCTAGATGGGAGAATTTAAAAATGTATTTGTACATTTATATCAAATAATTGTATGCTTTTATTGTTCTAGAAATTTTTTTCTTTAAATGTATTACTAAAAAAAAAGGCTGACACCCAAAGCCTATGTTTGTGCATTTTGTAAGAAGTGTTTCTCATAAGTATGATTTAAAAAACTATTTTCTTATTCTAAGTTCTAAGAAAAAGATTCTGGACAAAAGCATTGGTATATCAATGTTAACAAAAAACTGTGTTTCTCAGATAAATTTATTTTAACAAATTTATGCAATTCTGCATGAGTTTCAGCGAATTTTTCTATAGTATCATAATTGTATTAACATTTAGAATTAAAAACAAATTTTTATTTAAAAAAAATATTTTCATTGAATGATTTTGTAATATAGTTATATCATAGAATTATTTTTAGTTATGCTGATACTAATTTTTATAAGGAATTAAAAATTAGAGATGTGCTAATTTTAAAATCTTATTTAGAATTTAATCTATTTTTGAATAATACTAAAAATTGGGGCTCAAACCCCATCCATTTTTTATGTGAAAAATTGGATGTATATTTTAATATTCTGATTTATATTGTATAAGTTAGCAACTTGTTTTAATGTATTATTTATTTTCCCTGAATAAATTCTTTTCCATTGATACAATGATTTTTTTTATTTCATCTGCATTTGATTGCTGATAGGGATTTCAACTTGATACTGTAAAGGGAAAAATATGTATTGATTGAAATTTCTAAATTTTAAGAATATATTTTATAAAAAAAGTTTTATTTGTGGGAAACTTAATTTATATTAATGTACTGAGGGAGAGAGAGAGAGATGATGTATTTTCTGTAATTGAAAAATTCCAGATTAGATCCTTTTCTGTAATAGCCTCAATTTCAATATATTAAACATAACTAGTACTTAAAATAAGAATAGCTAAGAAAAAGAATCAAATTTTGGAAAAGAACAGTAATTTAAATATTGTCCCATTTTTATGGATGTAAATTTATATATCATGCTAAATAACTATAAAATTATTTGGCTCTAAGTTTATATTTCAGGTAAAACTTTTAAATTTATTTTTGCCCGATCTAAAACTCACCTAAAATTTTATTCCATTTTGACTAATCTAAATAGTTCTAGAATTTATGTAATGTATTTATATAACATAGTTGAGGGTATATGTTTATTGCAATGAATTAAAGAGTTGTGTACACATAGAAAACTTTTAAAATTTATTATCCTATTATGTGCGAAAAGTTTAAACTTTTTTGTACTTTGGTCTCAACCAATTTTTTTAAGTGTATATTTTCTTTTATATTTTTATCAACAGAGAAGTCTACATAATTTATTCATTTTGGTTAAATATCTGAAGATCAGCACTAAGAATTCCTTCTACAAATGAAGCATTTATAGATTAGTAGTATTTCTTATACTTAATGTGTTCTCATTTGAAACTAATATACCTATAATTTTTACAGAATATTTATAAATCATACTATCATATTTAGAATGTTATGCAATTTAGCTATACTTCATCCAATTGTTAAAAAAATGTTCACCAAATGATAAATTTGTAATGGCTCAATAAGAATTATGATATTAATAGATTGATTTGTTAACTTAGTTAAAATTAGTAAACTTCTTAAACTGATATTACATTATAGGATTCTAATCTCTTTTTGCATATCTCATTTCTCACCTTAGGGTTAAGGTATCCGACTACGTTCGGAACCGTGATTTTAAAAAAGCGCATACATGGATAATTTCCATGATATTTAGTGTCTCTCAGATTAGAATGCATCAGTGCTTCTCAAACGTTCAATACTGGCGCCCCCTTTTCGATCACAATTTTTCGCGCCCCCTTATACATTAATAATGTATTGAATGCAATAATAATGCATTTTGATGCTAAAGTTACAATAGGCGATCTTAATTATAAACCATACAAATTAGTAACATAAGTATTAAATTTTGTATACTACTTTAAGCAAAATAAATAAATAAAATACTAGGATAATTATTATTTTTCCTTTCTCTAAGTTTTAAATTGAACATATTGCACAATGCGATAGCTGCTTAGAAGATAAAATATAGATATCTGCTAAATGTAGAAAAAGAACTCAGAGGGTCAATTTAATAATAATAAGCATTCCCTATAAAAACTTTGCTTCCCAAGACAAGCTCATGGACGTCATTAATACTTATTAAACTTGTTCTTAATTTAGTATTAATTAATTAGCTATAAAATATTCTGTGCAGCACTGATACATTAAAAGTATACCGGCTGAAGTGCCCGCTCTTTGCACAAGTTCATTTATAAGAAAATAAAACATTATTGATATAATAGCTGAATTGTAAGGGAAGCAAAGCCAAGTTCTCAACAATGTTTACAAAAACGTAAAATGATTTTTTTTAAATCGTTCCTCAAATTATAATTAGTTTTTAAGCGAATTGTAATTTTAAGCCTCACAGAATTAACATTTATAATTGATGTTAAACAGTAGCGCACACAGGAATTTTTCAAGGGTGGGGTCCGGGGTCGAAAGCTCACCAATCTTGTATCAGGTTCCTTTTGATTTTGTCGATTTTCGGGAACAAAACACAGCAAAAATCTAATTTTTGAATAAATAATTAGCATTAATTAATAAAATTAATCATTAATAACAAATGCTTAATTAAACATTTGCGTACTATATACTTAGAATTATAATCAATCGGAAAAAAATCAAGGGCTTTGGGGGTCCGGACCCCTCCCTTTGTGTGCGCCACTGATGTTAAGTAATAATCAATAATATAAAATATCGATGAAGAAAAATTGTATTATTTTTAATATTTAAAGCGAAAAGACTTCAACATGTTTTAACCCGGGAGCAGGCGCGCACTCGATACGGTCGGGGTTATTGATTCACCCCAATCCTTTTTTTTATAATTATTTTATTGTACACGATACAAATCATGATTCCAGTGAATAATTTAACTAAGAAAAAGTTTACTTACCTACTTTCAAGGACTTTTCCAATTTTTCTTTGGTAATAAATAAACAGTTTTGCCAGAATTAACGATTTCGTAATCTGTGTGTCCCGCGCGTCCACTTCCGGGTAAAAAGCACATTCATTATGATAATATGTATGTTACTGCTAAAAAATTGTGTGAAACGTTTTTCGTTATGTCTTATACGTTGAGAATATTTATAAAAAATATGTCTTGGCCAAGTAATCCTTCATGTGCTTGTGTGTGAGTGTGCTTTCTCTCTCCTTGGTTTTCCAAATATCATGAAACTCTTTTGCATGAAAAAAAGCGCAACAGAGAACACATAAGAGAGGGGTCATAACTAACTGTACCAATAACTTAGAAGGTCAAACAGATTACAGCTATAATATGCAGTATTTCAAAAATAATGACAGTGATTAATTTTTTATGTTCCTAAAGTTTTTCCATTCTGGGTCCGGGATCTGTTTTTCTCTGAAAGAGTAGTATGTTAGGTTAAAAAATCTCTCATCACGGGATGACAGCAAATCAAATAAAAGTTTTTTATTTGGTTATAGGATCAAAGATAGCTAATTAGGTATTGAAGAAGTTTTTATTTTTGATGGCTTAATGTCGCTTATAAATTATATCAGAGTAAAAGTGCATTTTTTTATTATGTCCGAAAGTATTTTGTTTTAATTCCTTCCAGTAAACTAATTATTTTTTAAATCTTTTATTTTCGATATGCTTGCGCCCCCCATAAGGTCATCGCGCCCCCCAGGGGGCGCCCCACAGTTTGAGAAACACTGGAATACATGCATAAAATTGTTTTAAGGACATTTTGACAATAAAAATTTATTTAAATACAATATTTTGGCAAAAAATTATTTTTGAATAATCTTTTTTCCAAATGTTCTCCTTTTGTGAAAAATGCTTCTATTATAATAATATTTTGCCTGTATATAGCTCAGACCTCTGTACAGAGGCTCAACTAGAATTTTTGAAAAATTCACATTATTTTCAGAGTTACCACCAATTGAAATAATTATTTTTGCGTTTTTTTCTTCAAATTGCTCCCCTCTGTTGTAAAATATGAATAAACCCACTTCTAAGTGATATATTTCAAAAATTCTAGTTGAGCCTCTGTAAGGAGGTCTGAGCTATATGCAGGCAAAATATTATAAAAGAAACATTTTTCACAAAAGGAGAACATTTAGGAAAAAGATTATTCTAAGTTAATTTTTTGCCAAAACATTGTATTTAAATAAAAAAAATTTGTCAAAATGTCCTTAAAACAATTTTATGCATATATTCTAATCTAAGTGACACTAAATATCATGAAAATTATCCATGTATGCGCTTTGCAAAATCACGGTTCCGAACGTAGTCGGATACCTTAACCAAAACTTCGAATTTCACAATTATCTGCTTTAAGGTACTATATTATGGGGCTTAAAAAGAGGGTGTCGTAATGTGAAATGAATGCCTTAAAATTTTGACAATTAAAAAAGATTAGCAACTAAAACTTTTCAAATATTTTTTGATCAAAAAATATATTATATATATTTTTTTGTTCTAAAAACATATGAAATACGATGAATATTATTAGAAGGAAAAGGTTTAAGTAAATTAAAACACAGCTGGAAAAAATAATTTGAAAACTCTAAAATGTTTAATTTTTTAAATATTTTTTTCATTTGGATATCTCATGCCTTGAAATCACCAATTCCTAAACTTATAATGCCAATTCTTCATGTAGTTCTATAAATATTTAAGACCAAATCTTACGATCGGATATCGATGAATTAAAGACCGTCAGTTAGTTTGCAATTCATAAATTATCAGCTGTCTTAAAGAAAAAGAAGGATGAGGAGAGAAACGGAATAAATCAATTATGCAGAATAACTATTATATATAACCTTTAACAATTTTCCCTAAATATCTCTAGAACTAATGATAAATTGGAATGAAATTTGAGTAGAATTATTGAGTGTAAATTCTATCTAATTACACAAAAAATCAGGTTCCGTAATAGAAAAATCCCTTTTAAAAATTTATTAAGGCTGTTTTCGGATAATGTTAAAGAATATGGGCCGAATTCGGAATATTTTTTCAGATATAAAAGTTCTCAAACATTAATATTATATTCTGGTTTCACTCTCCTGTAGAGAATAAAATTTATTTTTATCATACTATTTTTTATCCGAGTTGACTTATTTTTTCGTTTATAAAATGTTTCGCATTTTCCCTCCTATACTATAATGTTAAATGAGCTATTCCTTTACATCGCAAAAAAAAAAAAAAACCATCCATATTCATAGAAACGTAGGTGTTTATTTCGAATAATACATTATAATAAACGTAAATAAAAAAACAATTAAATGTTGACGTCCTGACACTTGTGACATCTCTTCTCTGCTACCATCTTTCCTATTTTGGGAGAATTTAAAAAAAAAAATTATGTGTGTATTATTGTGTAGGGATATATTGAACGGGCCACGAGTTTGACATCCCTGCTTTACACGTTAAAAGGAAAAACTAATTATTCAGTTTCTACTATAGGTCACACTCTCTCTATATTTATTTATTCATTTTGGTGGAATTTTCAATCGTCAATAAAATACGTTTTAAAGCTCTCAATGGGGTTGATTCATGTGACGTCACGATCATGTGATGAGAATGGCAAGTGAATATGTTTTGGTTTGTTTCCCGCTTAACTCTAACCTAACACTTCTTTTGTGTACTATTTTGCTCTTGCTCTTTTACATTATACCCACTAAAATTTCGTTTTTTTATTATATATGGTTACTCGATTACAGTAAAAGATAAGATGATTGTATAGGAAAAAAATCTTTTTTTTGATATCCCGGTAAAAAAATTCGAGTGTTTAGTAAACATGGATAAGATGATGAAGCGTAAGGACTTTAAATCATCTCCTCACTTATTATGCTCTGACCACTTTGAATAAGCTTGTTTTCAATACCAAACATTTAGAAATCGTCGCCAGCTCCGTTCCTACTATTTTTGTGTTCACAAAAGAAACTGCTGCTAAAAGGAATTTGGATAGATATCTACAGGAATGTAAATACTTTTTGTTTATTTTAAATTAAATTATATAGAGAACATGCATAAGAAGATAAAATATATTTAGTTAACTTAAATTTTTTAATTATTTTACATATCTTCAGAGTAGTTAATAGAGATATTCTGTATTAAATTATCTAAAATAAAAACACCCCCAGAATCTGATATGTAACCCTACATGTCATATATTAAAACAAGTTTTTGTCTCTCTCTCTCTCTCTCTCTCTATATATATATATAATGTATTATACTGTATAATTTTACATTCTTTTGATGATATGTTTCACATATAGACTATACACATATTATTAAAATATAACACAGTGTATTGAAGAATTCCATGCAACCCCAGCTGAAATGTATTAAGCTTAAGAATACTCTGGATTTTAATTTTTACATAAGTATTAAAGTATAAGAGGTTCATCTGTATTGATACTATCCTGCTTATAAATTGAAGTCCTGAATAAATTTGTTGTATTGAGTTATTTACAACTATTGACCCAAGAAGTGTACTTAGATCAGTTCTATGATATTCATCAGTCATTAAGATCATGAAACCAAATATGATTTTACATATAGACATTTGATTCTGTCGGACATTTACTTTCTAAAAGCAATAGAAATATTCGAAATTTTAATATAGCCATTTTTAATTCTCTATTTACCCTTAAATGAATAACTTGACAAATTGCTGTTCGCAATAATCTACATTAATGCAAAATTCAGTAAAAAAAAAGATAATTTCAGAAAAAAAACTTTCATTATTAACCAACTATTATTTTATACACTGCTCTCAAAAAGTATAAATCTCTTGTTAAACATTAGAAATAGGTATGAAAATTTTTAAAGAAACAAAGATATATCAATATGTTATTGACAAATCTTATTATAAATTCATTTCAAAAATTATATTTACTTGCATTTTATGTTTCTGAATGTCCCATACTCTTCTATGAGAAATTATAGAGATAGTATTTCTAAAAACATTAAATATTTGTAGCTGGTAATTACTAAGGGAATCAGACAATGAAAGGTATAAATATTAATATTTCAAAGTGGGACCATTTCATATCTACATGTTTCTTATAAATTACATTATTTTATGAATTTTTGTGGAGTGATACACTATGTACCAATAAGTAATTGGACACATATATGAGAAGTTTTTCCAAATTCAATGGTCTCAATTCTGTACTGTAAATCATTCTCGTGCGTAAATAAACATAATAAACTACATGAAAACAAATTACTTATTATTAGGACGCTAAAAATAATCTAGAACTATTAATAAATATATAAACAAACTGCAAGTAGTTGTCGGCTTCGCACACTAACACCAAATGTACTAAACTGAAACAAAAATTATACTAAAAAATTACGAAAAATACTTCATACCTAACTGTTAAGCAAGGATAATGCAAAAATATAATAAAAATAAATAACATTTCAGAAATAAGCTTCACACACAAGATGTAAACATATCAAGCATACGAAATTTACACACTGATTCAAAACGCGGGGAAATGTTAGTATCCTCGTCACGTGATTCCGACTTGTCTCATTGTCGTGAATCAACCTCATTGAGCTGAAACTTTATACATGATTATTTTGGATGACAATTTAATAATTTAATTATAATTAATAAAAATTAATTAATTAAAACTAATTCAAAGAATTACAAATACAGCCACCTTGGCATCATTTTTGGCGACTTGTGTCAAAACTTGAAAAAGTTTTTTTTCTCACGTTTTAAAGTATTCACTTGAACTGAAATTTTATATATACGATTGCTTTGGATAACAATGCGATACTTAAATGATAATGAATAAAAATTAATTACCACTTAATGTTGTGATTCTGTCCTATGTATATACATATTTATATTAATTGTAACTATTTAATAAAAAGTAGCTAAAATAAATTTTGGTAAACTCTAGGAGAGCCCCCACCCTTGTAAGCAAACCCGGCAACGGTGACAAGTAAATATAGCAGTATAAGATGGATGCGCAATGAAAATACATGTAAACAATACAGAAATTTAACATTTAAGATAAAAAATATAACAGCACTTACTTTCTTATTGTTGATCCTTCCCCAAGTGTAAAGTGCTTTTAAAAATTCTGAAGTCTCATCGCTGAGTCGCGAGACGCCATAAATACTCAGCGAGGTAATGGTCGAACATGCCTTCTGCGTGGCTGGTGTGATTACGGAGAAAAACGTTTTATTGCCGATTAACTTACTATTGAAAACCACGAATTCTTTCTTATACTTCTGCAAACATCATGCGTATTCACACCTTTTTTCGACATCTCCATTCAAATCCATCCAAAAAACAACACTCTTTCGTTCATTTAATCCCATTTGCTCATTACATTTAGGACATTCATAACTTGAAGCAATTAATCCTTCTTTCATACACCATTCAATCAATTCTTTCTTGCATTCAATAACGTAAAAATTCTAACGTGTATTCACTTACAAGCGCAGCCATACTTTCAACCCGGTGCCCAACAACAAAATGAAATTTGAAATGCGCGCCCACAAATGACGAAAATTCTAGAAAAAGTTAGGGTTGCCATATGTTGTATTTAAAAGCAAGGTTACCATGACGGCGCAACTATCGCCAACCAAAGTAATTCGCGCCAAGGGTGGGGGGCTCTCCTAGAGTGAACCTAAATTTTTTCTTTGGGTAGGAATTGACTTTTAAAAGCTTTTTTTATATATTACTTGTTGCTGCTATCTTTCCAATTTTGGGAGAATTAAATTTTTTTCTTTTTATTATGTATTATTGTGTAGGGATATATATTTAACGGGTCACGAGTTTGACACCCATACTTTACACGTTAAAAGGAAAAACTAATTATTTATTAAATATTTTGAAATTTTAAAAACACTACTATAAACAAATGCATGAATTACAAGGTTACAAATTTATACAAAAGTTGAGGCATTTTTTCTGTCCGAAAGTGTCCTTCGCGTTAAGTTCATGCTGTTGTGCGTATGGCGAAAACAGCCCTAATAACGTTAATTAAATCAATTATCAATTAACACTGAAATCTATCTCTTTATCAAATATCAATTAACACCATATCAATTTTTTAACTTCGAAGAAAACTATAAAAATTACTGGCAACCCATTTTTTAAGGGTGGTTCAAGTTAAATTTCAGTGTTATTGCTTTTTTATGATAGTTAGAAAAACAGCATGCAATTTAATTGTTTTGACAGATTGTGACGGGGCTTTACCGGGCTATCACCTCATAGGGAATCTTTGGAGCCAGAATGGCATTATTTTAATCCAACCCTCTCAAGAAGAAACCGCGATATACAGATTAGTTAATAGATATATATTGGAGTTTTAGCATTCGCGTGTTAGTAAGATAGAAGTCGGATAGTAATAGAATAGAAGTTGGATTTAAGTCGGAAAGTAGAATAGAAGTCGGTTAGTAATAGAATGTGTGGAAGAATAGTAGTGAAAGAATAGAATTCAAGAAGAGACAGAAAGCCGAGGTGCTGATCACCGTGAGATATTGGTAAAAGATTAATTAAAGAACGGACTTTTTAGCTTATTCAGGAATTTACAGTAGATAAAGATCCTTAGGTTAATTTCTCATAAAGATTGTGAGTAAGATTTTAGGCGCTATTTACTTAGAATTGATAATTGAGTAGTATCACTCTTGATCATATCCATCTAGTAAGACTTGTATGTGTTGCGTAGATCAATATATATTTAGACAATAATAAATTAGATTTATTATGGAGATTTCGAATGATCCATCATTTATTCCTACAGATCTAGGTCGCGTTGATGAAGAGAGGCCGCGGGGTATCCCCAAGATTACAAAGTTAGCTTGCACTCATAACAAAGTGTAATTTGACTGTTAGAAAAGTTTTATAACTGAAACTTACCCTTAAAAAATTACAAGCTAATGATGAAACTTCCGAATATTGATCCATATTTTATAAATAAACCAAAACTTTTATCTCAAATGTTAAGTATACGGTTGAGGAAACATATATTTAAAACTGATGCTAAAACACCAAAAAAAATACGAAAGCATACACAAAAGAAATACGGAATTATCTTCAATTCGTACGTTATCTTCAATACTTAATTACGTTGACAAAAGATAAAATGCTTGGAGTTAAAGAATCTTCTGAATATCATATAATCATTTCTTTTATGACAACGAGTGTACATGTTCAGTTCAAAGATAAATACCATCTTGTCCAAGAAACCCAAAATATCACGCTTGATGGTGTTTCGGTAGTATTTTATTCCAAAACACAAAAATATTATTTTTTACTGTTATTGTTTCGTTCAATTAAGAAAAGGTTAACGTCAACGGAATTCAGAACGGTTGAACAGCAGTTTTTGTGATAACTACACATCTTTCATGAGGAATATTAACCTGATAACGTGTGCGCTCAAGTTAATTCGAGAGCATTAAACAGATCAAACTGGCATAGTCGAGATAATTCGAAAGGGGTCGTATTTTATGCTGCAGTTATTTTCACATTCAAATATAAGCTAGCACCATCTCTACTTTCGTGAAACTAACTGCGATCCGTCTTCGTGATTTCATAAATTTAGATTAAGTTTATGGTAAATATAGATAAATATGAGAAAAAACATACAGAGTCTTTCACATTTGTTAGATCATTGTTCCAAATGCAAAATTTAGATTTCTGAAGCGAATTACAGCAGAACGTCGTTTATCCCAACGCTTATTATCCGGAGCGTCAAATATCCTAACCAGTTTTTTTTGTCAATTACTTGTACTGTATATGAAAATGCATAAAATAAGCTATGGCTAGATTTAGAAGGCGAAAAAGACTTCAAGGACGACCACAGGGAGAATACCGACTTTGTCCAATCAATCTTAGGATTTCAAGAATGTGATGAAGATGTAGAAACACCTGGATGGCATGCGATGCAGAAGACTGTGGATTTCAAATGCTAAATGATGACGAGATTGTGACTTCCGTGCAAGAAGAATCCGATCCTGTCGACGATGAAACGGATGAAGACGAGGGGAGTGGATCGAGACAGCGCTAATGCACCCAGATAGTTTTTTTTAATGCAATGTTCTGTTCCCATCTGTTCTCCAAAATATTATTTATTTTTGTTAATATATCTCATGATTATTTATCAAACCTCAGTTTAATGTACAATTAATTTAGTTAATAAAGAATAGTTCATTGTTTTATAAAATAAATATGACTGAAAAAGCCAAATGTATTGAATTATGTAAATTTCACTGAAATATCCATACTTTTGTTTTGCATGAAGAAAAATTAAAGCGTAAAATATTAGAAATATAACCTTAATTTATTTTTTTCAAAAGAATTAAGTATATACAATATGTCAACTTTTCAAGTAGTGTTCTAAAAGTATCCTTTAAGAATAACTTTCTCTATATAATATAATATTAGTACATCTACATGTACAGGTATTAATATTATATTAATATAACATTTAAGCTATTTTTTTACAACACAAACATTACGATATATTGAGATCAAATATTATCACCAGGCTATCATATTTTAATTGTATATTTATACCAGTAGTTAAATGTGAATGACATGAAAGAGAGAATAATGATCCACAAAAATGAAAATAAATTAATGTTATTTATTAACTGAACTGAAGCAGGAACCTCCAGTTAGAGTAACTATTAATTTTGGTTACAATATATAAATATGGTCAAAATCTGTATTGATGGATGTAATTTCTTGTGAATTTATAACAGTAATCCTTCTTTAATATTGTTTACTTCTTCAGTAGTTGAATTTTTGAGTGTGTCGGCAGTGTATCTTTTTCTTCGTGTAGAGATATATCCAGGTTGTTTTTCAATCTTCTTTTTTATATTTACAGTCTGGGATTCCACCATTTTAATTATTTCATTATTATGCTCCTCCATTTTTTTAAATGCCTTTTTAAACAAAAAGGGCGAGTGAAAACTTGATCACAAAATGATCAATGATGCTATGCACATTCATTTCAGCCTCCATTTAAGAAAACATTAAGTATGAAAAAGTTGATAACAGAAAATTAAAAAACAAATTGACTAATTAAAATAACCAGAAAGATAATAAAAAAATTAACAAAATAAAGCAAAAAAAAATAATAATAACAAGAAACCAAAAGTAAAAATTATCCAAAATGTAAGTAAAATGCAATAAGAAATTCTACAAAAATCGTTCGATTAATACAGTGATACAAAAATTGTAAAGCGATTAAATGATTTTAGTCTCCGTGTTGTATAACAGATGGCGATAGCATTGCATTAAAAAAAACTTCCTGGGTGCATAAGCGCTATCTCGATCCACTCCTAAGACGAAGACAACAACGAAAGTAGCAAGGGTTTATCAAATGCTAACGTGTTTTCTGTGTTAGAGACAGCTATGGAGTGGTACGAACAAAAATCAGAGTGCTGTCCTACTCAACTACTGCTGCTCAAAAGAGAATCAGAGACCTTGCAGCGAAAAAGCGAAGATGTACAATGGTATAGCTAAAAATAAGTGATTATTTTCCACAATAAAGGTAAAAGTGTGACATTTTGCACCAATTTTGCTTTTTCTTCAAGCACGTTTCCCGCATATGATGATTTTCAATATTCGTACGTATGGTGTCCGGTTTCACATACTACATGGATCGCTTTCGGTTATCCGAACAATCGCGTATCCGAACGGTTTCCGGTCCCAATTGAAAGCCCTCGTGTAGCTGAACAGTGCGGCGTTAATATTCAATCAATCAATCCGGTCCCAATTGATTCGGATAAACGACGTTCTACTTTAATACTATCATACAACATAAAAGTTAGCACAGTTAGTATATAGTGATAAAAATATAAAATAATCGAGTAAACCAAAATTTACTGGCGTTGTGCGTCTAACGGAACATCATTTTCCCTGTTTTGTTCCACTAACATAAAAAAAACAACGCTTCCACAAGAAGAGATACTACACTTTGTTGTGCTAAAAGGGATGGAAAAAAGAAAGGAAAATCGGTTACATGTGTAATGTGATTGCAATGTTGGGCTAGGTGCTACACCTTGCTTTCTAATATATCAAACATAGGAAAATTTTATAAATAATTTTTTTAAGTTAATACTACTGCTATTATTATTTCTGTTGAAAAAGTGTACATAAATATTTTTACTGATAAAAACATTTTGTGTTTTCTAAATAGCTATTCGAAAAGAAAGATAATAAAATTCGACGCGCGAGCAAAATTGCAATATTCGGCTGATGTCTGCAATGTGGATCAAAATCCAAGCATAAGATTTTGTTTGATTTTGTACTTCTTTTTATTTTTGGCCCAAAACAAGGCTCTATAATGTGTTTTCTTTAGTAAATTTAAAAAAAAAATTGATTTTTTTGTCGGTTTCTTTCAAAATAATTGTACGTTAAGGGACTAATATTTAAGTGAATATTTTTGCTTATGTGCTATAAAGTTATTTGTCTTTTCTTTTTAAATTGCAGGATCTGCAATGAGAAGCTACAGGTTTGATGGAAAAGTTGCTGAAGATGAGATGTCACATCTTTGTAACCGTTATTGAAATGAGGGTCGTTTGAAGAAAATAACCCTCGTTACTCCATATCTCACGCAACCCAATCCATTTCAGAAGAAAAAAAAATGTACAAATTGTATGGACCAATTCTCTAAACTATTTGTTTATAATGCTCGTAAGGTTTTTATACAAAAAAAAGTAGAAAAGAATTTGAAAATTTAAAGGAAAAATTATGTTATTCACATAAGTACTTTCGGTTTCTCATCGATCAATAAGCTGAGTAATTGTTGATCATTTGCTTGTGCACCAGATGAAAGTGCTGTTTTCCTTTTAAATAAGTGAAAAGAAATGTGCAAGAAAAGGATAGTATAATATTTAATTCTTTCCTTAAATATGTACATGTTTATTATAAGAAATAAAGCTATTGAGGAAGTGCATATACGTCTGGGGTTACCATTTTGGTGTGTTGAGTAGCAAAGTAAAATAGCAGGATTATCAAAAGTAAATATTTCTGCAACAGAACTTACACTCAGTCAGAATATATTCCCTTCGTCAGAGAGGAATTCTGGGTAGATAGAAGAAATACCTGAAGGCATTTCTTCCGACCAATGAAATGCAATAGGAGGTTCTTGCAGCCAATAAGACGTAAGAATCAAGAATCCGATATTATGAGTAAGGATCATTCGATATTATGAATAAGGATCATCCAATATTACCAATGTACATACTATACTGATCTGCATTGGATTTCAATTTACAAATAGAGTGCTATTTTTTTAAAAAAATTTTGTGATTTGTGGGGGAAACTAGTTGTCTAACTAAGAAATTCCATTAATTAGGTTTGAAGATTTATAAATATGGCACATTATATCTGTTGAATGGATATACTAATTCAGATTATTGAAAATTTCACAAACGGAAATTTTGCCCAAAGACACTTTCTGTTACTAGAAGCACACAGAGGTATTTAACAATTCTTTCAGAGGAAAACTACATTCTTATGAGGAATGCAGCGTATACCTTTGTTTTTGGTGCACAGTTTAACACAAAAACGGTGAATTCTCGTTCTCTCTCTTCTAAAATTTGCAACAAGTAATCTTATTAAAAATGTGATTTAAAAATATGTGTGTATATATTTATAAATAAAAATAAACATTATTTAAAAACATTTACATTCCTATTTGTGAATTTTGTGCAATGAAAAATTTTTATTGAGACTTTTTCACAAATAAATATTTACATACTTATAATTCAACAAAAAACAACCCAACTGTGCAATATGACATTTTCGCAAAGGTGTGATTTAATGAGACATTTGAATGTTCATTCTAACAAAAAACCTTATAGTTGTGAAATTTGCAAAAAAGAATTTTCAAAGAAGTGTAATTTACGTGTACATGCCCGTATTCACACCAATGAAAAGCTTTTTATTTGTGAAATTTGCCGAAAAGCATTTTCCCAAAGGAAATATTTAACAAAGCACTTGGGTATTCATACGAATGGGTCTTCAACTCATGTTTGTGAAATTTGCAACAAAGGATTTTCTGACAAGTATTACTTAAAAAATCATGGTCGTATTCACACCAATGAAAAGTCTTATACTTGCGAAATTTGCCAGAAGAAATTTTATCAGAAGAGTCACTTGGACAACCATTTGCGTATTCACACCAATGAAAGGCCGTTTGCTTGTGAAATTTGCAAAAGAACATTTTCTCGAAAAAGCTCTTTGGAAAGCCACTTGTACATTCATACAAATGAAAAACCTTTTGTTTGTGAAATTTGCGAGAAAAAATTTTCCAGAATGTCTAATTTAAAACAACATTTGCGTATTCATACCAATGAAAGACCTTTTGTTTGTGAAATTTGCAAGATGGCATTCTCTCGAGAGTGGATTTTAAAGAGGCATTTTGATGTTCATACTGAAGAAAAGCCATTTGTTTGCGAAATTTGCAAGAAGGCATTTTCTAAAATGCAAAATTTAAGAGTACACATGCGTATTCATACTAAGGAAAAGCCTTATGTTTGTAAATTTTGCATGAAGGCATTCTCTGTAGGGTGTGACTTGAAAAGGCACGAGCTTATTCATACCAGGGAAACGTCTTTTGTGTGTGAAACTTGCCAGAAAGTATTCCCGAAACTTGGTTATTTAAAAATGCATTCACGTATTCATACCAATGAAAAAAACCTCTGAGAAACTTGCAAAGAGGTATTTGCTGGATGGAGCCGTTTAAAAAGATTTTTGTGTATTTATATTTAAAAAAGTATAAATATATATGTATATATATATTCTTTTTATTTTCCTAGAAAATTTTCTCTGTCATGTGCTGATTCAAAACCTTTTCTGTATGCATTTTGCAAGAAGGCGTTCTCTCAGAATTTTTTTAAAAAATTAACTATTTACACATATTTATGCGAAAGAACCTTATGTTTTCTTAATTTTGAAGAAAGTGGTGTTTAGCAAAAATACCAGCATAATAATGCTAATAAAAAGTTTTCTGAGACAAAAATATTTTAGCATACTGGAACAATTGTGTTCGATTTTCACTGATCTTTTTCTAGTCTCATAACTGTATGTGTTTATTTAATTTATAACTGGAGATTTTTTTTAAAATTGAATGTTGTATTATTTTGAAGCATTGTTTAGAATTTGATGTATATATTTTTGAATAATACTAAAAATTGGGACTCGAGCCTAATCCATTCTTTATGTGAAAAATTGTATGTATATTTTGATAATCTGATTTATATAGTATAAGTAACTTGTTTTAATGTATTATTTATTTTCCCTGAATAAATTCTTTTCTAGTGATACAATGATTTTTTTCATTTCATCTGCATTTTATTGCTGATGGGAAATTCAACTTTAAAGGGAATAAGTATGTATTGATTGATATTTATAAAATTGAAGAACGTATTTTACATAAAATATGGTTTATGGGAGAAACTTGATTTGTGTATCAATATACCAATGATGCATTTCCTTTATTTGAAAAGGTCTTCCTGATTAGGTCCATTTTTGCGATAGTCATTATGAACAGATTCTCAATAAATATATTAAACACGATATATGTTACCGTTAAAGTGTATAATTTAGTTATTTCATAGAGTAACTAGGTATTTCATAAAATAACAAGACAAGTCAGTTAAAGTATATAATAGATGAACAATTTCATACGTTACCTATTTACTCTTTGAAATAACTAGATATTCCATGAAATAACTAAGGATAGACCATTAAAGTGAAAAGTAAACAATTTCAAGGATGTTTTATGAATTAATAGATCGAGATGATATAATTTATTATATTGTTCATATTGCATTGCTAGTAGTTAAACAGTAAAGGAGGGAAAAAAGAATATGTTGCAAAAATAGATTATATTTAAATATTATCAACAAAAATACATGCTGGGAAGAAAAACTGTTGCTTCATAAATACATTGTGTAAACTTTTTAAAACAAAAATATAAGAGAATATTAATTAAAATTTTATGAGATACCTTTATTTTACTTTTCATTATTTACTCGAGCCAGGATTGCTGCGATGACACTTTGGATTCAACTGCTTATTATTTTTAAAACAAGCACACTATTTAGTATTGCACATTTTTTTTTACACGAACACTTTTTAAATCCTTGTCCAGTACTGCAACTTCGAGCTGTTGCAACACATCGAAGCATTGTGTCAATATTTGGAACTTCTTCAATGGAAATTAATTCTCGCTGAGACATATACTGAGCTGATATCTAGAGTATAATTATTTTATTCTGCCTAATCAGAAATATTCTTCCCAAAGCAGTTAGAACCGGTTCAAAGAACTTTCGAGTATCGTATTCATACTTTAACGATCAAGTAAACATTATTCTATAGAATACCTAGTTAAATCGTACAATTCTATAATTTTATATACTTCAATTGACTGATCTAATTATTTTATGAAATACCTAATTATTCTATGAAATAACGGATTTTTACGCTTTAACGGTAACATATACACCAATGTGTATTACAGTTGTAGAGTTGAAAATGTTACTACATTTCGTTATTCAGACTTCCCAGAATCAGAAGAAAAAAAATCGAAGAACGAAATGAGACGAAATAGATTCACATACTTTGCCCATTAATATCTTTTTGTATAGATAATTTTTGGAAATATTCCACTGCTTTTTCATCTTCAAAAGATAGGTCCCAAATTTAGGTAATTTTTTAAAAGAAAATAATTACAATTATATTATGAATTACAAAATTTTTGTTTTCAAATATGTGTGATAAATATTGTATTTGAGCTCGAGCTGGAAAGGCTTTCCTTCATTGATTGCATTTGAAGGCGTCTTATGTTTGGACGAAATTGGTCAACTGTGTATTACATTAGCACCGTTAAGCCTTTGAGGGGGGCAGGCCTGAACTTTCAAGAAGAAACTACTTCATATTCCTTCCTTCCTCCCTCAGTGGTTCGACAGCCCAGGGTGGGTCTTGAAATTCTCAAGAAGCCTTTTCCAAGCCAACCATCTTCCTGCTAGTGTTCTTCAATTCTTAGTTCTTCAAACTAGGAGATCTTTTTCTAGGCTATCATCCATCTAAGATTTGGCCTGCCCTTTATTCGTGTGCCAATTAGTTGAGCATTGAAGACTTTTTTAGTAATGCGGCCTTCGTTCATTCTGACAACGTTGCCCGCCCAATTAATTCTTTGTATTTTGACGAAGTTAACAATGTCAGAATCATTATATTGATGCGACACTATTTTAAACTTATTTAATTTCTAAAACTTTGAACCCAGATTCCTAATTTCACATCGCATCATGACAATTAATTAAGTTAACTAATTCTAAAAATAAAACACTCATCTCACACTAAATCATACACTGATCGTATAGTTTTAAACATTATTCAATTTATTTTAAGCACAAGTATATGGAAATTTACTTCACTACAAGAAGACTAAAATTTAACTTAGCTTGAGAGAGGGAAAGTGCAAGGGATGGACGCGGTTGATGCCCGGAGTCTCCGGAGTATTTTTGTGATTGTCTGCAGCTCTGAAATCGGCTGCTCTCTCTCTGTCTCTGTGTAAAATCGGGGTGCGTCCCGTTTTATTTTACGACTTTTCACACAAAAATCCTAGAGCGGACTCTTTGTCTTGTCCACTTTAATTGTCTCTGATTGGTCCAAAGGCCAGCGCAGTGTTACACCACCTCACAATTTATGGGTTTCGGGAACTTTCTTGACGCACCCCATCGAAAAGGAATTTAACCACATCCGGTCCGGGGACTCGTAAACAAATTCCAAGCCAACTCAAGGGCAAATTATAAATTAGGAAGTTCTGGCCTCCCATCACTCCTCCCCTCTCTCAAATACATATCACAAAAAAAAATACAACCTGCAAGAAAGAGAAAAAAAATGTTCCATCACGAGAAGAGAGTTCGGCGATCATGTGTGTCCCGACCAGAAAAATAGCTGATGCATCGATACTGCGAAGAAAGTTAGGCGCTCCGGCGAGAGCTAAACACATCAAAAGTCTGTAGTCCGTCCACGATGAGTAAAAAATTTAGCTGGCCCCGTAGGTTCCGGCAGATGCGGAATAAAAATGTTCCATGTACGCTGCAATAGAAAAAAAAATTGTCTCCCAGGGAAACCATATTAGTCATAGAACCAAAACCAGTGTGAAGAAAAGAGAAACTCGACCCCAGTTGACATCCACCGCAGATTCCAAGCACCGACCTCGCCATTCCTACAATTTACAATTGAAAATGTAACAGAAAGGAAGAAAAAAAAATTATAATGTAAATTCTAAAAATTACGTCCCAATTCCTTTAGCGGTGAGAGGGAAAAAAATTAACTACTAACAACTACGATTAAATTCATGTTACGAACAAATAATTATCGAATGGGTAACCAAACAATTCACAAGGACAACATATATAAATTAACAAATAGAAGTAATTGAATAATCACAAAGAATCATGTGCCACTAAATAATAATAATAATAAAAAAAAAAGACAAGTAACGCATAGTAAATTCAAAAATTGCATATATAACAGCTTCGATACTCACAATAACTACACATACGAGCATCGAACAAATTATTTTGTGATAAGAAATAACTACAAGAGAAACATACATAATCAATACAAACGTGGCATTAAGAAACAGACACCTCATAATCGTATAACACCGAAATCCTGACACGACTGATATGATGTGCATGTATCAGACCACCAAAAAAAAAATTATTATTTTAACTTTTAACAGTACTCAAAGAATAAGAAATTGCAATGGTTCACTAAGAGCAATGATTACAATCTTTC
This sequence comes from Trichonephila clavipes, assembly GCA_019973935.1. Classification (NCBI taxonomy): domain Eukaryota; kingdom Metazoa; phylum Arthropoda; class Arachnida; order Araneae; family Nephilidae; genus Trichonephila; species Trichonephila clavipes. Next base: position 197,025 of record BMAU01019978.1, on the reverse strand, counting down.
GTAAAATAAAAAAAACTAAAAAAAAATTATTATAAAATAAAAAATTAGAAATTCAAGCGAATAGTGCGTAGGTGAAGAATAAATAAAATAACCTCCGAGAATGCTTAATAGCCTAAGAAATTTTAAAAAATTCACTACAAGCATTGGTTACAATTTGAAATTAATAAAAAAAATTAATGCGATTAAATTTAGAATTGCAAACTATGAGTGTGTATTTGATCAGGATGCACCCCCAATGTTTACAAAGGCAGAAAAAAAAATTTGCACATGCCATTCCCTGCGCAAACGATTTGCTGCATGCCGTAAACGCCAACACAAGAAACAATGTACAATCAAGACAAAAAAAAAACATGCAAATCCGATTATAAAAAAAAATAACTATATCGATTAATACTTTTTAAAAAAAAATTGAGAGAGAAAAAGACAATTTCTTCTACTTTCAAATACATGCGAATTTCCATATTGATAAATGAATTCCAGAAATCGCAAATGCAGTTGAAAATTTCAGAAAAAAAAATTTATAAACATAAAATTGATAATGCAACCCATGACATATGAGGCAACTATTACAGAGTTAAGTAATTTGAACTAAAACAAAAAAAATAAAAAAAATATATTACAAGTTCTACACATAATTAAACAACATAATTCCCAAAAAAAATTTCACTTAACATCACTTTTTAACATTCCACGTAATACAATGTGTCAATTCTAAATAATTAAAAAAAAGAACTCATCACAATGTTTCACTATACTCGCAACAAATATACAGAGAAAAAAACAAAGATCCTCAATTTTCAACAATACCACTAACTCAATTCATCGATAACCATCGAATTAATTACTCAAATATCCCTCTATAACATTAACCCAAAATTCTTAGTAACCTTAAAATGATTCCTCAATCGTTCAAAAATGCATTTACCTCAAAGATCATTCATATCCTGTACCTCAATAACACTAACTAAACTTATCTGCAACTTCCAAATAATTAATCGACTTCTCCACAATACCATTAACTAAAACCCATCTATGCCCATCAACTTATTTGCACAAAATCCTCAACTCGAACTTTCCTAGATTCATTTCAAAACATTCTTAAATATACCACACAATCATTAATTCAACTTATCTATGTTCATCAACTTATTTACTCGAAATCGCACAAAATCCTTAACTCAAAATTACCTTCTCTACATCAAAACAACTTTCTCAAATATACCGCATAATTATTATAACTCAATTTTCCATTTCCGTATCAAACAACTCTCGAATTTACCACATACTTTTTGGACGCAAACTTATCTATCTCCATAAAAAAAAAACTTTCCCAATTATTCTACAAATTCATCAAATTAAAATTTATCTATCTCCTTCGAATAACTTTCTCAAATATTCCACAAAATCCTTAACTCAAACTTAGCTAACTCCTTCAACAATTAATAAAACAAAAAAAATTCACACCTGATCATCTTCAACATTTTCAAACCAAAAAAAAATTATCAAACTCAATATCTAAAACTGAAACAATACTAAATCAAAATTCTCCTCTTCGCCAATACCAAACTCAAAGCTAACACAACTACGCGTACACAAAACATAAAATTTAACAATACCATTATCTCTGATCATAAACTTATTTCCAAATAACAATGTAAAACTATAATTAAAATCCAAAACCACAAAACCATAAAAAAAACTCAATTAATATCAATACTCAATTCAATAATCTACCCAAGCGCTACCATGAATAAAAAAAAATTAACCTAAACCAACAGAACTACTATATCGACAACAAACAAAACATTCAATTCCTAGTACAGTTTAGCACACAAGCGAGACAAAATTATTGACTGCACATTCATTTATCCAAACCACAGTTTAACTAGAGCCCTAAGCAAACAAAAATTCCAAATCTATAGCAAAACAACACACACAAAAAAAATTAGCATTGAAACACCTAACTGAAAGACTATAAAAGTTTTAAATAAAAATTAGCAATCATATGACAATACAAAGTTAAGTTTCAACATAATTTTTTAAGAGGACTTGGTACCCTAAAAATCACAAACCTATGGTTTTTTTTATTTTCATTTAATCTTATTCTTTGCATTATTATCTTTCGATTGATATATCACTTGTGCATGTCGGAAAGTTAGAAGTTGAATAAAACTTCATTTGAAAACAAATTAGGCAATTCAGCCACACCCCCTTTTTAAAAAAAAAAGCAAAAAAATGCGTTATGACAAAAAAAATCTATTTTATAAATAGAAATAATAACTATAAAAAAGAATGTGTAGTATTAAAAGCAGAATATTTCCGAGGCAATACAATAATGTAATTTTTCTTCCTTGTGAAATGTGTGCATGTAAAATTTTTAAATTAAGGCATTTTATATTAATAATTTTATAATTTCAGTTCTTAATATTCCTGATATATTTTTCATACAAATGTAATACTTTAATATTATAAGAAGAAAAAACAGCTAAAATTTCTGTCGTGATAGAAAAAAAAAATTTTTTAAAGTTTTTCTTGAGTTTTCTTGTGCAATTAGTACTCTCTAAAAGTTGATCATTTATAAAAATGTGTGGGTTGAAAACATATGAAAATGCAATTATTTTAAAGAAAACCTATAATTAATATCTTAAAGTGGTATTTTAAGTTTAATTAAGCTTATAATAATTATTTTTTCAGAATTATAAACTTTAAAGTGGTTTTTCTCAGTTTGTGTTTCTCGAAACCTTAGTGCATTCAAAATGCTACTCCTTCGACAATTATTTACCAATCACTTTAATTTTTTTCCTGCGTGTTAAAAATAAAGCATGTAATAAAATTAGGGATCCGTTTTGCTATAAACTGAATACTTTTTTAAAAAAAAATAAAATGTAAGACATGTTGGCTTTTTCTTTGATTTTTAGCCTGTATATCAACATTTTATTTTTTTCTCAAAAACGAATGAAGTTATTCTAAAATCGATCCCTAAAGTTGTTAAGAGCATCCATAAGAATATTATAAAAAAATTTCAGGTCAAAAAATTAATTTTTACAAAAGGAGTAAGATTTTAAAATTTTCCCAATTTTCTTCAAAAAATTTAAATTTTTAAAATTGTGTGAATAATATATGAAAATTTTCATCTGGTAACATTTTCTTGAATAGAAACATTGTATAAAATGTTAAAATATAATTTTTAAATACGTAAATAAAGAAGTTTGCTCAAAGGGTGCCAAGTCCCCTTAAGGAAAAAAAAATTCAAACAACCACCACTATCCATATCTTAACAAGCATAAATTCCAAAGATATCATTATTCAGTAATACACAGCCACTTAAAATTAATACACTAACACAACTTAACACTAAATTTTGCTTCTGACAAAATACCGCCACTAAAAAAAAATAATCTTTTATGCAAACTCAAAATTTAACAAGAAAAGTACACAGTTATACACAATCAAATAAGCATGAACTAACTTATTCAAGCAAAGAACCTTTTGTATAAAAAAAATTTAAATACTAGATAATAACCGCAACACAAAATTATTTGATTAATGAAAATGCCAAATATATATATATACAGTAACAACGTTCAAATTTCGTGACAGGTGTCCAAAAGACCACAAAGTTTGATTTCTGTTGCAAACATGAATTAAAGCTTAAAATTTATAAAATTAAAATTGACGTGCATACATGAATCACATAGCAAAATTAAATATCCATCTTATTACAAACAACAAAATTTACATATTGTCATAAAACACATAGCATAAAAAAAATATTTTATCTAGAGCTAAAATTGATATTAACCACATACAACATTATCTCATTTAAGCATCAAATCAAGACATGAAACAAATTGCATAAAAAAAATGAGCTAAAAATTCATTAAATAGCTAAGTACAACAATGTCTCACTTAAACATCAGAAAACGACATGACACAAATTGCATAGTTATAAAAAAAAAATTATCATCGAGTAGCTCCGAGAGAAAAGTAACACACAACAAAAAGGGGGGGGGAGAACGGTGACCCTAGAGAGAAAAAGAGAGGCTGAATATCTGATCTCGCTTGCGACAGCAGGGGGCGCGAGGGAGAAAATTTCCTACTAATGCGCCGGAGAGGACCAACACCCAAAGTTCCTCCCCTGGCACCCGCGGGGGTTTGGGAGGGGTGAAAACGAAAATGCTCCGAGTAGGAGTGCGCCAGAATGACATGGACAGCTATCAGCACGAGATGGGACGTCCTCCCCTATCGCCCAAGCACACCAAGATTCAAACCCCACACAAAACGTCCAAGCAACAAAATGACACAAAAAAATTAATTCGCATGACAACTCCAAATCAAAATTTTAACAGAAACAAGGTGAGGGAGTAAAAAAATTAAAACAACAAATCAAGCGCATTTACGAAGTCCAATGCTCTAACGTGCTCTACATGTCCACAGACGAAAAACAATCGATGTAACCAATACTTATTCCCCAAACACAACATCGCTCCAACAATTAAAATCTCACCTCAACCAGAACAACAGATTAACAAAAAAAATTGACAAACCTTAACATCTCAGGAAAAAAAGAAAAACTCAATTCCAAGCGCAAACATAATGAACACGCAATAACTATTTCCGTCAAAACTTAACCTCTTCCTTACACTGTAATATCTCTAAATTCAAATACTGCACAAATGAACATCGAACCAATTTTTTTTTTCAAAAACTACTAACCTTATCACTTCAATATCTCAAATTCCAAGTACTACAGCCATAAACACCTAATCAATTACTATCAAAATTTAACACAATTAATTTCTCTAATTTAAGCAGCGCAACATCTAACCAACTTTTATCGGAAATAACATCTTCATAACACTTAAATCGCTCAAAATCTAATATCTACAATAATGACAATCCGGCCAATTCCTTTCACTTTCTCTAAATTTAACAACACCTAATCGACTACAATTTGAAACAGCAACAACACAAGAAATTTTATTACGAGAACAGAAAGCATAATCAATTAACTGAACCACTTCAAACATTCGGACAAAAAAAAATTGTTAACCAGCAACGAAACACGTAATCCATTTGATAATATACACTCGAATTAATTAAAAGGAAAAAAATTTTGAGCACACTAAAATCCACAATACAAACATATCAACACATAAGAAATTGAGAACATAGCCAGATAAGTTAAGATAATGAATACACACATATATATATACTAACAAAGAGCATAAGAAAACAAATACATTAACAACATCTCAACTTAGAAAAATTATATTTATCCTCTAAAGATAACAGTACAATATAAAGTTGCGGCACATATCCATAGAAAAAAAAACAAATCAGGGTAATATAAATTTGGCAAGACAAATTATCAATAATTCTTACACTTCAATAGATAATTAAATTTATCACCATAGATAAAAAAAAAATCCTTCTTTCAGAAGTTGTTTGCAACATCCCCAAGTATCTAAATAAAAAAAATACTGCGAGAAAAAAAATTTCACAACTGGAAAAATTGAGTAATAAATACAATTAAAACACAATGGTACACAATAAGAAATTATTACATGTTTCACAGATGAACTAAGATTATCATTGGGTGACCCAACATCTCGTTTAAATTTAAACTTACAAGGAAACAAAAATAGTTTTACAAGAAAATTAAATTCACAACATAACATAGTGTCTGGGAAAAGAAAAAAAAATTCTGGTTACGGCACCAGATGATGCGACGCTATTTTAAACTTATTTAATTTCTAAAACTTTGAACCCAGATTCCTAATTTCACATCGCATCATGACAATTAATTAAGTTAACTAATTCTAAAAATAAAACACTCATCTCACACTAAATCATACACTGATCGTATAGTTTTAAACATTATTCAATTTATTTTAAGCACAAGTATATGGAAATTTACTTCACTACAAGAAGACCAAAATTTAACTTAGCTTGAGAGGGGGAAAGTGCAAGGGATGGACGCGGTTGATGCCCGGAGTCTCCGGAATATTTTTGTGATTGTCTGCAGCTCTGAAATCGGCTGCTCTCTCTCTCTCTCTCTGTGTGTAAAATCGGGGTGCGTACCGTTTTATTTTACGACTTTTCACACAAAAATCCTAGAGCGGACTCTTTGTCTTGTCCACTTTAATTGTCTCTGATTGGTCCAGAGGCCAGCGCAGTGTTACACCACCTCACAATTTATGGGTTTCGAGAACTTTCTTGACGCACCCCATCGAAAAGGAATTTAACCACATCCGGTCCGGGGACTCGTAAACAAATTCCAAGCCAACTCAAGGGCAAATTCTAAATTAGGAAGTTCTGGCCTCCCATCAATATGATTGGTAGAGCTCGAAATTTGATCTTCTCCGCCACGTTCCATTTTCCTGAATTCCTCCAAAAATAAATCTCAAAATCTTCCTATCGTAGATACTTATATTCCCATCTCTACTCCACATTGCTCACATTAAATTCTACGTGTAGAATAGAATTTTGTCATTATGGAAATTAAGAGATGAAAGCAAATAATTTATCTTTTATGAAGGAACAATTTACCTTCGGTCATTACGATCAGTATTACATGAGTTCTCCCCCTCCTTTGAATACGCACATTCCCCTCTACCAGAAAAGGGTACTTTAATCATTTTCGAGTTTCAAATTCGCTCGAAGGGCCTTTTAACACTGGAACGTCGTAAATCTCGCTATCCCCCCCCGAACACACTAGGTCTCATTTTGACTATAGTCAATAGTGAGTGAAAAATTCGAATAAAATGTGCTTTTAGTGTTCTTTTTGCAAATATATGCAGGGCATTTTAAAATAATATATTAATAAAATAAAATTCATTATGAACGATATGAAAATGTAAACAAACAAGTAATATAAAAAAAATTTCTAAGTCAATTCCTACTTAGATCAAAGAAAAATTTTATTTTAGCTACTTTTTATTAAATAGTTACAATTAATATAAAAATGAATATACATATGACAGAATCACAATATTAAGTGGTCATTCATTTTTATTAATTATCACTAAAGTATCGTATTGTCATCCAAAACAATCCTGTGTCAGTTCAACTGAATGCTTTAAAACGTGAGGGAAAAAAAACCTTTTCAAGTTTTGACACAAGTCGCCAACGAGGCTGTATTTGTAATTCTTTAAATAATTAATTTTAATAAATTAATTTTCATTAATTATAATTGAATTATTGTATTGTCATCCAAAATAATCATGTATGTAAAATTTCAGCTCAATGGAGCGCTTTAAAATTATTTTATTAACGATCGAAAATTCCACCAAGATAAATAAATAAATATATAGAGAGTGAGAGTTAATAGTAGGAATTGAAAAAGAAATAACTTACATTATATAAATAATTATTCTTCTACATTTATTTCTACCATATTTTGTACATTCGCCAAATTCCTCCTTTTACAGGAACATATTTTATATGTCAGATTTCAGTGGCATTTTTCTTGTGTCTCAGATGGTTATGCTTCACCCACGCATGTGAGATTTCTAGTCCTGCATAAAGTCTTTTAATTTTTCTTTTTTGCATTTGATGGCTTTGGCATACTGGCTTGCTATCAGCCAAAAACGAGAAGGAAAACGGAAGACAATTAATACATTGCTGGCCACCGTAAATACAACACCCTGAAGGAAGCATGTAAATAACATGAAATTTACAACATGCATTCGCGGAGGTGAGATATGCAAATGATTAGAATTTCAGAGCAGACACACATCACGCGCACCTGTGGCGCCACCTCAAAGCGCTATTTAAGGCTTAGAGATTTCAAAGATTTCAAGTTCGGCAATTGTGTTTTTCTTGTGGTTTTTTCAAAAAACGACCAGTTATGTCTAGTAGAAAACAGCGATCAGCTTTTGATCAAGTTGCCGAGTTCGACAGAGGAAGGATATTGGCCTACCGAGATTGTGGATTATCTTTCAGGGAAATTGGTAGTCGTGTTGGACGAAACCAAACAACTGTAATGCGGATATGTGACAATTGGCTGCAGAAAGGTACGACGGACCGACGTGGTCGATCGCATCCACTTTAGTGCACCAATTCACGTGAAGACAGGCAAATTGTGCGCATAATAGTGACAGATCACTCAGTCACATCACGAGCCGTAGCACAGTACATTGAGTCTGTAACGCATCATTCAGTGTCTGCGTGTACCATTTGACGCCATTTACAGCAGAGTGGTCTGTCAGCAAAACGTCCATTTCTTGGGCTACCCTTGACTCAGAACCACAGACGTCTAACCCCACCAATGGTGCGATGAAAGAAGGATGTGGGCGGCAGAATGGAATGAAGTTGTCTTTACTGACGAGTCACGCATCTGTCTGCAACACCACGATGGTCGGATTCGAGTCTGGAGACACCGTGGAGAGAGGCTGCTGAACAGCTGCTTTATGCACCGCCACACTTGTCCTGCACCGGATATTATGATATGGGGTGGTATTGGATATCACTCTCGCACTCCTCTAGTACGCATTGCCGGTTCGTTGAACAGCCAGCGTTACATCTCCAAGGTGTTGGAGCCAGTTGTCCTTCCCTACCTTTAGGACTTGGCCACAGCCATATTTCAACAGGATAATGCGTGACCACACGTGGCACGCATTGTCTAAAAGTTCTTCATCAATGACCAGATTGAATTGCTTCCATGGCCGGCTCACTCTCCGGATCTTTCGCCGATAGAAAACATGTGGTCCATGATTGTTCAACGATTGACCCAGATTAAACACCCAGCTACCACACCAGATCACCTTTGGCAACATGTGGAAGCTGCTTAGTCTGCTGTACCCCAAGAGCACATCCAAAGTCTCTTTGAATCAATGCCAAGGCTTGTGGCAGCGGTGATCTCCAACAATGGCGGCTACTCTGGCTACTGATTCTGGCAGGAACCACACTTCACAGAAGTCTATAAATTTAATCATTTGATACTTGGTCAACATGCTATCTACAAAATAAATTTTGTTGTGCTTTCTCTTGTCTTTCTTGGTGTTGCATTTACGGTGGCCAGCAGTGAATTACACTAAATAAAGCAAATTTGAGGAAAAGATTGAAATTGTACTTCAGCACTCTCAAATGTATCTACACTTGGTGTTGAGAAAAATTAAGTGTTGTTTTAGTTATATTAAAAGCCTGAGCAATTTTTAAGTGTTAAACATTTCGCATGTTTATTTTACACGTGAAAAAGAAGGAGGAACTGTTACGAGTCTGAAGTAATGATTTATGCAATGGTGGGTGAGGAAGTCTGTTGAGAAAATGTTTTGTTATTTGTTATTCCTGTTTGTTTGGCTCTCGTTTCCCAAGCACCAGTGGTTAGAAGAGATGCACGTTAAAAAGTTTTAGGGTTCTTAGGGCATTCTGAATTATTTGCAATTTTGAGTTCCTTCACTGTTGCAGCATTTAAAGGATGCATCTTTGGATGTATTGCATTCCTTCATTGGGTGGCTTTCGCCACATTTGAGGCAGTGGGGTATTTTTGTCCAATAATTGGAGGGATAGAAAAACAACTGACTTTAGTAGGATTTGTTAGATACTTCAAATTCCCTTTAGGCTGCATAGGTAGATTTTTAAAATTTTTATTTTAAGGGTTTTGTACCAATTGTACAAGCAAGAAAGGCATTTTTAAGTAAGTTTTCTGTCATTTCAAGGATGGGATTTGGGGGGTTTAAAACCCTCTCGTACAACAAAAGATTTTTAATTTTTAGCATAAATATTACATTTTAGCTCTTCTATCTATGTGTTTTTAGAAAAGTAAACCTTTCTTATAAAAGTGGTCTGCGTACTCCGCTGCCACTCTTTGTTACATCACAATAATAATTATAATAATTTATTTAATTAAAGGAAAGGAAGTTAAACATTCTCTTCTTTTTTGGTGCCTCTTATCTAACAAGGGAAGGGCACGACTATGGAAATTCCTTTGGGGGTGAGACTTTGTGCAATAGTAGTACTACCTTAGGGTGTTCAACCCTCAATGTATTAGCGCCAAATGACCTGTCAATTCGGAGAAAATAGCCTTCGAAATTCATGCTTAGCTTTTGTACAGTTAAGTTTCAGTTAGCGCCAAAGATGCAGTGACACAGGTGGTAGAGTAACTGCTTACTCCGCGGTCGGGAAAGGTTCGATGTGCGTGATCGTTTTTTTTCTTTTCTTTTTAAATTTTATTTAGTTATTTTTACAATTAAATAAATTTATTTAAAAAGACTTATTATAAATATTTCATATAATTATAAAATAATTAAATTAATAATATGTAATATGTTAATTATTATTTTTATTATATTAATTATAAAATAATTTTTTTAAATAACTATAATAATATAATTTATATATTATTATAAAATTATATTTAATATTATATTTAAATTACATTGTATTTCATATTATAAAACTATTTGTAACTAATTCAATTCCTACTATTAGCTCACACTCTCTATATATTTATTTTTTTGGTGGAATTTTCAATCGTTAATAAAATACATTTTAAGGCATTCACTTCAGCTGAAATTTTATATGCATGATTAGTTTGGATGCCAATACAATAAATTAATTATAATTAATAAAAACTCATTTTGATTAAAACTCATTATTTAAAGAATTTCAAATACAGCCAAGTTGGCATCATTTTGGCGACTTGTGTCAAAACTTGGAAAGTTTTTTCTCACCTTTTAAAGCATTCAGTTGAACTGAAATTCTATATACACGATTGTTTTGGATGACAATACGATACTTTAATCTATACCAGTGCTTCTAAAATTTTCAACAAGCCTTTCCTCTTTTAGCTTTGCGATACATACTTTGTTTTGTTTTTACGTTACCTAGAAGTCAAAATATAATCAATTTTATGAATTAAAAAAAATCGGAAGTGAGTTTATAATCTACCCGAAGTAGGCATTTAAATGGTTCAAAATCTGTCAAAAATTAGTTTAAGGAGAGTTTGTTGGATATAGAGTTTTAAAATTCTTTTAAGAAATAATACAAACAATCTTTTGTTTTAAAATTTAGTGGCAACACGACATTTCTTCCAATAGTTTGTCAATAAAAGATTGTGTTTACTAAATTTTCAATCGAATGGAATTCTAAATCCAGTTTAAGAAGTGAGTTTTTAAATTATATATATGTTTTGGTGTAATTAATTTGATTGTTGTGAAAGTGTTACATAGTGTTTCATTAATTTGTATTTTAAGACTACAGTGGTCAGTAAAATTTTTTACAAACATCCCCCAAATTTTTACTGGCTCTATGTAACTTAGAACTAAAACCATATAAAAAAATTGGTGAGAAAAAAATGAGTATAGTTTTTAAAAAATTTAAAAATTTGGTAAAATCCTAGTCTGGCACACTGCTGTTTTTGGCGCCATTTTTTTCGCCAAATGGCGCCAAAAAGCCATGTTTCAAAAAATGACGCCATGGACGAAAACGAAGAAAAATCGGTCTTAGCTGGTGATCAAAAACCTAAGCTCCTCTTTAAAAATCCTAAAGAACGGGGTTTCCGTAATGGCGTCAGGGACGCTGAAAACACTTGTATTCACACAAAAGCATAAAAAAAAACGGGGTTTCCGTAATGGCGTCAGGGACGCTGAAAACACTCGTATTCACACAAAAGCATAAAATAAAGAAAAGGGCAAAAAGAGCAAAAAGAGCATTTTTACGAGATAAAAGCAGTAAAATAAAGGAAAACAAGCATTTTAAAAATTGTAAAAAATCACTTACGTCACTTTTTTTGGTCATCCGATTCATGTGGAGGATACACACGTGCAATTGCTTTCAAGTAATCCTTGAAGTTTGTGCGTCGATCATTTTGTGTTCGTTTGTGATCGACGCCACATATACTCAGCAAGATACGAGTCAAATTGACCCTCCACATGGGCCGTGTGACCTTTCAAATTTCTTTTGATGGCCGACCACGTTCCTTCAATTGCATTGGTGTGTGCACCGGTCTCGGGATCCTTAAAAGTCAGACTGTGGTTGACTGTGAGATGTCTGTATCCCTCATACGACAGACATTCGTAAGCCCTCCAACAGTCCGAAATTATCGTGGTTCCCGGCAAAATCCATTCACGAATTACTGAAAGTAATTCCACTTTCGTTCTATTTGGCACCACACGGAAGAAACATTTTTTCGAATCTCTTTGCACGCCACCAAATACCCAGTTACCTTTCACTCTTTTTCCTTTGCCATATTTCATTTTTCCGAACAAACTTTCATCAATTTCCACAATTTTTCCTTCTCCAAGTTTTGCGCTCTCATTTACACATGCAACCATACAAACCTCACGGCAAAACATATACCAATCCACCACTGTGTTTTTGTTAATTTTTAAATCATTCACTACAAACTCATTCATACTCTTGCCAAACCAATACCTGGTTAATCGCAAGATCACACAAATACTCAATCTACTGTCACTAAACCACGTAGCTTTTCTTACACTCCGGCAAACAAAGTGGGGATTCTCTTTCGACTGTACTCGACAACGCCATTCAAATCCATCAATCGTACCCTTTCGTTCAACCAAACGCATATCCTTTTTTACACTTCGGACACTCATATCTGGAGGGAATTAATCCTTCTTTCATTACCCAATCTAGAACAGCCTTATTTCCTAGTTGTCCAAGCAAAAGAAAAAAAATCCTGTGATTGCCTCGCTTTCATTGAATTTTCTTTCACACGCCATTCTAACAACCGGTGCAAAATCAATCAAGCCTAAAATCGGAACACGTGGGGAAGAAAGTATGAGCAGGGTCGAACTCGACGTGTCGCAGCAGGGTCAAGGGCGAAAATGAACGATGTCCACTTTTCACCCGATTTTTTTGGTTGACCGGTTTTAGGGTTACCATATTTTAGCCACCGGACCGGACAATCCGGAAGGGTTGCCATATTGTAAACTTTATCGCCAAAAATTTGGCGCCAAAATTTTTGTCGCCAAGCAGTGTGCTTGTCTAGGATCCACCCAAAAATTTAAAAAGTTCCATGCGTTTTGATTTTTTTTTTAAATTTCATATTTTTACCTGATTTAACTTCTTTAAGCTATTCCTTACAAATGTATGCATAAGCGTACGCACGTTCCATTGGTATGTGCATGTGCTAAAACAATTCATAAATCTCAAGGCAACACATACTCAGGAATTGTTTACGAATGCGATCGACGTCACTCTCAATCATTATTATACGTTGCTTTATCACGTGTAACGAGTATTGAAGGATTATATATTACGACAAAAAATAATGATAAAACATTTTACCATTGTCGAAGACGGTCGTCATCAACAATTGATTTGGAAGAGGAGTTTAAACGACTTTCGTTGAACAAACTACAAACTATCAATGAAGATTTGATTAATTTCATAACGAACAGACAAGATTTATCGATTTTTACTTTTAATTGCCAAAGTCTTACAGCTCATGCTATAGACTTACAAGATTCAGTAATAAGAAATTCAAATATTTTAGTTTTATCAGAAACTTGGCTGGGCAATGAAAGTGATATATCTATTCCAAATTTCAACTGCATTGTGAAGTATAAACGACCAAATACGAGAACAGGAGGAGTTGCGATATATCAAAATTCTAGCGATGCTGTTAACATTATAACTCCATCCATGGAATGTTCTGTCAGTCAATTCGATATTTATGATACCATACAATCTTCAGTGGGGGATTTGTGCTTGGCTGAATGCGTAATAGATAATGGACAAAAAATTATAATTGTAGCAGTATATATTACTCTGAACAAAAAGTTGGATGACATTATCGAGTTCCTTCATCGATCTTTATTACCATACACATCAAGAGGTTCTGCTTTACCTAATAAAAATTATGATAAAATACCCATGATTTTAAGTGGAGATTTTAATGTTAATTTGGCTTTAGACAAATCTCTACAATTGATTGAATTTTTAAAAGACAATTTCACCTTATCTCTACAAAACAACAGAATAATATCAACGACAAAATCAAATACTGCGATTGATGCAGTCTTTTCGAGATACTTAAGCAATATTGAGTGCAAAAACTACATTTCTTACTTTAGTTACCACAAGCCTTTGATAACAAAAGAATGTACTGAAGCACCCATAAGCATAATGGAAAAAGACTAATAATGACGATACTTTTCTCAAAATACATACAACAAAAATTTTTTTTAGTATTATGTATTCAAAATGAAAATTTTATCTATACTTATACCTTTTCCATCCTAATTATTTTTTTAAAATACAGTTTGAAATAATAATGATAATAAATTTGTTAATTATATATAAGATTACTTCAAAATAAAACTTTATTATACAATTCAATACATGTAAGCCAAAGAAGTTAACTTCTAACGCGTGTTCACACTGATACACGCTTTTCTTTTTCTTTTTTTTATGAATATTAATTTTTATATTTTTTATATGTTTATTTTTATTTTAAAGGTTATAATTTATTAGTTTATTATTTTGTTAAAGCATTTTGTGGCTATTATAACTCATTACCTATCCAAAAAATGAAGTTCTGCACTTCAAATTTTATTTGAGTTATTATTAATGTGTTTTACTTTTTATTCATATATAAGGAGATGATTTTTTAACGTCAAAATGTTAAGTATATATTAGTCAAAATATGGAAAGTTCTCTAGGGGGTGGCACATTAGGCGTTTGAACGTGCGTGGCCGATACCCTAGGATCGGCCCTGTTTGCATGGACTTTACGTTTCATAAATAACTGTAAGAAAAATTCTGTTTTTAAATCTTCAAAGCTTTCTCTGTCAAAAATCGAAAACGCAGAAACTGTATTGATACGTTTAATCCAAAACCAATATTTTGCTGATAAAAATTCGATATCGTGAATTGACATTTTTCGAGATTATGTTGGTATTTTAAGAGTTAAGACACGTATAACTGAACGTAAAGATGTACCAGACTTTTTGAGTCTAATTCTTTTGCCAAATGATTGTATATTAACCAAGTGTTTGATTGAATCTGTTCACCGAAAGAACTATCATGTTGGAACCCAAATTATGTCGTCCATTTTAAGAGAAAAATTTTGGATTGTAAAATTTCGTAAAACTATTAGAAATGTTCTAAATGGTTGTTTGAAATGTAAACATTATAAAGCAAAACGTTCATTCAATTTCACTCTCCAACAAAACGCGCCAATAGAAGTTATCACTTCAAAAACCCCAAATCTATATTCATCCGTGGTTTATTGTATACACACTCAGGTGGCTGAAGCTTTAATTCATTTTTAAGTCAAAATAATCGCGATCAGAACTTCTTCGACAGCCCGAGATTATGTTTCTGATTGGCTAGACCAGGGATGGCGAAAAATTGGCACGCGTGCCATTGATGGCACGCGGCACAACATTTTGAGCACGCCATCGATCAAAACGATCAACCGCGATTGATTCTTCAATCAAAGAATTTTCAGTGAGATTTTCGCAGTTCAAAGAATTATCAGAAATGCTCACGTTTATTATGTACCCTGATGTGACATCATTTCATAAACTGCACTTGCCACAATTCGATTGGATGGAAATTGAAGAATTTGAAATGCACATTATTAATTTCTAGCCTAGTTCAATAAGGATTCAAAAATGTATTGAAACAAGGAAAAAGTTAGAATTGATTGAAACAGAAAGATTAGCAAGTAAAATTGCCAATAACGAAATTTTTGGGAAGCATTAAATCCGATTCCAGACACATTTAACTGTTTGAAGATACAGGCTTATGCTATTTTAACCATATTTTCCTCGACCTATGTCTACGAATTATTACTTTCAGAGATGAATAAAATTAAAAACTCGCATAGAAACCATTTGGCAGATGACTCCAATTCAACATGCATTCTGTGCTAAAAGTAACATCTTACCTAACCCTTATATTATTTATTTGTCATATAATCTGCAACAGCAGAAATCACACTAATGTTACTTTATATAATTTGAATTACACGTTTAACTAAAACATTTACTACTAAAAAATACAAAATGTATTCTGTAGTAAATAAAGGGATATGTGTTTTGTTAGTGTTTAGTTTTATTATTTTCCTAATAATCACAAGTCAAAATTATTTGACGGCACGTCTATACCTCATTGAGCATTTATTTAGAAAAAAAATGGCACGTTGACTCATAAAGGTTCGCCACCCCTGGGCTAGACGCTCAACACTCAAAGCTGACAGCCTTGGTGTGAATGCAGCTTACAAGTTTCATTCCCGTTTTAGTAGATAGATTGTTGTGGTGAAGTGGCAAGTGGCATGCCAATTACGGAGTACCTGTCCCTAAATGAGGGACGTACCTCCTCATCAGAATTTTAAAATTAAGAGCCTAATTAATGGGTTTACATAAATTAAATTTAAAAGATTTAAATAAATGGGCAGAACATTCTGCTGGAACGGCGACAGACGGAGTCTGTCGGCCGGTGGGACAGCCGCTCCACTTTCCTGCGATTTGATTGGTCGTAGCCGTTCGCTCGCAGAATAGTGGGCGTGGAAATGGATTGGGTCGATCCGAAAATAAACGACCCGAGACAAGGAGATCTTGAATAAAAATTCTAAGATCTCATGCGAAAAGAGGGAGAATATAAATTTTGAATAAAAATTTAAAATGAACCAACTTGCACTTTGCCGGTGAGAAAGGGGGTGGGGGAAGGACTAAAAAGATAGAAATATAGGACTTCGCGGTTTTAGGAAAAATAATGACGCAATTGTTGTAGTGAACGTTGTACGATTCAACTCAACTCTACGCAGCAATTTCAATTTTCAGCATCTTTTAAATGTAAGCAGGAGTTACAATATCATACATTTCATTCATTATATAAATCTGAAAAGAAAATATTAAAGTAACTGAGTTCTTAATTATATTAGTTATTTTACGTGAGAAAAGAGAATTGTTTTTGTATGTGTTAATTTTGAAAATATATAATTCTATTTTATTTTTCAAGCCTTTGTAGTGAAAGAACTAAAGAAACAGGACAAAGAAGGTATACATATTTTAGGTGTATTTTTAAAGGGTAGTTTATATATTTTTTATGGATGCCATAATGCAGCTACACCGTTTAAATTTTAGGGTAAAAATATACCTAAACCGATAAAAGGGTTTTGTTGTCTTTTATTAACAAATATGTAAAGTTTGCGATTGCAATTACCTACGGCTATTTAACACCGTTTCAGCATCATTATTCATTTTTGCCTAGGAAATAATATAATTTGCAATAGTTAAACAAATTAAAAACTTATATGTATTAGTGTCTTCATAGCTTAATTTGCACCTTGCTAATTGCACCATCATATTAAAACAACAAAGATTCTTGCGTGTTTTATTTGAAGAGAAACGATTCTCGTGGTTCAATTTTGGCTGCGCTGTCGTTAATAGGTAAGTACAAAAAATTGTAATATTTGTCTGTCATTTCTGCTAAAGAATTATCCTTGACTATACATTGCTTAGATTCGTTTTAAAAATGTAAAATACAAACTGCTCAACTCAATGTTTCGTATCAGTTTATACTCAACAGCACTTGCGGCTTCTCTTGGAAGCCCTGATTCTCCCCTGGGTCTTTCTCCTTAAATCTTCTTAGAAAGAATGAACAAAATTGTCTCTTTTAAGCTTTTTGGAAGCTTTCCTCTCTCTTTAATTGAATTTCTGATAATGCTGAAATTACTGCCTGTGGGCTCAGGATGTCATGAGGACTATCTTAAAAGTAATGGCTTTTCTTTCAAAATTTCCTCTTCTCATATTCAAAGGAACAAGCTAACATGATGATCCAGTTTAGTTTTCTATAGAAGTGCAAAACTACTGAAATTTATTGTTATTCTACTATCATAGATTGATTCTTTCTGGGAGATGAACACAGCCTTTCTCAAGAAAAATGCAATTAGTTTAGTTAGTTTTTTTCAAATTTATTTTAATTTTAATGAAATTGACTTTTATTTTTAAATTGCATTCTAGACATTTCTCAAATTTGTTTGATGCTATACATACACATGTATATATATATTATTCTTATAATTTTCCAAGTATTTACTTATTATTTTCTGATTTTAGTAAAATAACTAAAATAAAAATAAATTGAATTAATGTATTAATTGAGAGATGTATCAGTTAATTGAGAATAGCTGAGACAAGAAAAAGAGTGGAAGATTGCAATACCACTTGAAATCATCAAGATTTTTTCAAAAACTGTTGAAAAGTTCAGGAATATACTCATAACAGATAGAAGAATTTATTTAGATAAGGTATTGCTTATGTACCATAAAGTTCTTTGCCAATTGTATGTAGAAATATCTTTTTAAATTGCAGGTTCTGCTGTATAAAGCTGCAGGCTTAATGAAAGTTTTTGATAGTAAAAGGGGGGAAAAAGTGAAAGAAGCAAAGTAAAGTTACAGTTTTTACTTTACTGGTTATGAATATATTTGGTATCATACACTGGAAGCGGCGAGTAAGTATTGTGTATTTACTTGCTTAAAATATTAACTCAGTAATAATCCTCTTTTTACATTTGTTTGTTAAACCCGTTTTATCTTGCGGAGTTCTGTTTCTTACTGAACTAGTAAATGTGTTAGTTGAAGTAGTATGTTGTAGTAGTTTGCATGTGATATCTGTTGAATGGATTTATTGAATTGGATTATTGCAAATTTTATAAATATGAATTGTGCGTATACAAACATTTCTTTTTTTGCTAGAAGAATGATCAGAGGCATTTAAGATATTCAGAAGAAAGGCTACATACTTTGAAAAATGCTACAAATTGCTTTTTTTGAGGCATAATTTAATACAAGAGTTATGTTGTTACAAATTATGCAAGAATTCATTTAGTTTGACATTTTTTTTTTTTTTTTTTTTTTTTTTTTTTTTTTTGTAAATGAACATTTTTATTTCCATTTATGATATTTGTGCAACAAGATCTTCAAACTCTAAGGATTATTTATTGTCTTTCTTAGATAAATGTTTGTGTACTCAAACAAATGAAAATATTTTTAATTTCAATATCTACAGTATGGCATTTTTACAAGGAAGTAATTTAATAGAAATTTGGATCTTCATGCTAAAAAATATGTTTGCAACGTACTCATACAAATAAAAAAACTTTTATTTGTGAAGTTTGCAAAAGGGCATTTTCTCATAGGAGTGATTTAATGAGGCATTTACGTACTCATACTAATGAAAAGCCTCATGTCTGTGGAACTTGTAAGAAAGCATTTACTGTGAAAAGTAAGTTAACAAACCACATGCACATTCACATCAAAGAAAAGCCATATGGTTATGAAATTTGCAAAAAAATGTTTTCTCAAAGTAGTCACTTGAAACGACATTTAGGTATTCATACCAATGAAAAGCCTTTTCTTTGTGAATTTTGCAAATAGACATTTTCCAAAAATTATAATTTAAAAATACATCTATGTATTCATTCAGAAAAAAAAACCCTTTTATTTGTGAAATTTGCTCAATGGCTTTTTCTCAAGCATGGACTTTAAAAAGGCATTCTCTTATTCATACTAAAGAAAACACTTCAATTAGTTGAAATTGCCTGAAAGCATAATCGGAATGTTGATCCTTAGAAATCCATATACATGTTCATGTCATAGAAAAGCAATTTGGATATCATCTGAATTTTATTAAAATGTGAAAGGTTGTATGTACATTAAATATTTTTAAATTTCAAGAACACATTTCCTCAAAATGTATGCTTTATTTGAGAACCTTAAATTTATATTGAATGTATTAAGATGCACTTTTTATATTCAATAAATAATTCCTGATTATTTCCTTTTTTGTATTATTAAGTAAAAAGATAGCCTCATGATAAGTGATTAATATTTTTAAATATGATCATTAGCGTGTGAAACAAGTGAGTAGAAATATCAAATTTCAAAAGTAAATTTTGTTTATTGATGCACTCATGTGAAAAAGCTAAGTATAAATACTCATGAATATAAATTCATAGAAAAAAGTATTGAATGTACATAAGATTAGATCTTTTCATGCAAAATGAAAATTTATTTGAATTTTTAAAGGATACATGAAAAGTTTAGTATGGAAGAGTTTTTATGAAAATAGAAATAAATTGACTTCCTTTGGGCTACAGCATTTCTTGGTCCTTTAAAAATTATTTGACAGTGAATTTATTGTTCACTTATTTATTTGTGATACTTTTTTGTGGATTAGTTTTCTCTCAATCTGAAGCTCATCTAAAATTTACTTCAGTTTGATGAATCTAAATAATGTAAGAGTTTTGGTGAAGGAATAGGATAACATTTCAGGGATTTATGTATGCTGTAATGTGTAAAGCAGGGGTGTCCAACCCAAATGACCTTGCAGGCCACTTCGGAAAAACATTATAATCTTGCGGGCCGCATATGAAATTATGTACCTTTATATCAGATTAGGAAATTAAACAAAATTTATTGGAATGCAAAATTTAATACAGAATGAATTATTATTGTTTTCATTATTTTTCATATATACAGACATAGCTAATACAATAATGTTTATATAAAGCAATAATGCAATGATAAAATAATGTTTAAAATATTAAAATATTACAGTTGCCTTTTTCCTGAAAATTAAAGTGTTCCCTTTGAATTAATCTTTCATTACTCATTGTTAAAATTTTATTGTGCTGTCATTCGGAAACGATTAAGTATATACATTGCCCTTTATCTTAACTGTCCTGAATACTTTTTTAAACTTTAAAAAACATCTGACTGCATTTTCCTTTTTTTGGGCACTCCAAACAGAAAAGGAGGAGGAGAAATGCAAGTCGAACACACAGAGAATCATGTACCATCAAAGGCGTAGTGCAATTCGGAATTTATTATAGTAAAATGAAATGTGTAACTGTTTGATAAAATATAAATCTATTTTAATCTAAAGGACATTTCTGTTACTGAAAAGGATTTATTTTAAAACAAGAACAGGTAACAAGCAAATACCTTGTAGACTTATGTATACAGTCGACTCTCGTACTTCGAAGTTGGAGGGACCAATGAAAAACTTTGAATTATCAAGAGGGTAGAAAAAACTCACAAAATATATACACGAAGAGAAGTTTTTTTCTAACACATTTAAATTTAAAACTATGTAATAAAGCAACAATTGTGCAAAAAATTTTAAAGTACATTTTATACAGTATAAAAATAAAACAGAAGTTAAAAGTCCTATATTAAAAAAATACACTTATGTCTTGAAAAGAACTATTAAAAGAATATACATACTATATATAATTAATCCTTTTTGTCAAAAAAATCTGTTATCTTTTTTTGGTTTAAAGCATTCAATCTAACTTTGTCAATAGATTTTTCTAGAACAAATAAATCCTGTAAAATGTCTGCATCAACATGATTTTAAAGGGAAAAGTTGCGTAGTTTATTTAGTGACACTTTAGCTTCTGACAGAGTTACCGGAGTCAACTCCTCCGATTCGTCTTCATCACTTTCTGTATTATTGTGGTCCAAAGCCACAATTTCAGGGTCCGATAAGGCTCCCCATACAGCAATGTCGTGGTAACCAACTCGTAGTCATCAAACGTCAAATCTTGTTTCGGAAGAGCTTCCCTAAGGGATGGTTCAGCATTCAATTCAGTGAGTGTATCGTCCACATCAACCAGATTCGGCGAGGGGAAGCCTGACTTTTTAAAACAGCTGTGAATTGTCAAAGGAGTAACAGCTCTCCAAGCCTTGTCAATCATGATCAAAGCTGTTATAATAGAAATAGTAGTTACATTCTGCTGATTTTCGAGGTTATCCAAAACGCTTTTAACGACTTCACGCCGATAAAAAGTTTTAAAATTATGTATGATGACCTGGTCGAGAGAGAGTGGCTGAAGTTTTGAGGTTGAGTTTGGAGGAAAAAATTGGAAGTTTCACATTTCATGAAGGTGGTGCGTTATTGTGCACAGTACAGTTGTCTAAAAATAAGAGAATATGTCGTTTCTCTCTTTTCATATCAGAGTTCAGTGAGACCAACCACTGATTAAAGAGTTCAGTGGTCCTCCATGCCTTCTTGTTTGAGCGGTATTTGGTAGGGAACGAGTTTATGCCCTTGAAACACCGAGGTTTTGCAGATTTTTCTATGATAGGAGTAATCTATTTTTTTTTTTCTGAGCTGCCCATGTTTACAGCCAGTAAAATAGTTAACCTCTCCTTGCTATGTTTTCCTCCATTGCATTTTTCTTTTTTGAATGTAAATGTTTTTTTCTGGCAAACACTTGAAAAAGAGTCCGGTTTCCTCAGTGTTGAAATAGTTGCGTGGTTCGTACTCCTTTATTAGATCCGAAAGCGAATTCTGCCACTTAGAACAAATGTTAATATCGGCGCTTGAGCTTTCCCTGCACATTTTTTTGAAGACTATCCCATTCTTTTTTTAAAAATTTGTAAGCCATCCCTCGCTAACCGAAAACTCGATTCCTAATTCTTTGGCGAATGCCTTAGCCTTTTCCTTCAATAAAGAGCCACCCATCGGAATATTCTGTCCTCGACACTGTCTCATCCATGAAACTAAACACTGTTCAAGACGTGGAAAATTACCTTTACTAATGCATTTTCTCACTCTACTCAAAGATGTACTAAAGATTTTCTCTTAATTCTTCAGAATAGTGGAGAGCGAGCTCAGTGGCATTTCAAATGCTTTGGCTACATCGACCTTTCTCTCACCTTCAACTGATTCTATCACCTTTTGCTTTTCAGAAATTGTTAAGCACTTGTGCTTTGTAAAAGAAGACATGGTGCTCCTTTCACGTGATAAGTCGACACTGAGGGGAGGTGTAAAGTAGTGGCCCAAGGTTTATCGAAATTAACAGGTAGGAAACGCAAATCACCACAACTTTAGTAAAATAATATTTTTAATTTAAAATTTGGAATCTAAAATGAACACAAGGCGTATTCACAGTTCACACTCAGCCACGGGGTATACTTAATAGCAGGGGTCGACAACTATGGCACATGGAGCAATTCTAAGTGGCACATTATCGCTCTTTTTTTTTAAAAAAAATAATAGAATAAAGTTAAATCCCTGTCTCTCCTGTATTTGCCTCGTACATTTTTATATAAAAGTTTTATTTCTCGCTTCCAATCCTCTGCCATAAAATGATTCTGCTGAATTATCTTGGATGTAGTTTGAGTGCTTTATTTTTTTAAAAAAAACATCTGTTTAAATGTGACTCATTATTAGTAATAAATACTCAACGCAAATCAAAATTATTGTGCAATACTTGTAAAAGGAAGCATCACTCATTACTGCACAGTGAATAAAAAAGAAAGCAGCTTTTCCTTTATCCATCTAAAGCTTGGGTATCAACGGAAAAAGAAAAAACAGATGGCTTAGGAATAAATCAAAATTCTGCTTTGCAAATACCGGAAATATAATAAACAAAGCAGTTATTCTATCAACATGCACAATTTGGACTGAAAATAAGTTCAGTAAAAAAACCACTCGTGGGATAATTAGGTACAGGAAGTGAATCTAACTTCATAATATTGAAGGTTCGAATTATCGAGAGTTTTATAGGATAACTCGAATTATCGTGTGTTGTAGTCTGGCCAACCACAAATTTTACTTTGAAATATTGAGAGTACCAAAACGTATGGTTTTAGTTCGAAATATGAAGAGTTTCTAGGGGCTGAGCATATACTTCCAATTAGCGAGAGGTTCGTATTATCGAAAGTTCGAATTATCAAGAGTCGACTGTATATTGTGAGTTGCGTATTTTCCCATCATAGATTCTCTCACATTAATTATTATAATTTTATTTATTAAAGGTTTAAGTTGAATATCTTAATAAAGTCATATTAAGACAATGATTCCTTCTAGTCCAAATTGTGCATGTTGATAGAATAAATACTTTGTTTATTATATTTCCAGTATTTGCTAAGCAGAATTTTGATTAATTCCTAAGCCATCTGTTTTATCTTTTTCCTTTGATACCCGAGCTTTAGATGGATAAAGGAAAAACTGCTTTCTTTTTATTCACTGTGCAATAACGAGTGATGCTTCCTTTTACAAGTATTGCACAATAATTTGGATTTGTGTTGAGTATTTATTACTCATAATGAGTCGTATCTAAACAGATGTTTTTTTTTAAATAAAGCACTCAAACTACATCCAAGATAATTCAGCAGAATCGTTTTATAGCAGAGAATTGAAAGCGAGAAATAAAACCTTTTTATAAATATGTATGAGGCAAAGAAAGGAGAGACAGGGATTTAACTTTATTCTATTATTTTTTTAAAAAAAGAGCGGTAATGTGCCACTAAGAATTGATCCACGTACCATAGTTGTTGACCCCTGCTATTAAGTATACCCTGTAGCTGAGTGTGAACTGTGAATACGCCTTGTGTTCATTTTAGATTCCAAATTTTTAAATTAAAAATATTATTTTACTAAATTTGTGGTGATTTGCGTTTCCTACCTGTTAATTTCGATAAACCTTGGGCCACTACTTTGCACCTCACCTCAGTGTCGACTTATCACGTGAAAGGAGCACCATGTCTTTTAAAAAGTACAAGTGCTTAACAATTTCTGAAAAGCAAAAGGTGATAGAATCAGGTGAAGAAGGTGAGAGGAAGGTCGATGTAGCCAAAGCATTTGAAATCCTACTGAGCTCGCTCTCCACTATTCTGAAGAATTAAGAGAAAATCTTTAGTGCATCTTCGAGTAGAGCGAGAAAACGCATTAGTAAAGGTAATTTTCCACGTCTTGAACAGTGTTTAGTTTCATGGATGAGACAGTGTCTAGGACAGAATATTCCGATGAGTGGCTCTTTATTGAAGGAAAAGGCTAAAGCATTCGCCAAAGAATTTGGAATCGAGTTTTCGGCTAGCGAGGGATGGCTTACAAATTTTAAGAAAGGGAATGGGATAGTCTTCTAAAAAAGGGCATCACCAGGGCATAATACATAATTATAAACTTTTTATCGGCAGGAAGTTGTTAAAAGCATTTTGGATAGCCTTGAAAATCAGCAAAATGTAACTACTATTTCTCTTTTAACAGCTTTGATCATCATTCATTGACAAGGCTTGGAGAGCTGTTACCCCTTTGACAATTCACAGCTGTTTTAAAAAGTCAGGCGGCCCCTCGCCGAATCTGGTTGATGTGGACAATACACTCACTGAATTTAATGCTGAACCATACCTTTGGGTTGCTCTTCCATAACAAGATTTGACGTTTGACGACTACGTCTTTGTTGACACAGACATTGTTGTATGGTGAGCTCTATCTGATGCTGAAATTGTGACTTTGGATCACAATAATACAGAGAGTGATGAAGACGAATCGGAGGAGTTGACTCCTGTAACTCTGTCAGAAGCTTAAGTGTCACTAAACAAACTACGCAACTTTTCCTTTCAAAATCATGTTGATGCAGACATTTTACAGGCTTCATTTGTTCTAGAAAAATCTATTGACAAAGTTAGATTCAATGCCTTAAAACAAAAAAAAGATAACAAATTTTTTCAACAAAAAGTATTAATTATATTTAGTATGTATATTCTTTTAATGGTTGTTTTCAAGACATAAGTGTATTCTTTTAATATAGGACTTTTAACTTCTGTTTTATTTTTATACTGTATAAAATGTACTTTAAAAAAGTTATGTACAATTGTTGCTTTATTACATAGTTTAAATTTAAATGTGTTAGAAAAAAAACTTCTCTTTGTGTATTTTGAGAGTTTTTTACTACTTTGCTGATAATTCGAAGTTTTTCATTGGTCCCTCCAACTTCAAATTATCGAGAGTCGACTGTATATAGATAATAACGACTTAATCTAACTCGGACCACTAACAGTAACTGAACCGCCTAAACTCGATTCTAATACAATCACTGATTCTAATATTAAATAGTGAATCCTACCTTGTTGCAGTTTGAAGAATCAACCAATATTGTCCTTTGCTCAATCTTGTCTTTATTTGTGTACACTGGCATGCACCTTGTATTCCATATATTCAATCACTTATAACTTCTGATCACCACTACCTAAATTTACCACAAACTATATCAACATTCCTCTACTTGCCATCAACTGCCACAAATTGCCATCTTGCTTACTCTAAGTTCCGATATTTAAAAGCGTGTTGATTTGCATCTTTCATTCACACTTCACTTCTTGGATTTGGTTGGAAAAGAGTTGCCATTAATTCTGGCTCAAAGAACCCAAAGGACATGTTAAAGAAAAGACATGTGAGCCTGTCACACAGTATAGTAGGTATTTTAGTCGAAAAAACGTGTAGCCTTAGAAAGTGGTGAGAAAAAGTAAGTCTTATACCACACAATAAATACAGAAACGAGATGGCAAGAGAGCTATTTTTGGAAGTGTCCGAGAATGGGCATTTTATGAATGGAATGCTTGTACTTGCAAAGACTTTGTACTATTCACAACATTTTTTTGGGCATTTTTCTTGCTTCCCCCTTCAAAAAGGGGCCTATTGTATGTTATGCGAGTCTCTTGTTTTTCATTTTTTTTATATTTTGATTTGTGATATATTCCAGTTGGAGTCCTTTAAGGTTCTGTGGTTGGACACGCTCTATTTCACTGGCACACACACATCCTTTTATGATACGTTAATACCACTGTGCATTTGGGCCGCTTGCAGCCCAACATCCCATATCACTACTGTAGATGTGGAGTTGATGGTGGACTTTTTCATGCTGAGAGTTGGAAGCTGCTGATTGGCTGAGCCAATCGTTCGAAAAAGTTCGCTCCAGTGATGTGATTTCGGGTACACGAGAGAAAGTCGAGTGCTCGCTCTTTGACTAGTTCTTAAGATGTGATGAAATTGGCTGCTCAGGGGTCTAGGAAAGTAGTGTAATATAAGTACGGTGGGGCTTATCCAGCAGAGTGAGATACAAAAATGCAAGTTTAGAAAAAGTAAAATTGTACAAATTAAAGGTGCAATAAGTAAAAACTGCACTGACAAAATAAAAAATTATGGTGGATTATAAGAGTCGAGAAGAATTCTTCTTGGTCTTTTAGTATTAATATTGGGATTATTAAGATATAACATATTAACATTATTGTGGTATGAGGAAAAGAATTGAAGTTTTTAGCAACTTTTTGAATGTGAGATTTAAAACTATTTATTTTAATGGCTTTCCGGACATCATTGTTTGTCATAACAAGTGGATGTGTTCTTGCATGGGGGTGCAAATCGGCTTTAGGATTAGGTAATTTGGTATTTTTTGATGGCATTGAGAATCATGAGCTCTATTTAAATATTTTAAAGAAAAATTTTAAATTATCCTCCCAAAATTTGGATATTGTAAACGACTTCATTTTTTAGCAGGATAATGACACCAAGCGCACTGCTCTCAATG
Organism: Trichonephila clavipes; assembly: GCA_019973935.1. Lineage (NCBI taxonomy): Eukaryota > Metazoa > Arthropoda > Arachnida > Araneae > Nephilidae > Trichonephila > Trichonephila clavipes. The sequence continues at coordinate 169,726 of BMAU01019978.1, read as the reverse complement.
TACGCCGCTGATGTCTCTATAACTGTTCCTAAATTCTGAAAACACCTCCTAAATCACTTTATTTAGCCCAGTAGAACATATTTGGTGAGAATTTGATTATTAAAAAAAAAAAAAATGACACACAAACACATAATGTGAAGTAAAAACAATAATCACAGAAGAAAAAAAAGAAAATCGATGCAGAAATTACAAAAAAAAAAACCCTGCTTAAATCTATACCAAGATGTTTCAAAACTGTTGTGGACACTAAAAGATATCCCCCTAAGTACTAAATTAAGAAAGAAATACAATATTTAAAGCTATGTTGAGATTTTGGTTAAGTGTACGAAGACTTTTGTGGTGTAATTTTTAGTAGCTTTTTGATTATTAATTTTTAAAAATAATAGTTTTTTAAAAATTGATTGTTATTCCATTATGAACAAGCTGCAAATATCACAAAAAAATTAGAATTACAAAATATTAATTTTTATTAGTCGAAAACATTAAATTTGATAGGAAATTGCAAGTGTACATACACTTTTGTGGCCCACTGTAAAAAATATATATAGTAGTAATTCTCTGTCAAAAAGAGATGAACACTCAACAAGCAAAACTGGAAAATTGAAATCTCAAAACAACCAGACATTGAAGAATAAATGAGAAATAAAAAATATAATAGGGTTTAAAATATAAAAAAAGGATGCTACAGTATTATAAACATTTCTGACTTTGGAAAGCTTATATATAAAATAATTTATATAAAAGTAATTTATATAAAAATTAATCCTTACTATTTTGAATTTCTTTACTCAAATAACTATTAAAAGTATTAATTGGGTATTTTTGACTTAAGCAATATTTAGTGAAATGCTTATAGTTTTTAAATTTTTTTCTGAATATATATATATATATATATATATAGTATAATAAATTAAAACAAAATACTCAGTGAAAAAATTGTATAACCTACAAGGCCAAACAAGAAAAGAATTTGATTCCAAAAACAAAATAATTGAAGATACAGAAAAAGTCTTTGGACTAAAATGGAGACGTATTATATGATTTCTAAAGCTGTCACTGAATTAGGGCCAGTGAATTAGGGTTAAGCCAGTTTATGATACCACCTTCCCCGTACAGTAGAAATTTTCGACATAATAGAAAAAGACAGAGCCATGGTGAAAGTTAAACTTATTTCTAACACATGGATGATAAACCAGACAGTAAAATAAAAAGAAATTATGAAGAGAGAGCAATAAGGTTTGTCTGATATATATATATAAAACTAAATTATAAGTAGCATTTATATATAGTTGAAATATTTCCCTCAGTATATTTTGTGTAGAAGACTGTTTTGTCACTATATTGCTATTTGTCAATTATATATAAAAATCTATTGTATTTTTGAATTACAGATTCCTCTGTATGATGTTACGTGCATAATGAAAAGTTACAGGAAATGAGAGAGATGTTTCATCTTCTATCTCTGATTGAAATTAGGATCGATTGAGGATAATATCTTTGTAGCTCCACATCCCACAAAACAAAATCAATTATAGGGGAAATTATATCAATTACATGTACAAATTCCCAAGAAATATCTGCTGTATAAAACCAGTAAGTTTTTGAAAAGCTCTTGGAAAATTTTATAATTGTGACTTTAGACTAGACACTTCATTTTATCACAAACATGGAAAGACATTTAACAAATCAGAAGGATGGCTCAAAGTGTTTTTAATAAATGTAAAAAATGCCTGTGTTTGATGCACAATTAAATACAATGGTGAATTAAGCTCTAGAATTTTGTGCAAATCATTTTACTAGGAATAAGATTTAAACAAACAGTACTTGCCACTTTTGACATTTGTGCAACAAGTCCTTTTCTCAAAGAAATAATTCCTGAGGTCTTTTCACAAATAAATATTTATATTATAATAATTAAAAAAAGGGGCTAAATTGAGATTTACTATATGGAATTTTCTGAAAGAGCTGAATTAGTGACGCATTTGCAAAAACATTAACATTCATACCAATGAAAAGCCTTTTGCTTGTGTGAAATTTGTAGAAAGTCATTTTTTCAAAAGAGGGATTAATCTAAGTATTTACGTATCCAGAATAACCAAATACCTTATATTTGTGTAATATGTAACAAAGGATTTTCTGACAAGAGTAATTTAAGAAGGCATTTACGTATTCACACCGGTGAAAATCCATTTGTTTGTGAAATTTGCAGAAAAGCATTTTTTGATATGAGTAATTTAAAAATCCATTTAGGTACTCACACAAATGAAAAACCATTCCTTTGTGAAATATGTAAAAAGGCATTTTCTCAAAGGTATCGTTTGGAAAGACATAGACGTATTCATACCAATGAAAAGCCTTTTGTTTGTGAAATATGTAACAAAGGATTTTCTGACAAGAGTAATTTAAGAAGGCATTTACGTATTCACACCGGTGAAAATCCATTTGTTTGTGAAATTTGCAGAAAAGCATTTTTTGATATGAGTAATTTAAAAATCCATTTAGGTACTCACACAAATGAAAAACCATTCCTTTGTGAAATATGTAAACAGGCATTTCCTCAAAGGTATCGTTTGGAAAGACATAGACGTATTCATACCAATGAAAAGCCTTTTGTTTGTGAAATATGTAACAAAGGATTTTCTGACAAGAGTAATTTAAGAAGGCATTTACATCTTCATAATAAGGAAATATCTTATATTTGTGAAATATGCAACAAAGAATTTTTTGACAAGAGCTATTTAATAAAGCATTTACGTATTCATACCAATGAAAAGCCATTTGTTTGTGAAATTTGCAGAAAAGCATTTTCTGATAAGAGTAATTTAAAAATCCATTTGCGTACTCACACCAATGAAAAGCCATTCCTTTGTGAAATTTGCAAAAGGGCATTTACTCAAAACTCTTTTTTGGAAAAACATAAACGTATTCATACCAATGAAAAGCCTTTTGCTTGTGAAATTTGTAGAAAGTCATTTTTTCAAAAGAGGGATTTATCGAGGCATTTGGTTATTCATAATAAGGAAATAACACCTTCTATTTGTGAAATATGTAACAAAGGATTTTCTAACAAGAGTAATTTGAGAAAACATTTACGTATTCATACCGATGAAAAGCCATTTATTTGTGGAATTTGCAGAAAACCATTTTCTCGTATGTGTACTTTAAAAATCCATTTGCGTACGCACACCAATGAAAAGCCATTCCTTTGTGAAATTTGCAATAAGGCATTTACTCAAAAGTGGCATTTGGAAAAACATAAACGTATTCATACCAATGGAAAGCCTTTTTTTTGCTTATGAAATTTGTAGAAAGTCATTTTTTCAAAAGAGGGATTTATCGAGGCATTTGGTTATTCATAATAAGGAAATAACACCTTCTATTTGTGAAATATGTAACAAAGGATTTTCTAACAAGAGTAATTTGAGAAAACATTTACGTATTCATACCGATGAAAAGCCATTTATTTGTGGAATTTGCAGAAAACCATTTTCTCGTATGTGTACTTTAAAAATCCATTTGCGTACGCACACCAATGAAAAGCCATTCCTTTGTGAAATTTGCAATAAGGCATTTACTCAAAAGTGGCATTTGGAAAAACATAAACGTATTCATACCAATGGAAAGCCTTTTTTTTGCTTATGAAATTTGTAGAAAGTCATTTTTTCAAAAGAGTGATTTATCGAGGCATTTAAATATTCACAATTAGCAAATACCTTATATTTGTGAAGTATGTAACAAAGGATTTTTGGACAAGAGTAGTTTAAGTTGGCATTTACATATTCACACCAATGAAAAGCCATTTGTTTGTTAAATTTGCAGAAAAGCATTTTCTGATACGAGTAATTTATAAATCCATTTGTGTACTCAGACCAATGAAAAGCCATTTCTTTGTCAAATTTGCAAAAAGGCATTTTCTAAATGGTATACTTTAAAAGTACATTTGCAGATTCATACCAATTAAAAGCCTTTTTTGAAAGAATGTGTGCTCCTAAAATGGTAGAAAATGCATTTGCACATACCAATGAAAAACCTTATGCTTGAAATATTTGTAAAAAGTGTGTCCCAAATGGAGTAATTTAAAAAGGCACTTGTATACTTATATAAGAAATTGTATGCGTTTTGAGTCACCTTGACATTATTGTCTGAATTTTTTTTTTCAAAGATTTAATTGACTAAAAGCAATATGTTTCTGCTTTTTATAAGTAGATTTTCTCAAGAGTGTTATTTAAAACACTATTTGCATATTCATAACAAAGGAGAAACTAGCATTTTTTTATGCATTAAAAAGAATATTTTCTGAAGATGGTCCTTTGAAAAAACATTTTCATATTCATTTCAAAAAAGTATGTTCTTGAGAGAGTAATTTTTTATAAAATTTATACACACAACAAATCTGCTTATTTGATTTTCATTGAATTTTTAATAATCGTTGAACTGTATGAACATTACTGATTAAAATAAAATATTGTACATTTTTTTGAGAAAGTATTTGTATTGAAGTAGAGTTTGTAATATAGTTAGCATATAATGGTTAAAATTGTGTTAGTATTAATTTATATTTGGATTTTAAATAGAGTGAACTGCTAACTTTTAAAACATTTACTGTGAATTTCATCTATTTTGGCATAATTCTAAAGAATGTAAAATAACTTTTGTAGAAAAAAAATCTTTCATTATTTTTAAATTCTGACTAATGTTAACTGCAATTTTGTGATATTGCCTAAGATGCCGATAACTAGCTATGTTATAGTTTAATTGCTATATATTTGCACAGATGCAACTAAATTTATTGTATATCAGTGTAAATATGTATTTTGTATTATTTGTAAAATGAATAATTTTTAAACATTTTGTACTGGAATTGTGAAAATTATCATGTCAGTCAATGTGTTAACTCATTTAAGTGAATATATATATATATATATAACATGCTTTATATATTATTATTTTTCCCCAAATAAATTCTTTTTTTGGGTACAAAATGAGTTTCATATGTTATCTATATTTATATGTTGTCTGATTGGAATTTCTGTTTTACATTATAATATGAAAAATTAAATACTATTTACATCTTAATAAAATATTATTATTTTTAAAATATATATTTAAAACACATTTCTAAATTTTAATAGAACTTTGTTTTGTAAATTATATGTGCCAAATGTGACTACCTTAAATAATTGTATGTTTCAAAAAATATTAATTTATTAAGGTTGAATGAAAAAGGATTTTTTTATGAAAATAAAAACTTAATTTTCTTCCTTTAGGCTTTGTTCTTGATAATTATAAAATTATTTGTTTTTTAGTTAGGATAAATTTATTCTCTCTTTAAGTAATCATGTGTTGTATTTTTTCATAGATTAGTTTGGCGCAATCTGAAATTAATGGAAAATTCATTTTGAGTAATTTTATTGTTGAAAATGGTTATATGTAAAATACTAGGATAAAATGGTTTGGGGATAAATGTGTAATGCAATTTTTAAACAATTTATTTAAAACATTTTAAATATATTATAGAGTGAAATTTTAAAAAATCATTATTTGACATGTGAACAGTTTTAAAAGTTTTAGTGTTCCTGTCTTAACATGTGTTAAGAAGAAACTGTGCCTTAGTTCATGTTCTAAACACCAAGGACATATCTGCAGAATTTACTCTGTGATCTTTTATATGAGGATCAACTCTAAAAATTCCTTTTACATGTTATACATATGTTTAAGAAGAAGTACTCATTGTGCTGAATCTGTTCTCTTCTGAAATTGAATGTTTGTTTGTAAAAACATTTTCAAAACAGTCTTTTCTGCCTTTAATTTTTCTAAATTTTTCAAAAACTGCCTCTCTGCCTTTTCATGGATGCAGATTTATTTTAGACTAGCTGGTATATCCATTCTTCGCATGGGTGAACTGAAAAATTAAACAACACAGAATAAAGGATAAAGAAGTTTTTGATGAGTTAATTTTACTTGAATTGCAAATTAAACAAAAAAAGCTTTTTACATATCTCAGCTAAATAAGAAAAAAAAGGGGAAAAAACTCACTTTTGTTAAATTTTAAGTCTGTTGATCTAAGAGCTGATAAAAAGGATTTTTTAAACATTTATAACTCCCTGTAACAAACACTCTTGAGGGTCGATTTTTGAAAATACCTCCCTAAGCTGATCTCTGCTCAGCAAAAGTAACACATTGTTAAAAGTTTTGTGTAATGAACGCTTAAAATAGTGTAAATAATTTGTATCTGAAAGTGTAATACATTAATATTACTTTCTGTTGTATTTATTTTATGTTAAAATTATAATATTTGCAAGCAACGCCGTTTCTTAAATTATAATGGCAATTCAATGAAAAACACAGCGAAATGATAGTGATAGAGTCAAGTTGGCAAATGTCTAGCTACTTTCATAGATCGAGCTTTATTAGAGCTTTGTATGACCCGCCTTGTAGGGGAGCGATGCACGTCAATGCTTTATCTACTGCATTATGATTTACTGCAGTTTTTTTCATGCAATATTTTTTTTTGGATCACTGCATTGAAAATTAAGGGATATACAAAAACAAAATACTCCACTTTGGGAAATTTAATCTGTTAGAGCTAGTAAATTAAAGATATTCCACTGTAAAATTAATTATACACACCGTTCAGTTAAAATAAATAGTCAAATCGCTTTCTAAGGTCTTCTTTAACATACAAAAACATAAGACACTTAAATTTTGACAAACTATTTCTTCGGGACAAAAATAATAATTTTTACAATCCGCTGAAAAAGCAATATCTGCTACAAAACTATTCGCCTTCCCCATAAAATACTCATCACAGAACCCGTGCTGCCATATATCTTGGAAGAGCGGATTTCAAAGAATATTCCTGCTAAGTATTGGCAGAATATTCCTTGTTGGTGTGGTGTGGTAGTTAGGAGAAGGGGTGCCAGCTCAGGTGTCGTCCACGTCACTTGACCATGGTTCAAAATTACGTTGTCCATTGCCAAAAGCCCTCATGTAGCTGAACCGTACAACTTTAATACTCACTCACTCACTCCAAAAAATACAGCAGAGTAGTTATAATTATTTTTATACTTAAAAATGCAATATCTGGCTATTCAATTAAAATTATAGCGTTATAATTAACTACTAACCACAAACAAATTTTGAAAATTTGTCCAAATGATGTAGTGTGAAAGAGTTTATTTACTTTAAGTACCAGAACCGTTAAAAGCATTTATTTGGAAAAAAGATCAATTTCTTACTACCAAATGTGCATAATAAAATCATAAAAAAAATATTCAAATAGAGATTTATAACAACCTCTCCTTTCAAAACTTAGTTTTATTCTGAAATTAAAAAAAAAATTAGGGATTATGCTGATCACAAAAATTAATTAGAAGTGAGTGCCTTGCATAGCCAAAACAAAAAAGGTTTCTTCACAAACAAAAGATAGATATATGCTGCTGTGGGCTTTTTTGCAGCGCACACCAGAATTGCTTGTAGATGGCAGATTTTTTTCCTGTTTTCTTGACAAATTTCGTTATATTTTGGACACTTCACACAATATCTTTATAAATTATAGCCTATGTGTTATTATGATGTATAAGCTATATTACTGTAAAGTTTCATTAAAATCCATTCAGTTGTTTTTGCGTGAAAGACGGCCAAACATCCTCACAAACTTTCGCATTTATAATATATATCTAGATGGATAGAGTTAAAAATATACTCCTTAATTTTCATTATTATGTATTAAAATAAAGAAATATTTAGAATAGTTTGTAAAAGTGTACTGAAGGATGTGTGTGTTTGGAGGACTGTACGTTGCAATCCTTTTTCTATTTTCGAAACTCCTTTTAAACTGCAGCTTCATTGAATCTACATTTTAATGTTAAATTAATAAACTAGTCATATAGAGAAAGAGAAATTCAAATTATAAATCGAGCAATTTAAAGCATACATATTTCATTAATTTTTTAGAGTAAAGGATTGTAAGTAATCTACAGGGTCTTTCGAGCGAAAGTACTGTGTTTCCTTAGAAACTTTTGTTAAAAAAGTCGAATCAAGCAATTTTAAATCGTATAAGGAATATTTTATAATTATAATATTATTAGTGTATACTGGTGTTACCACGGTATAGTGGTTAGTGATGCTGACTGTTGTGCCTTAGGGCCTAGGTTCAAATCATGGAAAAGGCAGGGATGTTGGTAAATGTGTAGTTCCCTTGGGATATGAAGGTACTCTAAATAGCCGTGAAACTGCAAGTCCTCTCATGAGTTTGGTGGAAGGGGAAGAGAGTTGGAAGGCCTTTGACAACCTCCAGGATATTTTTCCTCGAAATTGGGGTGGAACCGAGCCAAATCGACTGCCACCTTATAGTGTTCAAAGCTACAGTTAATGACAGACGTACATCTAGCCCTTTGCCGCATTGAATTTTGCTGTCCTCGATCTGACACCGTCAGACAGGTGGCATTAGCAAAACAACAACATTTTCAAAATATTTGGAAGATCCTTATGTTGAAAGGGTGGTTCAAGCGCTTAGATGTCCTTTTCATGATTTTCATTAATAGGTGGAGTTTGGATGCATTGGCGAATATCTGCTTTGGAAGTGCAAAGTCCTGAAAAAGTAATAATAATTCTTTTTTTTTAAATATTGATTTTTTTTTCTGTAATAGAAAGCTTCATGGATATCCCAAAACAATCTTACATTAGTGGACCGGCTCTTGTAGCTAGTTTTGTAAAAAATCTTCGTCAAAGCAAGTCATGACGATTTCAAGTACTACTACTCAGATTCTGTTCGTAATCATTCATCTGGAGTGTTTTTTTAGGAGACCCAAGTCTAAGCACAAATAGCATTATATTACGGTTCTAGCTTTCTCTTATTACTGCTAGCAAATGAAAAAAGCCGGCTACCAAAATAAAACAATAAAAAAATTTTTTTTTTAAGTCAATTCCTACTTAGGTTAACAAAGAAAAATTTTTTTAGGTACTTTTTATTAGTTACAATTAATATAAATATGTATATACATATGACAGAACCACAATATTAAGTGACAAAATAGAAAGTGATTTTCCTTGCAATTTTCAATATCTCTTTCTATATAGGGTGTTGGACTATTTTGTTTACTATTCATTCATTAATGAAATTTAATGATTCTAATAAAATCGTATACTAAAAAGGAAATCACATTCTCAAATTAGGCTATCCCATGTGGGATTTGAACCCAGGACCTTTGGATTAGAAGTCCAACACGCTATTCATTGCGCTACAGGGACAGAACGAATGATTTTCCTTTCTATATATGCTGTTGGATTATTTTTTTGTTACTATTTATTTATTTTTCAATTTAATAAATGAATTAATATTTGAGAAAACTGTATTAACATCAAGTGTCATCCACTACAAGTTAAAAAAAATTTGAGTTTGAGTGGATTATTAGAAAATATTTTATTAAGGATTGAAAATTTGAGGAAGATATATACATACCTATCTATATATATAGGGAGGGAATGAACTAATATTAGGATTATTTATTTTTTAAATATATACTTTTTATTTTTAATTAATCCTTATATTATATTAGTATTATGTTTTCTGTTCTTATGGTTATGCCAACATTTTTTAACGAAAAAGAATAGTTTGTTCTTACTGAATTAAAAATGAATCTGTAAGAACAAACTATTCTTTTTCGTTAAAAAATGAGTCATCGCGTTTGTTTTATGAATATCTGCTTTTTGAATGTTTTTGAGAATAATTATTGTTGTATTACTCAACAAAAGTAAAATAAATATAGAAACTATTATGAATGATGCCCAATTAACTAATAAGCTTTCACATTAGTCAGAATATAAACAGAAATCCAGAAAGCAATAAATCAGGAACCTACAAATGCCGGATTCTCTCGAAAGAGTTAAACATGTGCAGTTGTTTACATTCACAAATATTCCAGATCTAATCAAAAAAGAAAAACTCGAAGCCGAAAGCACATATTGAAATTCAAGGTGTGAAACATTACTCGAAGGGAAAAAAAGGACTTTAAATTAATTTTCTTTTACAACTTCGGGGAGTTAAACTTCAGCATAATCTTTTTAATTTTGCATTTTATTCATCTCCTATTTTCGTATAGTATAATACATGAATTACTTGAACAGTTTTTAAGTAGCAACATATGAAGATTTAATTTATAAACGAGGTAAATAATGCTAATTTCTACCAATTTTTAATACTATATTGCGTTCGTCCAGCATTATCCGGCAAAGTTACTGGAACCCCTAGAATCCGATTTCAGATTCTCGTTCCTAACCCAAACGGCACCCGGCAAAGACTTTTGGCACCGCAGCATGTGCAAGTTTAGCCGCCAGAGGGAATGAAGATCTGGACTCGGAACTTGAACGTCACATTATTCCCGCAATATTCGGCAAAGTCACGGGAGTTTCTGAAATCTGATTTCAGAATCTTGTTCTCCGCCTCTAGACGCAACGAAGACTTTCTTTCGGTGGACCTGCTGCGCCTGCTAGTTAAGTCTGTGGAGGGAGTGCATTAGGGTCGTCCATCATTATCCCACAAAGTTATGGGAATTTTTAAAATTGTTTTGAATTCTCGTTCACCACCCCTAAGTACACCAAAAAATGCACTTTTCTTTTACTAATACTTTTAGAGTAAGCCTCTGCCACGGTCTGCGTATAAGAAGGTTGCCCGGAATTATCCGGTAAAGTTAAGGAATTTCTTGGATCGGATATAAAATTCGGTTTGCCCGTCTCAAGACCCTTCAGGGACCAAGTTTTCGTGCTCCAAGGATTTTAAGGTAAGCTCTTGCCACGGTGTGTCTAACATACAGTCTTCCGGCATTATCCGTCAAAGTTACGGATATTATTAAGAACCGATTCGAAAATCGGATTACACGCCCCGAAAATACGTTTTGCATTCCCTTTTCGTGCACTTTCGTCCACAAAATCCGCTTCCAACGACGCGCGCACATAGCGACATTTTGCGAATTTTCTCATTTTCAGGATTCTTAACGTTTCCGGAAATGAAAAAAAAAATGACGTCATTAATTGAAATAAAAACTAATCTATATTTTAAGTTGGATGAAATGACACAGAATATGCAAAATTATATAAAGATCGGTTGAGTAGTTTCGGAGTCCATCGCGGACAAGCATCGTCACACATAATTTTTTTATATAAAGATTATATATAACTAAATTATAAGTAACATTTATATATAGTTGTATATAGTATTTTATTTCCCTCAGTATATTTTGTGTAGAAGACTTTTGTCACTGTATTGCTATTTGTCAATTATATATAAAAATTAATGTGTTTTTGAATTACAGATTCCACTGTGTGATGTTCCATGGATAATGAAATGTTACAGGAAATGATGTTCAATCTTTTTATCTCTGATTGAAATTAGGGTCGATTGAGGATAATAACCTTTTGTAGCTCCACATCTCACAAAACCCAATCAATTTCAGAGAAAATTATATCAATTACATGTACCAATTCCCAAGAAATATCTGCTGTATAAAACCAGTAAGTTTTTAAAAAGCTCTTGGAAAATTTTATAATTGTGAATATAGACTAGACACTTCATTTGACCACAAGCATGGAGAGACATTTAACAAATCAGAAGGATGGCTGAATGTGTTTTTGATAAATGTAAAAAATGCCTGTCTTTGATGCACAATTAAATACGATGGTGAATTAAGTTCTGGAATTTTGAGCAAATCATTTTACTAGAAATAAGATTTAAAGAAACAGTACTTCGCTACTTTTGACATTTGTGCAACAAGTCCTTTTCTCATTAAGAAATATTTCCTAAGATCTTTTCATACTTAAATAAACATTTATATTTTAATAAAAAAAAAGCCTTCTTTGAGATTTACTGTATGGAATTTTCTAAACGAGCTGAATTAGTGACGCATGTGCTCATTCACACTAATAAAAAATCTTATTTTGTGAAATTTGCAAAAAAAGTATTCTCAAACAAAAATAGTTTAATCAAGCATGTTCATTTTCAAACCAACAATAAGAAATTCCTTTGTAGAATTTGCAAAAAGGCATTTGCTCAAAAGTGTCATTTGGAAAAACATAAACGTATTCATACCAATGAAAAGCCTTTTTCTTGTGATATTTGTAGAAAGTCATTTATTGGAAAGAGTGATTTATTGAGGCATTTGGTTATTCATAATAAGGAAATAACACCTTCTATTTGTGAAATATGTAACAAAGGATTTTCAAACAAGAGTAATTTAATACAGCATTTACGTATTCACATTGATGAAAAGCAATTTTGTGAAATTTGCAGAAAATCATTTTCTGCTAGGAGTAGTTTAAAAATCCATTTGCGTACTCACACCAATGAAAAGCCATTCCTTTGTGAAATTTGCAAAAAGGCATTTACTCAAAAGTCTCAGTTGGAAAGACATAAACATGTTCATACCGATGAAAAAGCTTTTGCTTGTGAAATTCGTTGAAAGTAATTTTTTCAGAAGAGTGATTTATCGAGGCATTTACATATTCATAATAAGGAAATACCTTATATTTGTGAAATATGCAGAAAAGCATTTTCTTATGAGTAGTTTAAAAATCCATTTATGTACTCACACCACTGTAAAGCCATTCCTTTGTGAAATTTGCAAAAAGGCATTTTGAAAAGGTATACCTTAAAAGTACATTTGCAGATTCATATGAATGAAGAGCCTTTGGTTTGGGAAATGTGCTAGAATGTGTGCTCGTAAAATGGTAGAAAATGTATTTGCACATACCAATGAAAAACTGTATGCTTGAAATATTTGTAGAAAGGTTTGTCCTAAATGGAGTAACTTAAAAATGCTTTTTTGTATATTTATATAAGAAATTGTATGCGTTTTAAGATATCTAGAAATTATTTTCTGAAAAAAAAATTTTTCAAAAATTTACCGGCTAAAAGCAATATGTTTCTGCTTTTTAAAAGTAGATTTCCTGAAAAGTATGATTAAAAACACTATTTGCATATTCATACCAAATAAGAAACTAGCATTTTTTATGCATTTAAGAAGAATATTTGCTGAAAGCTATCCTTTGAGGAAGCATTTTCATATTCATGCCAGAAAAATATGTTTTTGAGAGAATATTTTAAGAAATTTATACACACACACATATACTTGTTTGATTTTCAGTGAACTTTTAATAATCTTAAAACTGTATGAACATTAACAATTAAGATTAAATATTTGTAGTGAAGTGGAGTTTTTAAAATAGTTAGCATATAATGGTTAACCCTCCGGATGGTTTGCTTCATCCTGAAAAGTCATTCGGAAAGCCTTTACTGTTATTTTGCCATCTCCTTCAAAAATGCAACACACTTCATTCCTTGCCCCCTTTCAAAGCTTGGGTGGTGGAATGAGGACAATTGTATGACTTAGTTCAGCCTCTTTGTCAAGTGAGAACCAAAAGATCATTTGTTTACAGCTAGCCGTTAAGTTGCCTTGGACAATCTTGTATGAAAGTTGTAGTTCCACTTAGTCGTTTTCCCCATATATGTTCAGTCACAATAAAATTAAAACAAAATGAAGGGTAAAAAATAACATGAAATAAATGGCGCGTTAAAAGTTGAACTTCAAACAAAATTTATTTTTCTGTCATTTTTTAAAAATTAAAAAAAAAATTATTTTGGTATTGCGATTTGAACCAGAAAAAAGCATCCTGTATTCATTTTTGAAGATGAGAGTAAGAAAACGCACTCACTTTCCTGTTTTTAAAAAGAGTAAAGAGAGAGGCCCTATCCCTTTTTTTAAACAATACGACAATAAATGGTGCATACGGTGATATACATAGGATGATTATATTTATGAAATAAAACTGATCTTTCTCTCTATTCAATTATATTTTTAATTTAAAATAACAAAAAAGGATTTCAATACTTTTAATTTATTTAAATTTAAATCATGAATATTTTAATGTTAAATGAATATTTTTCAGAAAAAATCTAAATTTTATTTATTATTTTAAATTTTATTATTTATTAAATAAAAATATCTTCTCTAAATCGGCATTTGTGATCGACATAACACATATTCAGTCAATAATTTTAATTTTAATGCGAGATATATTTTTTCTTCAAATGTGCACAGTACTTCTAACCATTTTCTACTTAAGTTTAATTTTTTATCTTTCTGTTTCCTTTATTACAAGGAAAATTGTCACGTATCGATAGCTACATTTTCATGCAATTCCGTCATTACAAATTCTATTGTGAGAAAAAGTTCTCCCCAATTAATTTTGTCTTTCAAGACAGTACACTTAAAAAAATTTTGCTCAGTGAAGTTAACTGACAATTCCACAATGTATCCATACCAAATATTAAAACAATTTTAACATTTGAAAATGTATCCTGTATTAAATTTTTTGAGTATACACAAATATTGCCTGCTGTGGGGAAGACAGTGTGAGATGTGGTGTATGGTTTTGAAAGAATGTTTTCGTACGTGTAAACTATTTTTGAAAATTTAAATATCACTGAAGCTGATCATATAACTGCAAATGAGCCTTATTTTAATGTGTGCTGGTATCAAAATAAAACACTTCACTGTTAAACAGCCTATGAGTTTATATTTAATTTCAAACTATTCGCTAAATTGCTTACAACTTCTATTCAAATTGTAAAGAAACTGAAATATATATATAAATATATCTTACTGCAGTCAAAAATATTCATAATATGTAAATATCGTATTCCTTCACTTATTTCAGTACATTTTAAAAACTGTAGTTGAAAGCAATTTTTTATATTTATAAACGAGGCATAAAAACTCACACCGTTATAAAAATGTCTTTATCATTTTTAAATATACTACTATAAAACGTACATGGATTGTAAGATCAGTTCTAAAATCCTTAAAGCTATTAGAGGAGTAAAAAGAAACATGCTATTTTGGATAGAACAAAATTTTAATATAATACACAAATATACATGTTATTAAGCAAATATATTTGAAAAATCAAAGTTCCATCTGAAATAAACGTATTTGAAAGAAAAATGTTTAATTTGCAAATGATTGGAAATAAAAGTTTATCTAAGAGGTATCCCCAAAATGAGGCAATGCTCAAACTTAAAACTCAAATTCAGCGGCACAACAGCCCATGACGACCAGTAACTTATATGCCCATCCCAATATACATGATCATTGGGCGCTGAGGTGCATGAGCAGATGTCCCGATTTGGTGGTCTATCTGAAGTGAGACCTTCATTGTTTAGACCCCAAGCAAACTTGGTTCTCATTTATCGACCCACTTCAGTGGGGTTGAAAGGCAGATTCGAGACCTTGCCCAGCCCGTTAATATAGGGTGTTTTTTTTAGAGGTATAGAACTTTAAATTGCAATAAAACAACAATGTATTATTCGACTGACATGAATTTTTTTTATTCGAAAGATAATCTTGTTTCTGAAAGCTTTAAAAGCTAGAGCGGTCCCTTGCATAAGTCGGCTCTGCCCTAGTAAGTAAAAATGCTTTTCTTTGTTTGTCAAGATCATTTTATTGCAGACTAAATTTTCAATGTATTTTAGATGGTTGTTTTATATTTTCTACATCAATATCTTAATGTCTGAATTTAAAATTACATAAAATTCTTGACATTCGCAACAATGACCATTATAATTTTTAATAGTATATAAATGTGTCATCAAACGATAAAATGACTAGTATTAATGTATTATTTTGACCATTTAATTAATATTAAGTGTAACATAACACACAAATTTTTTGAAATTTAAAATAAATATTTCGAAAACTACTTTAGATTTACTCATAATTTTCCATTCCTAAGGTTTAGCTTTTCGGCTGTGCTTCAAGTTAGGAGAGGGGGGTGCCAGCTCAGGTGTCGTCCACGTCACTTGACCATGGTTCAAAATTACGTGGTCCGTCGCCAAAAGCCCTCGTGTAGCTGAACAGTGCGACGTTAATATTTAATCAATCAATCAAAGCGGGCAAATGAAAAAAGTAGGCTACCATAATAATTAAATAGAGCGAATTAATACACTTATAATACGATGGGTGATAAAAAAAGGTTACAAGTCGAAGAAAAAAATAAACAAATGTCTAATAAACAAAAGGGAATTAAGAGGCATACTTGCCACCCATCGCTTATGGTGGATATGACTCTCGGCTTGTAACCGAGTGGGTTCGGATTCGAATCCCGAATAAAGCATGGATGTATTTTCTTCGGGAATAGAAGTCGGGCTTTTTTTCCGCCTGTAATGGATTCCTGTCTGGAATGGAAAGCAGCGCCCCCTTCTGTTATATGCTGGGATCATCATTTGTAATAAATGTCTATATTCTTCTGTTTGTATTTATGTTTCTGTTCTTCCACTTGTATTTCATAAGTATCCTAGGATAAAAACACTCGACCACTACAACAAGAGGCATACGTACCCATGACTTTGCGACATAATCACGAAGTCTGTTCAGGTATTTTCCAGAACGTAGAACCAGCTTGTTTAACCCATCTTGGTAAAAATCAGGTCCCCCTGCCACTGAGCCAGGTCGGCGGATGTTTTCACAGTACCGTTTGAAGAGAACCTTCTGTGCCGGACAAGTGCTCCATCAACCTCGGAAACAGGAAATAATAAATGGGTGCCAAATCTGAGCTGTGTGGGGGGTGACTGTCGTTAAAGATCTTGGCCGGCCGCTCCCTGCCATATTGCGGTTTTGGACATCCTGTCAGTCTGATTGAAAAGAGTGACACTATTTTGCTACGTGTTTTCTGCTCATTGCTTCTTCACCATAAACTTTCCTACTTTATTGTGTGTCAATGCGGACGCATTCTTTGCCCATAAAAATCGAATCACGGTTCGCACTTCTAAACGAGACCAATCTTCTAAACGTTTTGCCTTTACAAACGTCCTGAATCGTTTGGGAACTTACATTACCTACCCGCACAACAGCTGTATGACAAGCGCCATTTGTCTCCACTCTGGAGAAATAAAATTTCTTCACAATATGTAGTTTTCAAATGCTGAGGCTTGTAACCTTTTTTTCCGATCATCCACCGTAGATAAAACACGATGAATTCCCGTATCTAGTTTAAAGGAAAGGATAGTTTTAATGACATTTAAAATCTTGAATCTTTTCTGTCTAAGATATTTAATATGATTTTTACAAATGACACTGGGGTCAAAAATTATTCCTGTTCTAGAAATTCAGTTGCATCTACCAGATGCTGAGTAACTTTGGTCAAAATAAGACTAGACGTCTTTCAAGATAATTCTTTTATTCTACTGAGGACGGCACATTAAAATACATAAAAAATAAACGTTCGGCAACCGCCGAGCGTCCAACCAGTACTCTGAAAATATTCGTCAGCTCGCAGACTGACGTCACAAAAACAACGTCGCCTAGCGGCACTTTTATTTCACTTCATTTTGCAACATCCTCCCCCCCTTGAGACTCGCAAAGAGTCTCAAGCACATAACAAATTCTATTAAATAAATCCAGTCTCTTTGGTTTCTTCACACATCTCCCGGATGAAGTATATTTTTTTAAATATTACCTCATCGGCTGACAGAGTTTCAGATACAGTGGGAATTGATTCCTCCATACCCCTTTGAAGATTTTCATTTGAGCGTATCTCTAAAGGGTAGATACGCTGTATTGGTCGCAACATTTTTCCGTGTTGAGTTTTAAGTCTAACCGTTCGAATTTTGCCATCTCGCCCTGGAATTAATTCAATAATTTTGGCTAATGCCCAGAACAATCGTTTTTATTATCTCCAACTAAAACTACTTCTCAATCTGAGGATCACGCGATGCCTTTTCATTATGTTTCTGTATAAGTTGACTAAGGTATTCATTCCTAAAGCGTTGGCGTAGATCTTTTAACAGCTTACTCCGATATTTTATTCTTTTGTTAAGGCTGTTCGAATTTAATTCTTCAATATCCTCAATGTTTGAGTTTTTATTACTGATAAGAAACATGCTAGGTGTAAGAGGAATAAATTCTTCCGAATTTTCTGACACATATGTTAATGGTCTACAATTTATAATGGATTCACAATCACAAAGCACAGTATACAATTCATCATATTTTAACACTGATCTACCCAAAGTACGCTTTAAAAAAAAACAATCTTTTACAGTGCGGACCCAGCCTTTCCCCCAGCCTCCCCACCAAGCTGCAGTAGGTGGGATAAATTTCCATAATATTTTTGGAGTTCTAGTTTCTTCCACTATTTTGCTCCAATTCAATTTTGATAGATCATTAAAAGCGCCTCGAAAGTTAGTTCCGTTATCGCAATAGATTGTTCGTGGCCGACCACGCCTAGCAATAAAGCATCTAAGGGCCAAAAGAAAAGCATCAGAAGTTAGGGAATTAACAAGTTCAAGATGAATAGCACGGTATACCGCGCAAGTAAACAAAGTTATCCACACTTTTCTTCCATCTTTCAAAAATAAAGGCCCCGCAAAATCTATTCCTACGATTTCAAAAGGTGCACAGTCTGTTACTCGGTCTGGTGGTAAAGGCGTTGGTTCGCTTGACAGGGATTTAACTTTAAAGCGTTTACAGAATATACAATTATACAGAACATTTTTTATAGCTTTCCTAGCTCTAATTATCCAATATCTTTCTCTTAACAAGCATTACATCATTTGAATTCCCGCGTGACAATTTTTCTTATGTACATCTCTAATTAATAGCTTAGTAAACTCACATTTTTCTGGTAACAATATTGGGTACAAAAATTATCTTTCATCATCTCGATTAAGTATTTTAGTTTTCACCCGTAAAAAAAATACCTTCATCATCTATGTAAGTCTCAATATAATTTGAAGATTTCGCATCAGGAAGGTAATAGCTCTGAACTAAACGAATTAATTTCTTTTCAGAATTTTCAATTTCTGATTGTGAAAGTTCAGAATCCTTACATTTTCCATTGAACAAAGTACAATTATTCACAAACCTTAAAATCCATGAAAAAACTCTAATCATTTTACTATAATCAGATATAGCATACAAATGCCAAGGAGGTGCGTCTCTTGAGAGATCAATATTCACCACTTTTAATTTTTTCCTTTCCAATTCTACTTCCTCCGATTCTCCAGGAGTTTCTCCAAGAACGAGAATTACCTTTACATCTGATTTAAACATTGATCTCCCAAAGACGCACGCTGCATACGCCTCCTTGGAAGCGTCAACAAAAACATGTAATTCAGAAGTGGAATTAATTATCATACATCTTGACAAAGTAACATCTTTCAATACATACAAATCTCTAAACCATTTTAAAAATACATTTACATCCTTAGGAGACAATTCACTGTCCCAAGCAATATTTTCATTTTCCACAAATGTTGTATTAATAGTTTCGGAAGCAATGTAGCTGGAGTTAATAAGCCAATAGGATCAAAAATTTTCTGCACAATTGCCAAAATTAATCTTTTTGTGATTTTTGTTTCACAGGTCAAAGTATCCATATCTGTGCAGCACTTCAAGGTATCAGTTTCTAAATTCCAAATTACTCCCAAAACGGAAGTATCTCCTGAGCTTCTATCAACATTTTTGCCAGCCACATTGCTTTCAAAACCACGCAGGTTGAAACATCCATTCAACATGATCAATTTCGCATGTTCAATGAAACGTCCCTGCTCGTCAGTATTAAACACACCAGATACACAATTGTCCACATAGAATGAACTTTTCAGTTTTTGAGCAACCTCTTCATGTTGAGGTTGACAATTTTCCAAAAGATGCATAATAGATGTGTGGCGGTGTGATATCTATATGAACTTGTACCAACATCCCGCGAGGACGATCGTTTTGGCGTGATGGTTAGCGTACTTGTTTCGTTCGTACGTTCGGAACAGAAGGTACTCAGATCGAATCTTCCCTCCGACATTGGTGACCCTGGCCGTGATATGATCCGCACCCTTCGCGCGCCACAGTCGTGGCGCCATCTATCCATCGCAAAAGCAACCAAGCCGTCAAACATTGACGCAAATAAGCCGTTACTTCTTAAAAGCCGTCTAACACAAATGACGCAATTCTCAAGCCGTCACGCACGATGACGCAACCCACAAAGTGACGCAACTGCTTACATGCTCGCCACAAATATGGTATCGTTCGTTCGCCTATTCGCCGAAACACTGGCAGGAGGGTATGTGGCGGTGTGATATCTATATGAACTTGTACCAACATCCCGCGAGGACGATCGTTTTGGCGTGATGGTTAGCGTACTTGTTTCATTCGTACGTTCGGAACAGAAGGTACTCAGATCGAATCTTCCCTCCGACAGATGCATTCAGCAGAAAAGGGCTAGAAGAAACACCAAACACAACTCTGCAGTGCCTATACACGATCCGCCCTTCACTAGAAAAAAATCTAAGAAAATCTCTGTCTTTCGGTGCTACAGACAGCATTAAGAAAGCCTTCTCTATATCCGCACTAATACCGATTGGATACATTCTAAATCGATCGAGAATATCAGGTATTAGCTCTATCAAATTAGTTCCCTTTAATAAACATTCATTTAAAGAAGGTTTCCCTTTTTCGGAGGCCGAGGCGTCAAAAACGGGGCGAATTTTGGTCGTTTGACTATCTAATTTAATAACTGGCCTGTGAGCCAAATAATGGCATTCTTTATTCAATTCTAAATCTGGTACGCGTTCAATAATGTTCAATTTTTCCCAATCCTGAAATACCTTTTGATAATCCATAAAAATTTCCCACATCCAAATCTATTTATCATTCCTTCATGTCGTTTCCAGACCAATTCTTTATTACTTGGTAACTTCAATGAGTCATACTTCCAAGGGAGTTCTACTTCATACCTTCCATCAGGAAGAACTTTAATTCTGTTATTAAAATCATTTAAGCTAAGTTCAGAGAGTTTTCTGTTTTTCAATTTCAGTAGGACTGGAAATTCCTAAAACCTCAAGTTCCCAAAGTTTATTAACTGGTATGTTCATAGAATGCATCGATAATTTTGTTACAATATTATCCTTTATACATGAACCCTTTCCAAATACTGTCCAACCTAGTTTCGTTTCTACGGCAGTTAAGCCGGACTCTAATTCTACAGAATTCCCTGTTAATAATTTTCCGAAGACATCTGCACCGATTAAAAGATTTATTTCCGTTTCCCTTCGAAAAGAATCAGTAAATTTTATTTTCTTTCTTTTTAATTCATTCAAGACCTGTTTATCTTCAATCTTCGGAATATATCCGCAAATCATTTTTTCAGAAAGAGCTTCAAAACTACAAGTATACGTCTTATTTAAATTACTAACCTCAACCGGAAATATATCATGTTTTTTTTTGGTTTTGTTTCACTCCCTCCAAAGAGTGCATGAATCACTGTTTTGCTTCTAAGCGGAAGTGCTTTTAGATGAGTTATTACATTTTCGCTAACGTAAGTACTTTGAGAACCACTATCAATCACAGCACGGATTAACTTTTCCTGACCTTGACACCGAATAATAACGCAAAGCGTTTGCAAAAATACAGTTTTGCTTTTACTGGAGTTAGAGAGAGAACTTTCCGATTTTGGAATAGATTTCGTTTTCATTTCTTTTTCAGAACACATGATTTCAAAGTGATGGTTATTACAATGAGAACAATTTAATTGATTTTTAATATTACAGAATTTACTTAAATGACCAGTTTTGAGACAAGAAAAGCATGCCCCTTTTTTAACAATAAATTTTGCTTAACAGCTATTGTCATTTTCTTTGCTGAGTAACATTTTTCACTTGGATGCGACTTATTACAAAAATTACAGTTTAAAATTCTCTTACCTGGGTTGTCCATATTTACTAAAGCTGCTGCTGTCGTCGTTTCTACCTTATTTATCTGTGTTGCATGATAATCCTTTTTTCGTGGATTCTGGTGGAGGGTGAGGCCGGTCCGTGCCAAAAGAACCATCTCCTCTCCTTTCACCTCTTGCCGAAGAAAGTTCATCAACTGTTCTAAAGAACGGGATCCCTCGGATTCTGTTTGATGATTTCTGCTTCTTTCCCAGGCGACCAACACTTCCTCAGGCAGGCAGCTCTCCACTAAGGGCGTCAGAAAATCTCCGTATTTATCTTGAGTCTTCCCCAAGCTCTCCAAGGATCTCAATTTACTTTCAAGTTCATCATAAAGCAAGGGTAAATCTGTCTTCGCTCTTCCGGTAACAGCATTTTTCATAACCAAATTTAACAGGTCTCGAACGTAGATTTGTACTAATAAGTCTTCTCGTCCAAATCTTTCTTTCAGTTGATCTATCGCCTTTGGGTAATTTGCAGCAGTAGCAGGGAAACTTAGTACTAATCTCTCTGCTTTGGACCCTGGCTCCATCGATTGTAACAAATACTGCATTTTATCCTCTGCCGCAATTCCTCTATCTTCATGTATCTTTTGAAATTGGCTCCAAAAGGTCAAATACTCTTTCGCCTCTCCATTGAACTTTTTTAGTTCGATTTTTGGGAGTTTAAATTTCCTTGATTCTTTATCGCTCGGAACAGTACACTGTCGCGACTTCAGTTCTATTTTCGTAGTAAGCTCCCAGAACTTTTCTCGGTAGATTTCAGCATCTTCCAAATCTTCAGCGAATAAATGCTCACCATCATCAGACAACAACAATGTTTCTGAAATCGCGTTCTGGCAAGAGTCCATTCTCGCAAATTTATCGTTGAATTGAATTTTCAAAACCGAAAGTGTCTCAAAATTGCAGAGTTCCTGTGCTAATTCAGATTCGATTTTCTTCAAACAATTAGAAAAAGCCGTCCTCAGTCCTTTTCGTTGTGCTTTTAAAGCATTTAAATTCATTTTCGATATCAAAAATTCAGAGTTCAACTAAAATATTCAAATCCAAAGTACTCGAATCCTGTCGCGGACGCCACTATGTTCTAGAAATTCAGTTGCAGGTACATCTACCAGATGCTGAGTAACTTTGGTCAAAATAAGACTAGACGTCTTTCAAGATAATTCTTTTATTCTACTGAGGACGGCACATTAAAATACATAAAAAATAAACGTTCGGCAACCGCCGAGCGTCCAACCAGTACTCTGAAAATATTCGTCAGCTCGCAGACTGACGTCACAAAAACAACGCCGCCTTGCGGCACTTTTATTTCACTTCATTTTGCAACAATTCCTATGATCTTGAGATTTGCACTTAAGGAATTAGAAAGCTGCTTATTTTAAAAAAGCTGCTTATTTTAAATTGAACAGATTTTGTGCGTCTTAGTGAAAAAATTAATCTGCTTTTTTCTTTTTGGACCATGATAGCTTAAATAAGGTTCTTTTCTTTAAAAAAGGATTACGATTTTTAGATTAAACATATGTCGAATATTATCGCAAAATCCGCTTCACTTAATTTTTCAAAAATTGCCATTTCAGCATTGCATTAATTGCAAGACAAATGCGAAATTTTGAAAATTATTTTTATGTCATGAATCCTTTCTCTGTAAGTTCAATCTCAACAATGTAAGTTTGTGATAAGGGAAGCTAATTCTGCTCGCTCTTCCATAAATAATTATATTCACAGAATATTCCGAAATTCAACGTCAAGCGCGAACAAGTTGAAAAAGAGGGTGGTGGGGTATATCAGCTGTGTGTGTGTGTGGGAAAATTTGAAAAGAAAATTCCACATTGCTTGCTCTAGTGATCGCTGGTATATTTTTGAAAATGTAGAAAATCGACAGTCTCCATTGCATTATTAGGCACTGTTACAAATTTCACTTTGATTTTTCCCATTCCTACTATTAGTTCACACTCTCCCTATATTTATTTATTTATATAAATATATCTTGTTCAAATTTTCAATCGTTAATAAAGTACTTTTTATTCATCCACTCTTCAAATACATGTTTTTAAACTTGTAGTGGATGACACTTGATGTTAATACAGATTTTTCAAATATTAATTCATTAATTACATAAAAAATGAATAAATAGTAACAAACAAAAATAGTAGTCCAACATCTTGTATAGAAAGGAAAATCGCTCGTGTCCCTGTAGCGCATTGGATAGTGTGGTGGACTTTAACCTCCAGGTGGGTTCGAATTCCACCTGGGATGGCCTAACTTCTGAGAATGTGATTTCTTTTTTACTATACAATTTTATTGGAATAAATAATTGAATGAATGAATAAAAATAGTAAGAAACAAAAATAATAATCCAACACGATATATAGAATGGAAAATTGCAAGGGAAGTTGCTTTCTATTTTGTCACTTAATATTGTGATTTTGTCATATGTATATATACATATTTATATTAATGGTAACTATTTAATAAAAAGTAAAAATAAAAATTTTCTTTGTTGACCTAATTAGGAATTGACTCATTTTTTTTTATTACTTGTTTCATTAAAGTCATCTTACACAGACGTGCTATTGATAATCAAAAGCGGAGCAAAAACACTAAGTGAGTTAGTTAAAATTAACATATATAGTTTGCTTGATTCGGGGTTTGAGAAAATTATGTCTCACCTGACTGATTCTCCATAAGAAGAAAAATATTTCACTAAACCCCAGACAAGTTCTTCAAAAGATAACCCCTTTAGTTAAGATTCGAAAATGGTACTGCACTTTTTACACTTTTTCTATTCACTACAATTTCCATTTTTTTAAAAACAAAATGCCTAGATTTCAAAAAGCTTAATCTTAAGTGTGTAACTCAATTCAAGCAATTTTAAAAACAAAACTTAAAATATTTTTTGTAATTCTTTAATGATCTAGATGTCCGAAGTGTTTGCGCCTTCTTACTTCTTTTAAACCAATTGAAAATGAAACCGAACTGCGTCAAAGGAATTGCTGATGCAGTGGAAGAAATAAATTTAACTAGTCACAACTCATCAAGCGATCCCTTTTAAAAGGATGTAGAGCCGACATTCATGCAGAAGGAAAACACTTTGATCATTTAATTCAGGGGTGTCCAACCCAAATGACTTTGCGGGCCACTTTAGAAAAACATTATAACCTCGCGGGCCGCACATAAAAATATGTACCTTTATATCAGATTTGGAAACAAAAAAAGCATTTATTGGAGTGAAAATTTAAAACAGAATGAACTATTATTATTGTTTTTAATATTTTTCACATGTATGCATACATAGATAATATAATGTTTGTATAATATAATACAATGATCAAATAAAGTTTAAAATATTCAGTGTGTTGCCATTTTCTTGAAAATTACGGTGTTCCATCTTGAATAGTTCTTTCGTTACTCATTGTTGAAATTTGCTTGTGCTGTCATTCGCAAACGATTAAGTATACATTGCCCAATATCTTAACCATCGTGAATATTTTTTTTAAAATTTAAAAAATATCTCTGACTGCCTCTTGCTCCAAACAGAAAAGGAAGGGGAGAAATTAAAGTCGCACACACAGAGAATCATGTACCATCCATAGTAAAGGATATGCAGAATGCAATTCGGAATTTATTAAAAAAGTAATTTGTTATAGTTAAATAAAATGTAACTGTTTGATAAAATATAAATCTATTTTAATCTAAAGGACATTTCCATGAAAACTGTCAAAAGAGGTTTGTCTTTGGAGTGTGCTAAAAATATTGGATAGTTTTGACTTTTCAAGTGGTTTCGAGCGGGTGAGATCGTTTTGAATTTTTATTTTGTATTGAAATTTAGTTCATATAATTTTTATTCTATTTTCGGATAAGAGCTTTTAATTTAATTCTTTACACAAGATAGTGTATTTATACAATTTTGAGTATTGGAATAGGGAAGACAAAATGGGTGACTACCCTCACCCAAATAATAATATGGAAGTGGAACACGGAAATTCAAATTTTTCATTCAATAAATATAGGTGTAATCTCACAGATATAGAATTATTGACCAAGTTTGCGGAAAGACAAAATTTAAACACGTGTCCAAATATTACAATTTTCTTAAAATCGGAAAATGGCTTTCAGAATGGTAATCCTCTTAAACTAAAAGAAAATATAATGAGAGTTCACAATTAAAAAAAAATATTCTAAGTATAAGCAAAACAAGAAACAGTGAGATCATAATTAAAACCAATAATTGCGAGACCGCCAAAGAAGCTTTAAAAATTAAAGAAATTAATGGAGTAAAAATAAGTACAAGATCATCCTTTACTGGCCTAACCACTAGTTATATATTGCAGGAATAGACACAGAATATACAATAGACGACATAAAATCGGAATTAGAAAATTACAATTACGAAATTTTTGATATCCAACGCTTTACCAAAAAAACGGAATCTGGATTTAAACCGATCAAAACAGTTAAAGTTACCCAAATTGGATGCAGTATTCCCGAAAGAGTTCCTATTGGATTTGAAATGATTAAAACTACTCTTTACTATGAAAAACCTAGGCAATGCACAAACTGCTGGAAATTTGGACACTTTCAAAATTTTGTAGAAGCGCAATAAAATGCCGAATTTGTTCACTGAACCACTCTGAAAACGAATGCAAAGAAATAAAAATAAAAAAATGCAGCTCTTGTGGAGAGGGGCATGAAGCTAATGATAAAGATTGCAAAAGATATAAAGAAGAAAATGAAATCTTAAAAATTAAAGTACAGCAACAAATCTCGAGAAACGAAGCAGTTGAAAAATTCCAAAGGGAAAAAAACATCATACTCGGCCAAAACATATAATGATCAAACAGAGAAGATAGAAAATCTTGAAAAAAAGTTAGCGAAATTAGAAATGAAATTTGAAGAAAACAATAACATATTCGAAAAGAAATTAGAACAAATAGTACAACTCTTCACGTCAGAACTGAATACCGTGGTCGCACAAATAAATTTAAGATTTTCTTCCCTAATGAATACCATGGAATCCACCCTAAAAAAAGTTGCATCCAATATAAAACAATTCAAAAAGATGATGATTGTCTCATAAGTAGAAAACAGAATGTGAAAAGGCAAAAAGATTCAAGAAAATATCAGAACAGAGAGGAAATTCATTAGATAGTGTAGTAGAAAAAAATAAAGGAACTTAAATAAATAATCACATTTTCTTATATTTTCTCGCTAAAAACTTAATATTAATCTACTTTCTTTTTTCGAATTTTTAAACTAATTCGTAGTATCGCACCTTTTTTTCCGTTTTAAATCATGAACATAATCCAATGGAATGCACGTGGAATTAAAAACAAGAGGCCTGATATTCTTTTCGCTCCAATCGTTCAAAAAGCAAGTATTTTAATAATTCAAGAAACCTGGTTACATCCAAATGATATTTTCACAATTCCCAATAAGAATATATTCAGAATTGATAGAGAAATCAAAAGGAGGAGGGGGTTAATGATAGTTTTAAATAAAGATATTAGCGCAATAAAAATATTCTCAGAAATTAGTGAAGACTTCGAAATTTTAATAGTCAGAGTTCAAATAGATTTAGTTCCTATCACAATTTTTAATATATACATCCCACCGGGTAACTTTCAAGACAGCAATTTATCTAAAATAGCATCATATATTGATAATCACAGTTTGATATTGGGAGATTTCAACGCATCTCATGAGATATGGGGATCAAAAAACTCTAGTGCTTCTGGAAAAAAAGATTTTTGACTGGATCATTGAAAATGACTTAATATTATTAAACGATAAAAGTCCAACTTATCTCCATTCATCGGGAATTTTTACATCTATAGATCTTTCTTTAGCATCTATAGATTTAAATTATGATTTATCCTGGTCCACAAATACCGATAATTTTGGAAGTGACCACTTCCCTATAATAATTAATAACAAAAGAGCAAACAGGTCAGTAACTAATAATTGTAAACAAAAAACAAATTGGAACAAATTTATCAATATTATTCAACAAAATATAAATTTAAATGAAAACATACATATAGATATTATAAAAGAAATTAAAAAAGCTCAAATCTTATCTCAAGAAACCGAAAAAAAAACAGATCAGTTCAAGAGCTCCATGGTGGACAGCAGCATGCGGGCATTTAAGAGCCAAAAAAGAAAACTCCTTAATAAAGCAAGGAAAAACTTTAAAGAAGAAGACTGGATAAAATATAAAGAAGTAAGCGCAAAACTTAAGCGAACAATCAAAGCCTGTAAAGAAAATTTTTGGCATAAAACCTGCGAAAAAATATCTTCTCCTAAAGTTCTTTTAAAATAATCCGAATAATTAAAAATAGAACAAATCCTAACTATTCATCCTTTAATATTATTGAAAATAACGGAACCATATTAACAAACGAACAATCCCAAGCAAACTGTTTTTTACAATATTACGCAAAACGAAACAACGATAGTATTCCAAATATTTCTATTCCGGACAATAGCCAGGATATTAATAAACTTTTTCTTTAAAAGAATTAGAAATAGCAATATCTCATCAAAAGAACAGTAGTCCAGGGCATGATAAAATTTCTCTCCAATCAATAAACCATCTCCCCATCAAAGCAATAAATCTCCTTCTACAATCATTTAATGACAGTTGGTCTTCAAGTCAAATTCCTAAAGACTGGACTCACGCAATTATCCTACCTTTCATAAAACCTCACAAAAATCCCAAGGAAGTTTCGTCATACCGCGTCCTATTTCTCTTACCTCAGTAATTGCCAAATTATTAGAAAGAATGATTCTACATAGAATGTTGGATTTCAGTTTTCAAAACAAAATTTTCATGTTAATCATCATGGTTTTTACCCTCACAGAAGCAGCATTAATACATTACTTCAATTACAACATGACATCATACTGGCTAGAGAACGCAAGGAATATTTTATTTTGGTAGCGTTGGATATTAAAGCAGCATATGACTCAGTGTGGCCAAATGGCCTTATTTCTAAACTAACCAAAGTTGGATACTCTGGTAGATTACTACGATGGATTCAAAACTTCTTACATCAAAGAACAATTCAAATCAAATGGAGAAACATTTTTCAAAAATCGTTACAAACAATTATGGTGTACCCCAAGGGTGTATCTTAAGTCCTTTCCTTTTTATGATTTATATGTCAGATATTTTTGAAATTCAACACGACAGCCATCTTCTGGTTTATGCTGATGACATATTTTTATATAATAGTGGTACAAATTGGAATAAAACAATAGGCGAAATGCAAGAATCTTTAAATAAAATTTCAGTCTGGTGTAAAAAATGGAAATTATCCACCTCTCCAGAAAAAAAAGCAGTCTACTCAACTTTTCCAGAAAAAAGAAGCACAATACCTCCATTACTTAAAATATGCGACAAACCTATTCCCGAAGTGAAGAGTCTGAAGATCCTGGGTATCATCTTCGACCCCAATATCACCTGGAAAAATCACATTAATTACTTACGTCAAAAGGATTTAAATATTTAAATGCCATTAAAGCCTTATCTTCTCCGAAAATAGGAACAAGATCTGATCATCTTTTAAATATTATTAATGCCACAATCCGTTCTATCTTTGACTATGGAAGTCAACTATTTTCCTTTTCTAGCAATAGCAACAGACAAAAACTAGAACCGATTTACAATGCTGCCTTACGTTTAGCCCTAGGTCTCCCAAGAAATACCCCGTTGGATTTATTAAGAGCAGAGTCTATGAATGGAAATATTAATTCTCGCCATAATTTTCTTTGCCAAAAATTTATAACCAAGCAAATAGCATTAAAAGACTGGTCACCGAACGCAAGATTATTTTGGAATATAACTAGTAATTTTTATAAATATAGAGAAAAAGAGATCAGTATTTTTCAAAAGACGATCAACCTTCTCCAAGATTTATGCATCTCTAAAGTAGATATTCTTCAATGGATCCCTCCTCCCCCAATCTACGATAATCGCAAAATAAATATATATACTCATGAACTACCATTTCAAAACAAAGATCTTCCAGATGATATAGTACAAAATATGTTTATATTGTTGCGTTTTCGGGGGTTCGAAATGATTGAAGCCGAAGAGCGGGATCCAAAACAATTTTATTCTTTGCCAAAATAGTCCTCCACAAATTGTAGAACAGTTCGAGAAAGTCACGTACAATCAATGAAAATACTGATAACACAGATGTTATACACTAACAAAAGCAATAGTAAACACTCAGCACAAAAATAATAACTCAATAAAAGCAATAACACACGCACTATGCAATCGGCTCTCTCTTTCTCAAGCAGAGAGGTATCACTTGCATGAAAGCTGAGATCTGACTAACTGACTAGCCGGCCCGGGCCCTTTTATACCTTTCGGTCAGAAACCTCTTGCACTTGCCAGAATAATCTAGAAATAGAAAGGTCTAGAAAAATCCGGAGCGTACGAGAAAAGCTCAATACAGTAATACATTCAATACAATAGGGTTACAATACCGCGATAGGGTTGCCATGGTCGCCAAGCTTATCGCCCACATTTGGCGACATATCGCCATATTTGGCGATATATCGCCAAATTTGGCGCCAAAAATTAAGTCGCCAAATCCGTCGCCAACTTGGCGCTAGCTGCAATATTTGGCGAGTTTACCATTTAAACCAATGTTAAAGCATGGGGGCCGTGCAATGCAGTGGAAATGATATTACAGGTAAACAGGGTTGAAATCACATTAGATACGACAAATTAAACTGTAGAAATGAACACAAATGAGTAGAAACAATTAGAATAAGACTAAATTCGTAACATTGCCCCCCTCTCAAGAACTGCACGTCCCGGGCAGTACAACCCTTCATCAGACGTTAACATAATAATAAAGCAATTGATTAAAAACAATTAAATGAATATGCAATAATAAACATGTAATACATAGTACAAAATAAACACCTAATGCATAGTACAAAATAAACACGTAATGCATAGTAGAAAATAAACACTTACAAAACAACAAACAAAATTATTTACAAGATTATTTACACACTAACTTATTTATACAAGACCATGGTCAAAATAAATTACACAATAATTGACACACTAAGAATTATGGCCATAATATGGAGCAAGCCTGTCGTAATGAACGACTCTAGGCTTCGAATTTGTTGACTTACGGATCCGGATTACGACGTCGTTTATTATCTTTAAAATTGTATAAGGACCGTCCCAATGCGATTGTAGCTTAGGAGAAAGTCCTTTGCGTCGAGTCGGGTTGTAGAACCACACCTTGTCACCTTCCTTGAATTGATGTCCTGTGGCTTTTGTGTCGTACCGAGTCTTCATCTTCTCCGTCCTCAGGTTGATCCGTTCTCGAGCCAAATTGTGTACATCTTCAAAACGTGCCTGGAGATTCTGCACGTACTCCTCAGGCGATGAAGGTGTATCCGGAGGGCGACCAAACAGCAGGTCACAAGGGAGACGAAGATCTCGGCCAAAAAGCATCTGGGATGGTGAATATCCGGTAGTCTCGTGAACGGCGCTGCGGTACGCTAGCAGAAAGAGAGGAACTTTCTGGTCCCAGTCTTGTTGGTTCTTGAGACCATCAGTGAGAGGTTATTCAGGATGGTACGATTAAACCTCTCCACCATGCCATCTGACTGTGGGTGCAAAGGTGTGGTCTTGGTCTTGTCAATTCCGAGTAGTTCACAGACCCCCTTCAATACCGCAGAGACGAAATTTCTTCCCTGATCGGAATGAAGTTGAAGAGGTACCCCATATCTCGATATCCAGTGCTGCACTACAGCCTCCGCTACGGTGGGGGCTTCCTGATCCGGAATGGGGTACACTTCGGGCCATTTCGTGAAGTAGTCCATGACAACAAGTAGGTACTTATTACCAGACGCAGTCCTTGGCAGAGGTCCCAGGATATCGAAAGCGATACGTTCGAAGGGTGCTCCAACATTGTAGCGATGCAGCTTCCCTCGGCTACGTATCTTTGGCCCCTTCCGAGCTGAACAGGCATCACAGGACTTGCACCACTGTTCCACGTCAGCTCTCACTTTACCCCAGAAGAATCGCTCTCGAACTCGGTGCAAAGTTTTCATGACGCCGAAATGACCTCCTGTTGGGCTGCCATGCAATTCTTTGAGTACCTCTGGGATACGAGATCGAGGAAGTACTAATTGCCACCTGAATGTCTTTCCATCCTCTGATTCGAATTTTCGGTATAGAACACCATTCCTGAGATGTAGAGAATTCCAGAGGGCCCAATACTGCTTAGTTGTAGGACTATAAGCCGAGATGTCCTGCCAACTTGGTTTATTGCTGGAAGACTCCATAAACTCTATAAGGGGTTTAATATCAGGATCCGCCATCTGGTCTTCTTGAACTTTCTCGTCACTCCAGGGATCGGGTGGCGTCGCTGTTGAAGTTGTTATCTGGCGTATAGCATAGTCATATTTGGTCTCTACTCTGGAACAATGACGACAATTTTCTGGGCATGGTCTTCTTGAAAGGGCATCAGCATTTCCATGCGAGGAGCCTTTACGATGTCTGATGTCAAAGTAATACTCGTTGAGCCGTTGTATCCATCTGGCTACCTGGCCTTCAGTATTTCTAAAATTCATTAGCCAGGTTAAAGAGGCATGATCGGTACGTAGAAGAAATTTTTGGCCATAGAGATAGTGATGGAAATGCTCGATGGCTTTCACAATAGCCAGTAGCTCTTTTCGAGTGACACAATAATTTCTTTCCGGTTTCGATAAACACTTACTCCAATAAGCTACGACTCGTTCCTGGCCATCTATTTCCTGAGATAATACTGCTCCGACACTCTCATTACTGGCATCAGTGTCCAAGATAAATGGCTTGTCCGGTTGTGGATATATTAAGATCGGTGAAGACGTCAAAGCTTCTTTAAGCTGGAAAAAGGAATCTTCACATTCTTTTGTCCACTGAAACTTTTGTTTACTTTCTGTTAGCTTGTGCAAGGGTCTTGCGATGTTAGAGAACCCTTTCACAAACTTTCGGTAATAAGTATATAGTCCCAGGAAGCTTCGCAGCTCACGGAGGTTTTCAGGGCGTTTCCAATTCTTTACGGCGGACACTTTTTCGGGGTCCGTACGAACACCTTCTGCAGAGATGATGTGTCCCAGATAATTGACTTCTTTCTGGAAGAATTTGCATTTCGAAGGGTTTAGCTTCAAGTTAGCGTCGCTTAATTTTGATAACACCTTCCGGATATTTTGAAGATGTTCTTCAAACGTTCGCCCCTCCTATTATGACGTCATCCAGGTAAATAAGGCAAGCTTCAAAAGTCAGACCCTTTAGCACGGTCTCCATCAGGCGCTCGAAAGTAGCTGGCGCATTGCAGAGCCCGAACGGCATGACTTTGAACTGCCATAGTCCTTGGCCGGAAGTGAATGCTGTTTTTCTCTATCTTCGGGATGGATCTCCACTTGCCAGTATCCGCTCTTTAAATCTAAAGTCGAGAACCATTTATGACCGGAAAGGGTATCCAGGGTGTCATCTATCCTTGGAAGAGGGTAGCTGTCCTTCTTGGTGACGTCGTTAAGTTTTCGATAGTCCACGCAAAATCTTGTGGAGCCATCTTTCTTACGAACCAAGACGATTGGAGATGCCCACGGACTCGAAGACGGTTCTATGATGTCATTTTCCTGCATCTCGTAGTAGTGTTCCGACCTCTTCCTGTTTAGCAAACGGCAAGCGTCTTGGGTGCTGTTTAATCGGCGGATGGTCTGCTGTATCAATTCTGTGTTGTGTCACTGTAGTATGGCCAATATCGCTACTGTTTCTAGAAAACACGTCTTCAAATTCTTGAACAGTCTTTCTGCGGAGCTTTTCTGTTCGGGGGACAATTCAGCATTTTCTAGAAGGTCGGGAGTCAACTGTTGAGGCGAGTTGGATAGGAGCAAGCTCGAACTTTTGCAGACACATGTTACTGGACTGCAGGTTGCCAACACTTCACCTTTCTGGAACACTCTAGGTTTTTCAGTTACGTTGCAAATTCTTACCGGGATAGTTTTTCTGGAAAGGTCCACTAGCGTCGAAGCTATTAGCAATCCATTCGCTTTATTTTCCGCAGATCCAATTAGGCCAGAGTTGAAACTCACATCGTTACCGATGTATCCAGGTACTATGATTTCAGTCCTTGGGGGAATGGTAATGTTCTCGTTAGCGGTTACCTGTCGAATAGATTCTGACCTGTGTTCAATTTTGAATATAGTGACTTCTTCGTGTATGGAACGTAACTGAAAAACCTAGAGTTGCGTTTTCGAACCCCCGAAAACGCAACAATTGGTGTCAGAAGTGGGATTGAATGCCAACAACAAGAGCGATGGAGGCCCAGTTCCAGACTCTTCTAGAAAAATTGACTGAAATGAAATCGGACTTGACCAGCATGAATGCCAATATGGGCGAAATGAAATCGGAGTTGACCGCCAGCATGAATGCCAATATGGACGAGTTGAATAACAAACTGACCGCGAACAAGGAAGAGTTGAAAAGTGATTTGAAGGGCATTGGCGACAAATTGACGACTATGGACAAGAAATTTGAAGAAATGGAAGGAAGAATCGAGTCGGTGGAAAATAAATTCGAAAACAAATTTGTGGATATAGAGAACAAATTTGAAAATAAATTCGAAGATATGGAGAGCAAACTGGAGAAATTGAAGCAGAAAGTCATGACTGGTCAAGGGGATGAATTTAAGTTTCAAGCTCCTTATTCCAAGCCTTCCATCAAGCTTTCTACATATGACGGAAAGTCCTCTTGGCAGGTGTATAAGACCCAATTCTCCATAGTGGCGGATGCAAACCAGTGGGACTCCCAGACCAAGGCCTGCCAGTTAGCTGCTTCTCTTCGAGCCGACGCTGCTGACATTTTGCAAACTTTGCCGGAAACACAGCGGCTGGATATCGACGCTCTCGTTAATGCTCTGGAGTTACGCTTCGGAGAGAAATGTGTGAAGGATTACAGCAGACTCCAGCTGAAGTCACGGCAGCAGAAAGTGTCCGAAACTCTCCAAGAACTGGCGACGGACGTCGAGAGGCTTTCACACTTGGCGTTTTCTGACTGTCCGACTGAAGTAAGAGAAGTCCTGGCGCTGCAACACTTCATCGACGGGGTGCGTGATCCGGAAATCCAGAAAGCTCTCCGAATGGCGGATCTCAAGGACTTAAAGGGGGCCCTAGTGTTTGCTATGAAATTCGAGGCAGCCCAGCAAGCAACACGAACGGACAGACACCCCATACGAGCCGTCAACGAATCGGACACGTCGAACTCAAGTGTGGAGCGGTTAGAGCGACAGATGAGAAGCTTCATGAATAGAGTTGAGTCTTTGATGTCCCAGAAAGCAGACGGGAAGAAGACCCTTAAATGCTGGACCTGCGGTCGAGAAGGGCATCTGCAGAGAAGCTGCCGGGCACGCCAAGGCGCTGAAACTAATAGCGCCTCCCAGAAGGAGGTGTCGGAAAACTAATTAATGGCCATCTCGTGGGGCGGAGGTTGCCAGATTTTGGAGAGCCCCATTTTCAAGTGTGTCAAATTTCGACAAAGAGTACCGGTGAGAATGGAATTTTTATAATGGGACATGTTAACGAGCTTCCCTGCAACATGATCATCGATACAGGAGCCAATGTGTCTATCATTCGGAACGATCTGGCTCAAAAATTAAAAGAGAAACTTATCTGGACCCCACCTCTGACACCAATTGTTGCGTTTTCGGGGGTTCGAAATGATTGAAGCCGAAGAGCGGGATCCAAAACAATTTTATTCTTTGCCAAAACAGTCCTCCACAAATTGTAGAACAGTTCGAGAAAGTCACGTACAATCAATGAAAATACTGATAACACAGATGTTATACACTAACAAAAGCAATAGTAAACACTCAGCACAAAAATAATAACTCAATAAAAGCAATAACACACGCACTATGCAATCGGCTCTCTCTTTCTCAAGCAGAGAGGTATCACTTGCATGAAAGCTGAGATCTGACTAACTGACTAGCCGGCCCGGGCCCTTTTATACCTTTCGGTCAGAAACCTCTTGCACTTGCCAGAATAATCTAGAAATAGAAAGGTCTAGAAAAATCCGGAGCGTACGAGAAAAGCTCAATACAGTAATACATTCAATACAATAGGGTTACAATACCACGATAGGGTTGCCATGGTCGCCAAGCTTATCGCCCACATTTGGCGACATATCGCCATATTTGGCGATATATCGCCAAATTTGGCGCCAAAAATTAAGTCGCCAAATCCGTCGCCAACTTGGCGCTAGCTGCAATATTTGGCGAGTTTACCATTTAAACCAATGTTAAAGCATGGGGGCCGTGCAATGCAGTGGAAATGATATTACAGGTAAACAGGGTTGAAATCACATTAGATACGACAAATTAAACTGTAGAAATGAACACAAATGAGTAGAAACAATTAGAATAAGACTAAATTCGTAACAATATAATGATTACATTCAGCCAAAATTTCATAACAATATCATAATAGCAACCGATGGTTCAAAAAATACTAATCAAACATCAATAGGAATTTTAATCCCTAAGAAAAAAATTCGACAAAATTTCATACTGAAAGAAATGATTTCAATATTCACAGCTGAAGCTATAGCCATATGGACTGCATTAAAAAATTGGGTTTCTGAAACAGAAAACTATATCATCTTGACGGACAGCTTATCAGTCCTAAAAAGCATCCAAAATATTAATAGAAAATCCAATACGATAATATTAAATTTAAGTTCAACTTTACATCAGTGCCTCCAAATAGCTCAATCAATTACATTCATTTGGGTACCAGCTCACAAGGGAATAGGGATTAATGAAGAAGTTGACAAATTAGCTAAAGCCTCTCCAGAGCCGTGGGATATTATTTCTTGGATAACTTATGAAGATCTACATACATATTTTAAAAAACAACACAAAATCAAAAGTGAAGAAATATGGAAAAGAGCAAGAGACATAAATTTTTTTTTTATATTTCTCATCTTGAAAAATGGAACAGACAGGCAGCAAAAAATAGAAATACAGAAGTTTTAATCAATAAGTTGCGAGTTAAAAAATTACCGTTAAATGATATATATTTCCTTTTTAAACTAACAGATTCTCCTTTGTATGCAGATTGTAAAGTACCAGAAACTAGTGAACATTTTATATTAAACTGTATCAAATACAAATCACAGCGTGAAATATTGAAAAATTTTATCTCCAACCACGGTGAATGGTCTTATTCCTCAATAGCGAAATGTAAATCAATAGAGCATGTTCAAAAAGTTGAAAGATTTCTGACATCATCCAATAGATTCTAAAATTCTAGTTACTCTATATTCTGCTTTCATCAATCTCAGTTGAAACACAACGCGATAATTCAAATTACTGATAGACTGCAATCACGAACTGTGTGTTATAACTTGGATTAGAAACTGATCAAAATTTTATCGGAGCATAAGGCGTTAGCCAAGTCTCCACTTTTTCAGTGTTTGCACTGAACTGAACTGAACTGACATTTCCATTATCAAAAAGGATTTATTTTAAAACAAGATCAGGTAACAGGCAAATACATTGTAGATTTTTATATATATATATAATCTAATCTAATATATATTATAAACGCGAAAGTTTGTGAGTATCTGTGTGGGTCTTTCACGCAAAAACAACCGAATGGATTTTAATGAAACTTTACAGTAATATAGCTTATAAATCAGAATAACACATAGGCTAAAATTTATAAAGATATTGTGAGAAGTTGTGACGACTTACGCGTCTTTTCTTTAACAAGTCCTTTGGGTTCTTTGGGCCAAAATTAATGGCAACTCTTTTCCAACCAAATCCAAGAAACGAGAAGTGAAGAGATGTAAATAATATAGGATCTTAGAGTAAACGTGATGTCAATGTAATGGTAGTGTAAAGAAATGTTCGACAGTTAACGTGCGTTGTGGTATTGAATGATTATTGAAGTTCGCTGTTCAAAGATTCAAGTTCTGCGTGTTGTGGATAAACATATTGGTGATCGATTAGAAGTTAAAAGTAAAGCTACTTACCACTATAGATAAAGACAAGTTTATTACAGAATAATATAAGGTAGGATTGATTACTTATTATATTTGAAGATTAGGCGGTCCAATTATTGAGATAGGTCTGAATTATATTGTGTATTGCGTCATAGTAGATTCTCTCATCCATTAATAAGATTATATTTGTTCAAAGTTTAAGTTGAATATCTTAATAAAGTCATATTAAGATAATGTTTGATTCTAGTTCTTACGTTAATCCTACACCTCTAGCTCACGCTGATACTTCGAGAGATGTACACTGCTCAAAACAATTAGCGGAGCAAGCAAAAAAGTGAAGAAAACCGTGTGAGATAGCTACGTATTGGCATACAATGCATAGTACACGCGTATCAATGCGCAATACAGAAAAAAGACGTAAAAAAATTTGGAATTAAGCGTTAATTCTTTGAAAATATGGAAAAAACATGAAAAGATGATTTAGGGCAACAATTTGGTTACATGTAAAAGATAAAAAAAAGGTACTGTTTAGACATGATGCATGAGTTTTAATAGGGCGTGTGGTCTTCTCGAACAGATAAGACTGCTGCACACCTGTTTGCGATGAGGTTATCGATCAGACTTTGGGGAATACTGTTCCACTCCTCAAGAAGTACAATCTTCAAGTCTCGAACAGTAGCAGGCGGCCTTGGTCGCGCAGCAATGCGTCGTCCGAGTATGTCCCAAACATGCTAGATTGGATTCAGGTCAGGAGAGCACGCTGGCCATTCCATACGCTGTATTGTTTCAGCTTCAAGCATGTTCTCCACCAGACGAGCTCTATGCGGTCGGGCATTATCCTGGAAAACAAAGGAATCTCCAATGGCTCCAGCGTAAGGGATGACATGAGGTCGAAGTATCTCGTCTGCATACCTTCGGCCCGTCAAAGTGCCATTCCGGATGATATGCAGGTCCGCCTATGCTGATTCCACCCCATACCATCCAACCAGCTCTTCTGTATTGTGACCTTTCACGAACGAATGCGGGGTTATTTCTAGTGCCCCTGTCCCTCCATACAAGAACACGTCGGGTGTCACACTCTAGACTGAATCGGGACTCGTCTGTAAACAGCACTTGGCTCCAATCATGTTGCTCCTAATCTCGATGTTCAGCAGCCCATCTTCTTCGGGCCGCACGGTGGCGTGGGGTCAACGGAATGCAGACTATTGGCCTACGTGCATAGAGCCCTCCCTCATGAAGCCGATTACGTACTGTTTGGCTGGACACTCTTCGTCCTGTTGCCAAGAGCAACTGTCTTTGCAGCTGCGTAGCATTCTCTGTTCTGTTTCGACGGGCTGTTAACTGTATATACCGTCATCACTTGATGTAGTGGCGCGTGGCCGACCTGCCCCTGGTCGACGTCTAACATTTCCTGTTTCTTGGAATCGATTCCACAGCCTTGCAACAACACTTCTGACGACTCCAACAGCGTCCGCGACACTACGTTGTGTTTGCCCGGATTCCAGTCTGCCTATAATAACATGCCATGGATTCCGGTAAATCACGTTGTTGAGACATTCTCAAGTAACCTTGCCTCAAAAAAAAATACTGCACAATCGACTTTCACAGTTACGGCAATAAAACAGACGTTTCTGCAACATCCCAATTTCTGCCCTTATCTACTTTTTCTGGTTTTTGACGTCATGAACTTTGATTTGCATATAAAGTTTTCTTCTTCCGTTTCCTGGTAGTCTTTACATTATGGATGATTCATTTTATGTTACTTATTGGTATACATCTTTGCTTACTTTTGTTAAAATCATGTGCTACCCTAATTGTTTTGAGCAGTGTACTTCCAAGGGGAGGTACATCACAAAGTTTTCAAATTATAACGACAATTGTCAAGAAAGTAGGAAAAAATTCTGCCATTTGCAAAAAAGCCCGTGACAGCATTCATCTATCTTTTTTATCCCTTCTGTTTTGTCTACGACATACCTCAGTGCGCTTTCGCTTTTCATTTATTCCCTTCATCAGTGTCGTCACTATTTTGATTTCATAATAAAACTAGATTTCGAAGGGAGAGGTGGTGTCAAGATTTTAACATAAAATAAATACAACAAAAAGTAATATTAATGTATTACACTTCCTGGTATAAATTATTTACATTATTTTAAGCGTTCATTACACAAAATTTGTAACTATGACAGTGGAAGGAAAACTATGAAATTAAAATAAAATATCAAAATGTTTTTATCATTTAGTTTTTTTTTCTTTTTTAATGTTTTTTTTTCAGTACATGTAAATATATATCTACGCTTCCCCCATACTGTTTTTTTATAACTTATATATATATATGTTTTTTAAAAGTATTTTTATTAATTCATTACTAAATTAATTATTTGTTAATTAAAAAAGTACATTGTCAATTATTTTGGATAATAATACATTTCAGAGACATATTTAAGCTAACTAAAGAATCGTTTTCTTTTTATTGCTTCACATTAATAATTTTTTAACT
Source organism: Trichonephila clavipes (assembly GCA_019973935.1). Lineage (NCBI taxonomy): Eukaryota > Metazoa > Arthropoda > Arachnida > Araneae > Nephilidae > Trichonephila > Trichonephila clavipes. Next base: position 129,443 of record BMAU01019978.1, on the reverse strand, counting down.
AATGCAATATTGTTTTTTATAAGCCATAGATCGAAATTTGAAGCTATATTTTATCTGTTAGGGGGAGGGGAAGAGGAAATAGTAATTTTACACTAAAAAAGCGTGTTATGCCGGGCTAGAGGGAGGGGAAAAACCTGTCTTAAATCGAAAATATGTGGAACAAATTTCGAGAAAGAGAAATTTAATGAAATAATTTTAGAAATCACTCACATTGCGTGCGTACAAACACACACATAATTGCTGGCGTCATGAGGATAAGAGAAAGCCCGTGCAAAGCCGGGCCATGCAGCTAGTATATATATATATATATAAACTAGCTGGTATACCCGTTCTTCGCACGGGTGAATTGAAAAATTAAACAATACAGACTGAAGAATAAACGGCGTTTAACATTGATTTCGAATTATTACTTAACCCCTTCAGGACCAGCAAAAGGAGAAAGAAGCATTTCTCCAGGCCCACACGCACGGGACCGGGCGAATTTTCCAGTTAAGCCTAATTTTAATTAAAAAAACGATTGATTGATTCATGAAAATCTGAAATCTATTTTATTATTTTAGATTTTTGGAAACTAACTATTATTAAAAAGGATGAAAGTTTTTTGTTTTACTCTTAGTATCAGAATAGTTTTCTTTTTATTGCTTCACATTAATAATTTTTTTAATTCTAACGCAATATTGCTACATCGAAATTTGAAGTCATACACCGCGAAATTTGAAGCTATATCTTACCTGTGAGAAGGAGGAAAAGATAGAAAAAATTTAACACTAAAAGACGTAAAACTTACAAAATACTAACCGGCAAATCTCAAACGATAAATTTACTCTCACATAAACTGGTTTTGGCTTGAAATGTCACAAATCTTTTAAGTAACTAATATATGGTTTTTATATTTAATAAATCCTTATATTGCTCATAGCTTTTTTAGAATTAGCTTTTTTCTGTTCTTATGGTCATATCAAACAAAAAACCAATAATGCCAAAAACGAATGTATGGGTCTCATAACCCAAACACTAACTCAAACTATTCAAGCTCTATCGCTACTTGTTCAACAAATTAATAGTATAGATTTCTCATCAAACACCCCTCAACCATCCAATGCCAATAAAAACAAATCTCAACGAAAGAAGGAAATACGCGCCTTAGTAGAGGCTCTCTTAGACGACTATGATGACTAGACACCAAATAAGCGGCCTGAGTTTGTGTTCGTGGAACGCAAACGGCCTTCTAAGCAAAATCTCAGAACTAAAAATTTTTATAGAGAAGTACGACCCCGACATCTTACTAATCCAAGAAACACGTTTGAGACCCACCCTCAACATAAACATTTCAAATTATACATGTTACAGGAACGACCGCATCTCGAACGGAACTACTCCTACTCTCGGTGGTACAATAATTTTTATTAAAAAATCTATTCCGCATTTCTCCCCCCCATCCCCCACTCTACATCATATTGAAGCTACCACCGTAACTATTACTCCCCCGAATATCAGCAACTTCTCAATTACCTGTATTTATATTCCCCCTAGATCTGATAAAAACTTATTCACTGTTGATATTGAGGCTCTCATTCAGGCCAACAGTAACTGTGTGATTTTTGGCGACTTTAACGCCACACACAGTGCATGGAATTGCTCCAAAAGTTCTCCCAGAGGCATTCGATTAAAAGACTTTACTGACGACAATAACCAAGAAATTGCTTTTCCCAACTCTCCAACCAGATATGGATACAACTCCTCGAATACTCTAGATTTCGCAATAATTAGTAACTTCAACTACCCCTACAATATTGTATCCATAAATGACCTCTCGTCAGATCATAATCCTGTCATGTTAAACTTTAATATTACTACCCCCATCCATAAAGATAATCCTAGAGCAATTACCACCTGTTGGTCTGCTTTCAGAAAAAATCTCAAAAACGAAAATAAATTATTCGACGACTATGCTATAATCAACAATGAATCAACGTTAGAAGAAAAAGTAGCAAAGTTCGCAGATGCGGTTAGCTCCGCCCACAACTTAGCTTCCAAACCAATTAAAAACACCCGACACAGCTACACGCCACAACACATCAATTACTTAATAACTTGTAAAAATAGGGCCAGGAAATTATACCAACAGACACTAAATCCAATACACAAAACTGAAGCCAACAGACTTCAAAAATTAATTAAAAAAGAAATCAGGATACACGCACAAAACACATGGAACGCCAAACTCGAATCACTCGAAACTCAAGATAACAGTCTCTGGCGCATGCAAAAATACTTTCGCAAAAAACGCTCAGACATTCCAAATTTAACCGGACCCAATGGCATCGCTAGCAACGATGAACAGAAGGCCAACTTAATTGCACACACTTTCATAGACAATTACACAGAAAATAAAAGACCAGGGAAGCACACTACCAACATAGACTCTGACGTCACTAATACACTAACAAGATTTTTCTCTAATCCACCTTCATCTCCTATCTCTCCCACAGACCCAGACGAGATCTGTGATTATATGAAAAAACTAAAAAATTCCAAAGCCCCTGGAATTGATAATATCACCAACAAAATGATTAAAAATTTTCCTTTCAAAATCATTCTAATTTTTACCTACATTATAAATAAAATTTTATTACTCAGGCACTTTCCAACTGAATGGAAAGTTGCAATTGTTTTTCCAATTCACAAGCCTGGAAAAAACAAAAATTCTCCAGATGCCTACCGGCCAATCTCTATTATCTTCGCTCAGCAAAATTGCTGAGCACATAATTCTAAATCGAATCAAAAACCACATCTATAGCACTAACTTTTTAAACCCTAACCAGTTTGGATTCACCCAACAACTTTCTACTTACCACCCGCTACTCAGATTAACGGAAAAAATTTCCTCAGGATTTCAGAGAGGCAGGACCACTGGTGCTGTCTTCCTGGATATCCAAAAGGCATTTGACCGTGTCTGGATAGACGGACTCATTTATAAACTTATTACTTATAATTTTCCACCTGCCGTTATTCATATTCTATACTCCTACCTTACTAACAGGAAATACAAAGTCAGAGTGAACGACACGCTCTCAATTACACACCGCGTCAACATTGGGGTAACACAGGGTTCTCCCTTTTGGGCCCTGTGTTATTCAACATTTACGTTAATGATATATCTTCACACCCACGCACCATGATTAATCTATATGCTGATGACACTGCGATCTCAGCCACTTACAAAAATACAAAATCAGTTACAATAGCACTAAACAAACACCTGGCCCTACTCGAAAAATACTTCAACGACTGGAAAATCAAAATCAACGTGGATAAAACCGTTGCGGTGTTATTCACTAAAGCTCGCAAACCAATTGCGCCGCCCACTCTATATTCCACACCACTACGCTGGTCTCAAACAACCAAGTACCTTGGAATTACTTTTGACAAAACCCTCACGTGGAAGCCTCATATTCTTTACGCGCGAGATAAATTCTGGATCGCATTAAAGAAACTCTACCCCTTAATTTGCCGGAATTCCAATATGTATTTATACAATAAAGTACTTCTCTATACGGCCATTTTGCGTCCAATTCTGAGCTACGGATGTTCCATATGGGGCTCTACGCAGCTAATACAAACATAAAAATCCTAGAAACAGCTCAAAATTCTATCATTCGATGTATTGTAAGAGCATGCAGGTACAACTCAAACAAAAATATTTACAGAGCCATCAAAATACCTCCTTTTAAAAAACACATACAAGACTTAGCCAAAATTTTTTATGACAATCTCCCCAACATCAATAACTCTAACATCATCAATTTAGAAAATTACACCCCTCTGGATACTCAAAAAAGACCTAGGAGAATTCTCCTAGACTCCTACAATCCGCCTTAATTTAATTAAACGTTCATTCACCGATCGGCGAATGAACCCCCTCTTGCTAAATTTTAAACTACTTTTCATTAATCTCTAAATTACATTAAACTCCCCAATAATCTTACATTCGATACGAAAACGAAACGAAAATTAGATTTAACGGGTGCCAGCGAAATGAATCGCTTATACCCAAATTCGCGGAGAGAAAGTGGCAATGAAAATCAATATCTGAATACACTCCCCCGCAGGGGGAGGATGGAGGAAGAAGCGGCCAGACGAAAACGAGAAAAAATACGTTACGCGGGCAGGAATGGAGGAGCGCAAGGAAGGGGGGGCTTAACAGCCCCAAAACGCGTTCGAGGAGCACCAAAAACGCAATCGGAATGGAGAAGCTGCGGAATTTTTTTTTTTTTTTTTTTTTTGCAGCTGGAATGAATAAGAGGATGGAGACTGCAAGACAGAACCTGCAGCCGGAACAATCGTGGAATTGAAGCAGGAGCCAGCTTTAATCACTGATCCCAATTCTGATGTAGGCAAATGCATTTAAATGTTGTTAAGTGTAGCAATTAAGTATTATTGTTGTAATTACGGCGGTTTTAAGGGCAGATTCCATTTTGTCGTTTTATAAGCAAAATTTATTTTAGCATGAGGATACGTGAAAAGTGTTTGTGCTTTAATTACTAGGGTTGTCGTGATTTTGAATAGAAGTAAAAACATTTCTAGAAGTTCTAGTGATGTAATTATCAATCGGCTCCATGTGTAAATCGTGATGTATGACACTATTCCTAACGTACCAAGGTGCGTTAGCAATGATTCTCAAGAATTTTGTTTTGAATTATTTGAATGCGTTTAGTGTGGGTCGGGGCCGCGGCCCCCCAGAAATGGGGACCCATACGTTATTGTTGGACGCAAAATTTGCTTGTACAGTATAACTTTATTTTCAAGGGAGAGAGGAGAGCTTCTCCCAATAAGGGAGATAGCTAACGCTATTCTACCCCAGAATTTGTCTGAAAGATAGTCAATATGATTCTTGTAAGTTAGGCGACTATCGAGATATAAGCCCAAGTAACGAACGACCGGGACCCACAGAATGTTGTCATCGAAAAGAGTGAGTTCAGTTTGGGGGTCAATGACGCCCCATTTCCTGAAAACAATGGCTTGTGTTTTTTCTACATTAATAGCTATTCTCCAATCTGTCAACCATTTCTCTAGTTTGACGAGGAATTGTTGCATAGTTTTAATTGTGTACTTGAGATTGACACCCTGAGTGAGCGCCGCCGAGTCATCTGCGAAAAGACATGTACTGACAGTGTGGTGATCTGGAAAGTCATATGTGAATATGTTGTAAAGATACGGGGATAGTACCGAACCCTGCGGGGTACCACTTTGACAAAAACCCGTTTCAGAGAATGTGTTATTTACACGAACCCGGAAGGTTCTGTTGTGTAAATAATTGTGAATAATTTTAATTAAATAAGCAGGGAATTTGAGTTTTATCATTTTGTAAGTGAGGCCATCATGCCACATTTTGTCGAATGCCCTTTTGACATCCAAAAAAGACACCTACAGTGTATAATTTGCTAGCGAAGCCTTCATTTATAATATTAGTGGCACGTATTAATTGATGCAGCGTAGAATGGCCCTCCCGGAAACCGCATTGTTCCGGGGGAATACAGTCTATGGCTTTGCAGTGAGTTTTAATCCTGTTTAAAATTATTCTTTCGAAAATCTTAGCAGTGGTGTTTAATAAAGAGATCGGCCTATAATTTTGACTAAACTTATGATCCTGATTTGGCTTGGGCAACATGACTACATTTGCTATTTTCCACTGTGTAGGAAAGTGGCAGTTAATGAGGCATCTATTGTAAATTTTAGTTAAATGTGTGATAGCATTAATAGGAAGATATTTTAAAGCAATATTTGGAATCTGATCTGGGCCGGGTGACTTCCTATTAGGTAATTTTTTAATGATGCCTCGTACTTCTAAGGGCGAAGTGAGGGGAGGTGTAAGTGTGTTGAAGTTGTCGAAATAGTGAGTCACTAAATTTTCGACTTCTTCAATTTTGTTGTCACTATATGGTTCAGCATTTTCTTGAAAAGTGACTTCTAGTGTGTCTTTGAAAGCCTCCGCTTTTTCGAAATCAGAGAAAGCCATACCACTCGGACCATGGAGAGGTGGTATGACAGTATATTTTTAGTAATTCTTTTATGCAAATTATAAAGAGAATTATCTTCAACATTTAACGAGGAAAGAAGGTTTTTCCAGGTCCTGTTTTTATGTTCGTTGATTTCGATCCTAATCTGCCTAACGAGAGCATTCACTTCCCTTTTATAGAGGGGGTATCTTGTATTGTTCCAAAGCTTACGGAATCTGTTTTTAGTTTTAATGAGCTCTCTAATATTAATAGGAAGGCGGAGGTGTGAAGTTTTAGAAATTCTAGTGGATGTGGAAGTATTAATAGCATCCGAGATCATGTTGCTGAAATTTTGAGCGGCCTGGTCCAAATTTTCTATCGTAGGATTTCCTGGCATGTTGTAGTGAAGTATTTCTTGAAACTTAATCCAGTTAGTAGTTTTAAGAGTTTGAAGTAAAGGTGGCAATTGACAGTTAGTTACGAAATCGAAAATAACTGGATTGTGATCACTGCTAAGTTCATTTACAGTAAAAACATTAGAGTGTGAGAAATTAGCTGCAAAGCCGATGTCAATAATAGTGCTTGGAGCGTTGTGATTGAAATGTGTTGGAGTGTCCGGTGCGATAATATCAATAGCTGAGGCTACAGCCCAATTGCTAAGAATATTACCATTGGCATTGCTTCTCCCTGGGTTCCAACTCGAGTGTTTAGCGTTAAAATCTCCAAAGAGAAAGGTTCTATTATTATGTGTGAGAATAGCATCGAGTTCCGTAACATTAATGGAGCCGTGTGGATGTCTATATATACACGCCATAGTGATTTTGGTGTTGTTACCTAGTTGAATGATTACCGTTGTATTTTCAAACGTGTTTGAAGTACTAAGGATGGCGTGGTGCTTAATGCAATTTTTTACAAAAATGGCAGTGCCCCCGCCTCTGTGTGTGAGCCTATCACTTCTGTGACAAGTGTAATTTGGAATGCTTATTCGGTCCGGGGGACGAAGATGTGTTTCTTGGATCCCGATTAAGTCGGGGTTATGAAAAATTATACTTTCTTTAAGTTCTTCTAAATTCTTTTTAATACCATTGGCATTCCAACTGTAAACTCTGAGAGTGCTACTATTAAACGCGCTGAATTTTAATTTTTGCTATTTTGTTGAAGGAAAGCTATCATATTTCCCCACTGTTGCATCATTTGACCCATTTGTTCCATAATCGAGTTGGCGTCAAATGTGTTTGTTTTTGAGACGTTCTGAGCCGTTACGGAAGCGTAAGACGGCTTCTGTTGGCGTGGTGTGGACTTTTGAGCGCGCTCCTTGGCTTTCTCCGTCCAGATGTTTTTATTTGGTTGTTTTTCTGTTGTTTTTTGTTTATCGGGTTGTTTGGGCATCCTGAGAAATTAGCTGGATGAGGTCCGCCGCAGTTTGCGCACTTAGCTGGGGATTTCATGGATTTTTTACAATCTGCGGTTAGATGGCTTCCACTACATTTGAGACATTTGGGTGCTCTATTACAGAGACGGGAGTGATGATAGAACTCCTGGCAGCGATAGCACTGAGGAGGCATCGAAGAGCCCTTCAAAGGTTCTATCACGACACGGAAAAACCCAATGTTCGTGATCTGAAAAATTTGTTTGTTATCCTCGTTTTTCTTGAGGACTACCAAAAAAAGAGGCATGTTGGAATTAGTTTTTCTATTTCGCAGAATAGAAATGTGGCTGGGTTCAAACCCGAAGCCCTTGAGTTCTGAGGCTATTTCCTTCTGATCATAGTCAGTTGGTAGTCCTCTAATGACAGCTTTAAGCTGCTTGTTGTCAGCCATCTCAAAAGTATGGGACCTCATTTTTTTGACTTGGAGATAGGATTGGAGCTTTCTATGCTCAAGAATTGTTTTGGGAAAAACTCTAAGTTTCCCATTCTCAAACCGCCCCTCGAGTGTAGTCCCTAGATGTTCACTCAATGTGGTGAGCAGCCCGGTGGTGTTTTGGCTTGCATCGATAACGATGGAAGCTACTTTCTTCTTCCGAGAGACGACAGTAAAATCGTCTCCCTCTGTGTCGGTGAGGTCACCGATGCCATCGGCATTAACTACCCGAGCGCTTGCGCGAATCGGGCCGGCCGCCTTCGTGTTATTGGCTTCCGAGCTGCTCTCGTCGGCCGAGCTATCGTCCTCCATCGCCGAGAGGGTTTCCTCATTAACGGCGGCAGGAGGGGGTGTTGTGTTGCCGGATCGCTTTCGCTCGCCGGCGCGTTGTTTTTTTCCCGACGTGCCTGGAACAGGAGAAGTCGTGGAGCGCTTTTGCGTACCTCTCTTCGCTTTCGAAGGAGAGGGTATGGTGGGGAGCGTATGACTATTTAGACGTTTAATTTCATCTATATAATCCTTAAATTCTTGATTTTGAAGTCGTATTGACTTCCTCGCGGCTTTAAGAGCCAGACCTTGCAGTTCACTGATTAAACGAAGCTTTTGGACATCGTCTAAAACTCCGACTGTTTTTCTAACATCTTCTATGTAGACCTCTATCATGTCGATAAATTCCTCACATTCGGAGCATGTTGTGATACTATCTAAGTGAGTGGTGGCATTTGCTACATCAAAACAGATAGGATCAAGAGAAAAAAGCGTACTTACCAGAGTTGACGCTACATCTGTCTTGGTTTCAGACATATCCAGGGTAATCCAAGTGCTGAAACAAAAAATATCAAGAGAGAACACTAAAAGTGTTCGGAAATCCAAAGACACGTGGTGCCGGCTTTACAGCCTAACTCACCGCGTGTGACACAAATCCGATAAAAATCGGATAAAATGTAAGAAATAATCCTCAGAAAAGGACCACAATTGTCCTAAATCGGGAACCAGGCCGAAAAAATGACCAGAAAAACTAAACACAAGCTCGATGGAATCGGATGAAACAATCCAGCTCGGGGCAAAGACTTTGAAAAAGGGGTCGCAGTCGAGGACAGAAAAACTGCGTGCGGAGTCTACGGAGACAAGAAGCAGAATCGAAAATTTTTGAAATTGACTGGGTATATAAAAATGTATTTCGGAAAAAGAATTCGCCAATGGGCGACGGGCTTTGACTAGGTTTACCAATGGGAGAAAAAGTAAAACCATATGAAGGACTCCTCTAATCAAAAACTTCGCCAGAACGGGGAGTTTTGCGGTCAGTGTTTGACCAATGGCTAAGCTCTATCGTGCAGAGCGCCTGGCGGGACCGGGAAGATGTCAGGAAGGCTTTCTGGTATCTGAGCTGTAAAGTCCAAGGCCCTTCCCATTGTGTCCATTGTCGGTGACTTATCACTATATAGGCCTCCCATTTAAATGACGCAGTTTCGTTAACTAAATTGTCATGATATTTGGGTGTGTGAAAAGAGTCTTTAATTCATGAATTTTGGAAGCTGTTCGCAATGAATGAGTCCGCCACAAACTAATTGTCGAACAGCTTCCGAGCATATTTAATTTTTTCATTTTTAGGATACGTAAATAATGTTTGTGCTTTGATAATTGGATTTTCGTCGAATTCAAAGATTTAAAAATTTCTAAGAACACGTGTTTATGTGATGTAATAATAATTTTTTGTTCTTCCATTTGTTCTTTTCTTTAAAAAAAATGTAATGTCTCATTTTATTATTTTTATTTATTTTCATGATTGTGTTTTTGTTTTTATTTATTGTTTTTTTCATGTGGGTGACGGCTGCAATGTTAAACGGGTGAACCATAGATTGTGATAACTGGGCGCAGAATCTGCTTGTAGAAAATGACAAACAAATTGAGGAGACCTATCCGATTGAGGGAGATGGCTAGAGATTTACCCCTTTTTCTCAGATAGATTCCCTGTGCTTTTTGAACGTTAAGCGGCTATATATGTGAGACTCTTCTTATTTATGATATTTAAATGCGCACATAAACCCACGTATGGGTTGTCATTCTTGTTTTCGGTGATGACCCCTTTATTTCCTGAAAACAATTTTGTGATTTATCTACATTAATTGCAATTCTCCAATCATGGAACGTTTCTGTGTTTTTTAAAAATGTTGAATAGTTTTAATAGTGTATTTCAGCTTGGACACCTTGCGATGAGAATAATGCGGAATCATCCGCAAAAGGCAAGTACTGACAGTGCTGTGGAAAGTCATGGTTCTGTAATATGTTGTACAAGCATACGGGCGAGAGTCAGATCCCTGGGGGACCACCTTGAGGAAGACCCGTGCCGTTGAATATGTTTTATTTACACGAACCTTAAAAATTCTAAAATGTGTAAAAATTATGAATAATTTTAATTAAATAAGCAGGGAATTTGAGTTTTATCATTTTGTAAGTGAGGCCATCATGCCACATTTTGTCGAATGCCCTTTTGACATCCAAAAAGACACCTACAGTGTATAATTTGCTGAGCGAAGCCTTCATTTATAATATTCAACTCTGGCACGTATTAATTGATGCAGCGTTTAATGGCCCTCCCGGAAACCGCATTGTTCCGGGGAATACAGTCTATGGCTTTGCAGTGAGTTTTGATTCTAAAAAATTATTCTTTCGAAAATCTTAGCAGTGGTGTTTAATAAAGAGATCGGCCTAAAACTTTGACTAAACTTATGATCCTGATTTGGCTTGGGCAACATGACTACATTTGCTATTTTCCACTGTGTAGGAAAGTGGCAGTTTAATGAGGCATCTGTTGTAAATTTTAGTTAAATGTGTGATAGCATTAATAGGAAGATATTTTAAAGCTATATTTGGAATTTGATCTGGGCCGGGTGACTTTTTGTTTATTCTATTAGGTAATTTTTTAATGATGCCTCGTCTTCTAAGGGCGAAGTGAGGGAACCGGTGTAAGTGTGTTGAAGTTGTCAAAATAGTGAGTCACTAAACTTTTGACGACTTCTTCAATCTTGTTGTCACTATATGGTTCAGCATTTTCTTGAAAAGTGACTTCTAGTGTGTCTTTGAAAGCCTCCGCTTTTTCGAAATCAGAAAAGCCATACCACTCGGACCGTGGAGAGGTGGTATGACAGTATTTTTAGTAATTTTTTTATGCAAATTGTAAAGAGAATTATCTTCAACATTTAACGAGGAAAAAAGGTTTTTCCAGGTCCTGTTTTTATGTTCGTTGATTTCGATCCTGTCTGCCTAACGAGAGCATTCACTTCCCTTTTATGAGGGGGTATCTTGTATTGTTCCAAAGCTTACGGAATCTGTTTTTACTTTTAATGAGCTCTCTAATATTTTAGGAAGGCGGAGGTGTGAAGTTTTTTAAATTCTGTGGATGTGGAAGTATTAATAGCATCCGAGATATTGTTGCTGAAATTTTGAACGGCCTGGCCAGAGTCCAAATTTTCTATCGTAGGATTTCCTGGCATGTTGTAGTGAAGAATTTCTTGAAACTTAATCCAGTTAGTAGTTTTAAGAGTTTGAAGTAAAGGTGGCAATTGACAGTTAGTTACGAAATCGAAAATAACTGGATTGTGATCACTGCTAAGTTCATTTACAGTAAAAACATTAGAGTGTGAGAAATTAGCTGCAAAGCCGATGTCAATAATAGTGTTGGAGCGTTGTGATTGAAATGTGTTGGAGTGTCCGGTGCGATAATATCCTATAGCTGAGGCTACAGCCCAATTGCAAGAATATTACCATTGGCATTGCTTCTCCCTGGGTTCCAACTCGAGTGTTTAGCGTTAAAATCTCCAAAGAGAAAGGTTCTATTATTATGTGTGAGAATAGCATCGAGTTCCGTAACATTAATGGAGCCGTGTGGATGTCTATAGATACACGCCATAGTGATTTTGGTGTTGTTACCTAACTGAATAATTACCGTTGTATTTTCAAACGTGTTTGAAACACAGGATGGCGTGGTGCTTAATGCAATTTTTTACAAAAATGGCAGTGCCCCCGCCTCTGTGTGTGCGGTCACTTCTGTGACAAGTGTAATTTGGAATGCTAATTCGGTCCGGAGGACGAAGATGTGTTTCTTGGATCCCGATTAAGTCGGGGTTATAATCAAAATGATGCAAATTCTTTAAGTTCTTCTAAATTCTTTTTAACACCATTAGCATTCCAACTGTAAACTCTAAGAGTGTTACTATTAAACAGCTGAATTTTAATTTTTGCTATTTTGTTGAAGGACAGCTATCATAGTTCCCCCACTGTTGCATCATTTGACCCATTTGTTCCATAATCGAGTTGGCATCAAATGTGTTTGTTTTTGAGACGTTTGAGCCGTTACGCAAGCGTAAGGTTTCTGTTGGCGTGGTGTGGACTTTTGAGCGCCACGGATGAAGACGCAGCCGGACGGATCGCTCTTCCGTCCAGATGTTTTTCACCGGTTGATTTTTTGTTGTTTTCTGTTTATCGGGTTGTTTGGGCATCCTGAAAAATTAGCTGGATGAGGTCCGCCGCAGTTTGCACACTTAGCCGGGGATTTCATGGATTTTTGCAATCTGCGGTGAGATGGCCTCCACTACATTTGAGACATTTGGGTGCTCTATTACAGAACCGGGAGTGATGATAGAACTCCTGGCAGCGATAGCACTGAGGGGGCATCGAAGATTTATTCAAGAGGCTCTATCACGACACGGAAAAACCCAATGTTTTGTGATCTGAAAATTTGTTTGTTATCCTCGTTTTTCTTGAGGACTACCAAAAAAGAGGCATGTTTGAATTTGTTTTCCTGTTTCGCAAATAGAAATGTGGCTGGGTTCAAACCAAAGCCCTTGAGTTCTGACATGATTTCCTTCTGATCAAAATCAGTGGGTAACCCTCTAATGACACAACTTTTAGCTGTTTGTTGTCCGCCATCTCAAAAGTGTGGGACCTCATTTTTTTTTACTTGCAGATAAGATTTTGGATAATCTATGCTCAAGAAGATTTGGGAAAACTCTAAGTTTCCCATTCTCAAATCGCCCCTCGAGTGTATTCCCTAGATGTTCCTCAATGTGGTGAGCAGCCCGGTTGTGTTTTGGATTGCATCAATAACGATGGAAGCAACTTTCTTCTTCCGAGAGACGACAGTAAAATCGTCTCCCTCCGTGTCGGTGAGGTCACCGATGCCATCGGCATTAACTACCCGAGCGCTTGCGCGAATCACCGGCCGCCTTCGTGTTGTTGGGCTTCATCCGAGCTGCTCTCGTCGGCCGAGCTATCCCCTTCCTCCATCGAAGACGAGGGTTTCGATTAACGGCGGCAGGAGGGGATGTTGTGTTGCCGGATCGCTTTCGCTCGCCGGCGCGTTGTTTTTCCCTGGAACGTGCCTGGAACAGGAGAAGTCGTGCTGGCGCTTTTGCGTACCTCTCTTCGCTTTCGAAGGTGAGGGTATAGTGGGGAACTTATGACTATTTAGACGTTTAATGTCCTATGTAATCCTTGAACTCCTTATTTTTGAAGTCTTATTGACTTCCTAGCATTTAAGCTGCCAAAACTTGCACTTCACTAATTAATCGAAGCTTTTGGACATCGTCTAAGACTCCGACAGTTTCTTTTAATGATTCTTGATGTATTCCTCAATCATGTCTATGAATTCTTCACATTCGGAGCATGTATTGATATTTTCAAGGTGTGTTGTTGCATTGTCCACATCAAAACAAATGGGATCAATAGAAAAAAATCGTACTTACATGAGTCGACGCCACATCTGTCCTGGTTTCGGACATATCCGGGTAATCCAATGCTGAAAACAAAAAATCCAAGAAGAACACTAGAAGTGTTCACAAATCCTGAGAGACACGTGGTGCCTAAGACACCGCGTGTGACACAAGTCCGAAAAAAATCGGAAAAAATCTAAAATAATCCTGAGAAAAACCACAATTGTCCTAAATCGAAGGAACAAGGCCAAAAAAATGACCAAAAAACGATACACCAGCTCGATGGAATCGGATAAAACAATCCAGCTCGGGGCAAAACTTTGAAAAGGGTCGCAGTCGAGGACAGAAAAACTGCGTGCGGAGTCTGACGAATGGAAATTGTGAATGGCGAACGAAACGAAAACGAAAATAAGATCGATCGCGAGCGACAGCGAGCGGGCGCTTCTGCTCAGAATGAATGGCAAAGAGGGACGGAGGCCAACATGAGAAAGAGCCCAAAACTGGGGAGGGGCGGGGCAACAAGAGGAGGCAAAGCCAACCAGGACGCGACGTGGGCGGAGCCAAACACGAAACTGGGAGAAACGGTCAGAACGACAAACGACACGGACGAGAGCGGACGGAAGCAGGAGCTGCAAAAGAAGGGAACAAGGAATCGGAACAAAACAAGATTAGTATGGTTCACAGTTCATGAGTGCATGAGAAATAGACTAAAATTGCAAGAGGAGGGGGAAGGCGAGAGCTGGCTACGGGGGTTTAAGCGGTTGAGACCACTTTGTCGAATTGTAGGCAAATTTGTGTTTGCTATTGGGGATAGTGAAAATTGTTTGTGCCTGAATTAGTGGATTTGGATGATTCTCGATAGTCCTAAAGACGTTACGTGAGAGTTTTGTGATGTAATCCCCAATAGGGTCTATCTTTAAATCGTGATGTAAAACACTGTTTCTGATGTACCAAGGCGCATTTGTCATGATACGAAGAATCTTATTCTGCATAGTTTGGACTTTTTTGATAGTGGTAGGGGCCGCCGCTCCCCAAACGGGGGCGGCGTACGTTAGCACTGGGCGGAGAACTTGCTTATAAAGCAAGACCTTGTTTTTAAGTGAAAGCGGTGACCTTCTTCCAATCAGCGAAATGCTGAGATGGATTTTGGTCCAGAACTTATCACAAATATATTTGGTGTGTTGCCTGTATGTTAGAGAACTATCTAAGAAGAGGCCCAGGTAACGTACCACGTTAACCCACTCGATATCTTCGTCGAATAAGGATAAAGTTTTAGGAATTATATTGCGCCTGTGTTTTCTAAAAACAATTGCTTGTGTTTTGTCGACATTTATCGCTATACGCCAGTCTGTCAACCAAGATTCAAGAGTGTGAAGGTATCGTTGGAGTGTACATTGAGTGTATTTAAGGTTCGCTCCTTGGGCGAGGACCGCAGCGTCGTCTGCAAATAAACAGATACTGACACTGGGATGATGGGGAAAATCATAAGTGTAAATATTGTATAGGTAGGGCGAGAGACAAGACCCCTGAGGACATCCTGCCTCTGGAAAGCCCTTGTTCGAAAAGTCAAAATTAATTTTGACTCTGAATGACCTGTTTTTGAGAAAATTGTGTATAATTTTAACTAGGTACTCAGGGAAGTTTAATTTAATCATTTTATAGATGAGCCCATCATGCCACATCTTATCAAATGCTCGTTTGACATCGAGAAAGACCCCTACAGTGAAAAACTTATAAGTGTACCCTTCATTAATTATGTTTGTGACTCTAATCAGTTGGTGAGTGGTAGAGTGATTGTTTCTGAATCCACACTGCTCCGGAGGGATACAATTGATTGTATCACAGTGCTGTTTGATTCTATTAAGAATTATCTTCTCATAAATTTTAGCCGTGGCACATAGTAAACTTATAGGACGATAATTTTGAGCAAGCTTATGATTTTGGTTAGGTTTAGGTAACATGATCACATTAGCCGATTTCAGAGTGAAGGAAAAAATCTATGCTTAAGGCAGGTGTTGATTATTTTAGTGAGGTGTGTAATAGCATTAAGTGGCAATAGCTTTAAGGCATAATTTGGAATATTATCTGGGCCGGAAGCTTTTTTGTTTTGTAATTTATTGATAATTTTAGAGATTTCAGCTGGACTGGTGAGCGGTGGTACTTGCATACTGGAGTTAGCAAGGAAATCTGAAGTTTCAGACTCTACTAACTCTATGATTTGGTCGTTGTAAGGCTCCGCATTTTCTTGAAACGTAGCCTCGAGATTGTTTTTAAATTCTTCGGCTTTTTCGTCGTCCGAATAAAGGATGCCGTTCCTGCCAGCCAGCGGGGGATAATAGTCGGCTTTTTAACAAGCTTCCGTTGGAGGTTGTAAAGGGAGTTATCTTCGGGATGTAAATTAGTCAACAAATTTTGCCAAGAATTGTTCCTATGCTCACTAATTTGAGTTTTAATTTGCCTCTGCAGGGAGTTAACTTCTCTCTTAAGGAGAGGGTTCCTGGTGAGCTGCCATTGCTTACGAAAACGGTTTTTAATTTTAATTAACTCCCTGATGCGGTGTGGAAGTCTTAGGTGTGGGGTACTAATAACTTTAGTGACAGTGGTAGCGGAGATAGCACTAGTGATCATGCCAGTGAAGTTGTTAATTGCATTATCAATATTGTTAGTATCAATGATAGGGTTACCAGGAATAGAGTTAAAAACTATTTCTTGAAATTTAATCCAATTAGTAGACTTGAGGGTACGGAGATTTTTAGGTAAGGAATTATTAAGAGCTAGATCAATTAAAACAGGGTTATGATCGCTACTTAAGTCGTTAACAGAGTTAATATCTTCCAAGATTAGATTTTTAGCAAAAGCAATATCAAGAATAGAGCATGTGCCACGGGCTGCATAGTATGTGGGAGCAGTGGGTGCCATGATTTCAGGGCATGGGTGCTCGCCCAGTTGTAAAGAGTGTTTCCATGAGTGTTTGGGCGCCCTGGGTTCCAACATGGGTGGTGAGCATTAAAATCACCAAAAAGCATGACCTTGGGACTGGCGTTGAGAATAGCATCAAGCTCCGACGTGTTAATATGATTCCTCGGAGGCTTGTAAATGCACGACAACGTGAGGTGAGTGTTGTTTCCTAGCTCGATCCTAACAGTAGTGTTTTCAAATGTGCTTGTATTGAAAGAGACAACGTGATGCCTGAGTGAGTTTCTGACAAAAATGGCCGTACCACCTCCCCGGTGGGATAAACGGTCACTGCGGTGACAAATATAATTGGGAAGCTTGAAGGAATCAGCGGGACCCAGATGAGTTTCCTGTATACCTATAATATCTGGGTCTTCGTCACACAAAAAATTCCTCAATTCTCCTAACTTGTACTTGACGCTATTGGCGTTCCAGCTCAGAACACGAAGAGAAGAATTATTGGGGTTAGAGGTATTAAATATTGTCGCCTAGTTTGTTCATGATTTTCTGGAACATAGTTCCGAACTGGCTCATCATCGTAGACATCTGCTCCATAAGTACCTTGGTTTCAGAAAGCGATTCGCTACTGTTTTTGCTTGAACTTTCTTGATTTTTTTCATTTTTATTTTCATTTTCAGTTTTTTTATTTTTTTTTTTTTCCTCAAAAGCTTTCGCTCGCTCATGCCAAACATTTTTGGTAGGGGGCTTGCTGGGCTTAAGGTTTTTTGGGTTTTTTCACACCCTGAAAAGTTCGCCGGGTGGGGACCACCACAATTAGCGCACTTTGCCGGGGCATCGGGTTTTTGTGCAGTCTCTCGTCAAATGACTTTGACTGCATTTCAAGCATTTTGGCTCCCTGTTACAGAAGCGCGAATGATGGTAGAAAAGCTGGCACCTGTAACATTGGGCTGGCATGGAATTTTTATCAAGGGGTTCTACTTTGATTTTATAGTACCCTATGGATGTAACTTGAAAAATTGCTTGGTTAGCTGGGCATTTCCTCGAGACTACCAAAAACAAAGGCATGTTCTTGTTCTGTTTGCGGTTTCTCATGACCGAAACGTGCTCTGGGGTGATGTTATGAGTACCCAGTTCTTGGATGATCTCATCAACATCAAAATCACTGGGTAGGCCCCGGATGACAGTTTTGAGCTGCTTTTCGCCCGCCATTTCGTAGGTATGGGATTTTAATTTCTTAACAGAAATAAAATTTTGAATTTTCCTATGGGCATTTGCATCTTCGGGGAAAACTTTAAGCTTTCCGCCGACGATCTTGCCCATAACTTTTGCCTACGACTTCACTAATTTCTAAGAGCAATCCAGGGGTGTTATATTGCTCATCAATAACAATTGGCGGGGTACGTTTTTGGCTGGGTGTCCTTTGTGGACGAGGAAGTATGCCCACCAGCGTCAACCGCTAACGGAGACTCATCTGGACTTTCCTGTTCATTATCAATCATGTCTATATTACAGGGGTCCTCTACAGGTGCCTGGGGGATGCTATCTTCTTCCTCAGTGCCCGGAGCAGTGTCTACAACATTGTCCTCATTGAGGTCCTTAACATCTACTTCTAAATGGGCAATCGCAGAGAAGGAGTTGCTCAAGGCAATAACTTCCTCGCTCGGCTTTGCTTTCTTGGCTTTGCCTTTATTAGGCGACTTAGAAGTGCGCTTGCACTTGACTGGGGTAGTGAATTCATTGCTGACATCAATTTCACTACTCGATCTACTAGGCGTCGGGGGTTGCTTGGCAACCATTGCCTTGATCGCTTCTTGGTGCTCTTTAACGAGTAAGGTATTTGTTTTCCTGGCGCCTTTAATACAAAGCCAGGAAACATTATTTATTATTTTAAGTTCCTCTAACCCTAGAGCAGACTCATTATTATTACAAGATTTAAAAATTAACTCCTCTAGCATTTCGCAAAAGTCGTTACAATCTTGTGAAGTATGTAGTTCATTTAACCTAGCAAGGGCTGTTGGTACATTAAAAGCACTCAAAGAACTAAATGAAACCACACTAACCTGTGATCCAGTAGCTGCAGAGGCGTTTTCCTTGTCCATAGCGAGAAATCCAAAATTGCGTAGTAATCCAAGTGAGTAATCCAGGGAGCACGTGCGCACACGACGAAAAAATCCAAGTCCCGAAAAAGGGAAATGGATTAAAAAATAATGCTAAATAGCATAATTGCGGGAAACCGCAAAAGCCTACAACATAGAATCAACACGAATTTCCGAAAAATATCTAAAATTCGAAGCGATGAAAAAAGATTCCACTAACACGCGGAGAGCCGAAAAATTATGCGTATTTAACAGCAACTGCTTTTATCTTTCTGTGTGTCTGAACTCGGCACATTCGATACATCTAACAGGAAATATTTAAATTTTTCCCCTACTACTTTCTGCACAACCTTCGGCACAGCCATTAGAGAGGATTCTCACTTACTGCAACATCCAATAGAAGTGCCCTCTCTCGCACAACTGGACCGACAACGACAGAAAGGCCATCCATCAAGACTGACAGCCCGCTCCTCTACGAGATGACGTCACTCCTCCTGACAAGCGCTTCACCTCCGATGCCACCCCATCAATCATCATGCTCCAACCACACTGCTAAGGAAAGCACGGCTCCTCGCGAGCTACATCGAACTATCAAAACTCCCTACTAACTCACCCAAGATAGCAAACGAACTCATGATTCAACATAAAGAACATCTCGGACAATAGATTTTTAAGAACAATAGTGAACTATAATTACCATTATGTGCATTTTAAATTCCAATTACCACTTTTAATGATTCAACTACTTTCGATATGGGACGGCGGATTTCATAAAATCCAGTTTCCCAAAGACCCCCCAACTTCTTATGGTCATATCAACTCTGGTTGCGATAGCAACGAAAAAAAAAAAAAAAAAAAAAAAATCGTTTGTTCTTACAGAATTAAAAGTGAGTTAGTAAGAATAAATTATTCTTTTTCGTTAAAAATGAATCATCGCGTTTGTTGACGGATGACGGATGATTTTGTAAACAGGAATCTAGAATGCGTCAGCATTCTTCTATCCTCTATCTGGGACTCTGATTTTCATGGTTTTGGAAACTTGGGCTTGAAGAGAGGGGCGTGACTTCAGAGGAGGAGATCCAATGGCAGTGCAGGAGGCGTTGGCTATGGAGCGATCGTTGATTGGAGGATGGCAGTGAGCTTTTAAGATTGAAATCATGTACTTTGAAATAGAAAGTGACTTTAACTTAATTTAAAAAGAGAAATTTGAATAATTTGAGAGAATTTTAAAAAGTTAAGGGGTAAAAAATAAAAGTTACAATTAAGAATGATAGGGAAATTTAAATATTGTTCATTATAGCTTCTGCCAGAAGGCAGGTTTTTTCTTCGTCGGAATTTGCTGTTTTAAATTTAGAGAGAAGGTCGAGGATTTTGGGGTTATTCTTTACGAGGTTTGAGATAGTATTAAAAAGTTCCAGAACTTGGGAAAAATCTGAACTGTTATTATCTTGAGTAAAATCCACTGGAAGAGTCTTCCTTTTTATTTGCAGTTAGGTTTTCGGTTTCGGAGGGGATCTGATTGGGGATTTCTCCGCTAACAACGTTAGCGAAGGAAATTCCCTCTTTAGTCCATTTGCTTGAAAAATTTTTTCTTTTAATCGGGTCGGAAAAGGCAGCGCCTTTTTTGGGTTGGGAATTTGGGACATTTAGTATAACATGCCGAGTGACCGAAGTCCTGGCAGTTGATACAAAATGGGTTTTCTTGTCGTTCTTTGATGTGACAGTTTCGCGTGGCATGGTCTTTACCGCATTTAAGGCATCTTGGTTTCATAAAACAATTCGCGGCAGTATGGTAGAAGTTATTGCAGTTGAAGCATTGGGTTATTCCTCTAACGAGGTAACCTTCTACTTTCACCTGCAAATAACCCAACTTTTTGATGTCAAAAATTTTACTATTTAAGTCGTTTCTTGGTAAAGTAATTAGGAAATATGGGAGGGATTTTTAGTTCTTTTGGAGATTAGTTGCGTGCAGCTATCTATATTGAATCCGATTAATTTTAAGTCGTTAGTGATATCAGTAATTAAAGCAGAATTAGGGAGGCCTTTAATAACGGCTTTAATTGGTTTATCTTTTTGGCGTTTGAGAATGTAAAATTCGAAATCTTTATCAGTCTCTAAAAAGTGTTTAAGTTTTCTGTATTCTTCATGGTCGGTGGAGAACATTTTTACGACGTCATTAACGATTCTATTACGTAAATTAGGGAATTTTTCTGAGATGCATTTAATTTGCTCTCTGAAATTGTCTTTGATTTTAAGCATTATAGGGTGAGGGGGGGAATCTTGGGTGTAACTACTTCGGTAGTTACTGTTTCAATCGAAGGAGGATGCTCGACATCCTGTTCAAGATCGGAGAAACTATTGTTAGTTTCTATGGGGTCCTGGGTGGAGGTAGGAGAGATCGGTCTAGCCGTCTTTTTCGGAAAGATAAACTCTTCCGTAGAATCCTTACCTTTCTGTTTACGTTTTTTTGCTAAATTTTTTCTTAGATTTGCTATTGATTTTAGTTTTATTTTCAATCTTATTTTCAATAACAGGAGGGGGAGGAACAAAATTATTTTCCTCTTCTACCGAGGTAGAGGGAATCTTATGATCCTGGCAGTCTGAGATAGTACATGGTGGGAGGGTTTGAAGCTCACTTACCATCTCCGCTTTTCTCCTGATCATGGCCTGTTTGCCGGAAATGTACATGTCCATGAAAGAATTTCCGGGGCTGGGAGAACGTCCGTCCATCCCGTGAATAGATAAATGAAGAGCTGAGATACCTGTGACAGTATCTCTAAGTTTCGCGCAGGCGGAAACTTGGTCAAATTTTGACGGCGAAAGTTCCATATAATCGCTTGATTCGCTCATGATGATTCGACAGGTCGTGAAGCTCGCAGGTGCGTGGTCTTCGTATGGTTAATCGGCCTCTGCTCAAAAAATCATCGCGTTTGTTCCATGAAGAAATGCTTTTTAAATGTCTTTGAGTATTAAAAAAAAAAAAAAAAAAAAGTAATAATAAATATATATAATCCCTATTTTTGAATTGGATGTTGTTCATTATTTTATTGGTTTTAATTTTGTTTTCGCGGAACCCTATTTTTTTTTCTAAAATAAAAGTAAACTAAGTTACTCCTTGTAACAACAGCTATCTGCTAGTGAAAGTTCCGTCAAATTCAGTCTAGCTGTTTCAGAAATTAGCCGGAACATACAAACAGACAAAAATTTAAAAACTTGATTTTTTTAAAAATAAATACCGTATACATACTTTTAAATGCATTTAGTAAAAAACTGTTATTTCAAACTACAAACACACTTCAATTCAATTTATTTATTTATATTAAAATGATTTGATTTTCTTTTAGGTACAGCTAAAGGGTGTAAATGCACTTTTTCACCTAAAACGTAATTAAAAATATTTATTTTAGAAACAACTACCTACGTACTTAACTAAATAAAATAACCTATAAGAATTTATTGATTTCAAAATAAATAAAAAACTGAACTATTTACATGAAAGAAAACCTAACGACGTTTGACATTGATTTTTAATTATTAGAAAACAGTGAAAATGTGACGAAACAAAATGAATTAAGAACGGAACGGTAGAAAAATAAAAATACTTTGTGACTCGAGAAACTGTTATTCTTTGATTTCAATATAAATATTACGCAATATAAATATTATTATATTGTGTATATATTATGCAGGATAAATGAAGTTATTTACAGTTTTGAATAAACTTACTTAATTTAAGGATGTAAGTGCACTTTTTCACCTAAAACGTAATTAAAAATATTTATTTTAGAAACAACTACCTGCGTACTTAACTAAATAAAACAACCTGTCGGCTCTGCGATCGCCACCCCCATTGCACACTCACACTTGTACAATCACTCTTGCAAGACAAACATTTATTGTGACTGCTTTGTGCAGTGATTGGCAATGAAATAAACAATAGAGGTATGAAATTGGCTTACTTCTATTTAAATACGGAGCCTTGTGAAAAGTCAAATTACGTAAAACTCAAAAACTTCCTGATTTAAGTTTAAATGCTGTCTAAGTTATAGAAAAATTGATGTTGCTCAGTGTTTTTGAGAAAGAATGAAATCATTGGAATGATGCAACAGTTCAAAACAGGTCTTAGTAACAGTAGGGTGAAACGAATCTGCAAGCAGGGGGGGGCAGAGGTACTCGTGACCTTTGTCACTGTCAATGGGGTGAGGGACTGGGTAGGATGAAACGAAGCCGCAAGCAAGGGGTAAGTGAAGACTGTTAAAATCATTAGGATCGGACATGAACGGGAAATATCGCGAGTCTCAGTAACCTTATCAAACAAAAAAGTTTGATATAACTTCTAGAAACGTTAAGACAGAAAGCTCGCAAAATAAAACAATCCCTATTGAATAAAAATAATCCCTACTGAAATAAAAAAACAATCCTTATTAGAAACGGATATTGTTCACCATTTCATTGGTTTTAATTTCATTTTCGCGGAACCCTAATTTTTTTTCTATAATAAAAGTAGCCTGAGTTATTCCTTATAACATTAGCTATCTGCCAGTGAAAGTTTCGTCAAAATTGGTCCAGCCGTTTCAGAGATTAGCCGCAACAAACAGACAGACAAAAATTTTAAAAATTGATTTTTTCATATAAGTACCGTATATACTTTTAAATGCATTAAGTAAAAAGCTGTTAATTCCAAATTACAAACATACACTTCATTTTTATTTATATGTATAGATTTCCCCTCAAATATATTTCAGAATGAAAAAACTTTAAAAAAACCTCATACGTAAAATTTTTTAAAAAAGAGTCGGTGGGCCGCAACTCATGTACTAACGGGCCACATGCGGCCCGCGGACTGCGTGTTGTACACCCCTGATTTAATTCATTAAAACATTACACAAATACTCTCCATTTTATTTTTAAATTTATTGCTTGGTTTGAGTTAGACACTTAAGATTAAGCTTTTTGAAATGAAGTCATTTTATTAAAAAAATTGTAAATAATTGTTAAGGATAGAAAAGTAGCAAGTGTTGTACTATTTTGGAATTTTAACTAAATGGATCTGGGAAGCCAATTTTTAGAGATCTGGGATGGATCTTATGTTATTACGAAAATGTTTACATGGAAAGACCCCTAACCCAAATGAGTCAGTTAAGATAACTGAGACGTGAAACTGCTTTAAATTTTGCAATTTTTTATTTTACTTTAAAAAAATAGAGGACGCCTTTCTGCATCCATAGATGCATTATTTATGAAAATACGATGAATAGAACGCTAGAAAAAATTGAATTTTAAAATTGTAAGCAAATGTGATGTATGATTCAGGTACACTTTCTTCAAAATCCATTTTGTGTATAATATGTATTGTAAAAAACTAATTTTTCTATACATAGAATTTAATTTTTCTGCATTATATGTTCAAATTTATTGAAAATTCTTCTTTTTTTTTTCGGCAAGTTCTTAAATTATAAATCAAGTGTATTTAGTACAAAGGGGATCCTCAGGATTATTCTAAATTAAGTGCACAGCTTGTAAACAGACATTTCGTTTTTCCTAACTGCTTATTGTTATCAGTTGAATACTCATGAATAACTCTATATGTTTATAACTATTGGTTTTACTTTAAAATAAATATTCATATATTTGAGTAAAAATAGAGATTCTTTTGTTACAATTTTGAAAAACAGAGTTCCATTTAAATAAGACATCAAATTAACTTTTTAAATTAATCAAAGGCATTTTCTTTGTGTATTTTTATAACAATAAAAATATGTATAAGGAATTCTGTAATATCCTTTAATGATAAAAGTAATGTAAAAATACTAAAACTTATAGACATAAATTTTTGGTATTTTAAACGGAAGGTGTGAATCGTTGACAGCACGTGTTGATGAATTTAAGAGTAAGTAAAAAGACTTCTAAATAATCTAGAATTTTAAACTTAGAATTTGTAAACTGAGAAATGATGCAAAATAATCCAATTAATTATGGTATGACTTTATATTACATTAAAAAAATATTATTTTACAAATCACAGATGAAAATATCTTTATTTGCGATTTTCTCAAAATGCATTTTTTGTTCATTCCAGTACACTTTTCTCAAATTCTACTTTACCTATATTGCTGATATTTTGCATATTATAAGATCCACAAATTTTCAAAAAAGTGAATGAATTCGTTCGGTAATAAACATTCACAAATTTTAGATGTAGCACAATTTCGGCGTAAAATTTAAAGGAATTTTGAATCATTAAATTTAAAATTTTTATATATTTCTTTTTTAAAACTTCATTTTATAGATCGTTATGTTTGTAAAAACTCTGTAAAATTTTATAGCTATATATGCAGTGGGCTTTATGCAAAGTGTACCCTAAAGGTAAGAACATGTTTTCGAAAATAAATAGTTGTTGATTGTTTATTGCTCATACTGATTTAATTGAAATTTAAAATGGAATTTTTTCTTACATCAACAGGTAGGTGCATAAATATACAGATAATTCAACTTAAAAATTTTACTGCTGTTGCTTTTAATTTAAGTAAGTGAGTACCATTCAAATTTGGTGCCAAAAAAATTCATTTTTCCTTCTCGCAGACGTTCCAGTTACCTTAATAAAATTATATGGTCAGTGATTCCAAGAATTAAAAACTCTAAAATTAAGGGTAAATATGGCTATTGCACAGTTCAGTACGAGTCATGAAGCAAAATTTATTATCGTAAAAAATTGTGATTTTGAACTAAGTTATAACTGTGTGTCATGCTTCAAAAAACTACATACACGTTGGATTCGTGCAGCCCAACGAAAGCATCTTGAAATCCCCCAAAAGGCAAAATTGTTAAAAATAGTGAAAAAAAAAGAAGAGTTTTATACTAGCAGAGAGTAAAAAAATTTCTTCATATGCTTCTGGAAAGTATTAAGAAAAGTAAATGCTCAAAAAATTACAAATTTACACTTTAAAGCCTGTTTTCTCAAAATGTAATATTTTTCACTTTATGTACCTTTTTCTCAAACACTACTTATCATACATATAATCCTCACATTTTCAGTGAACAGACCTTTAACATGTGTACACATTTTAATGGAGGGAAGTGGATATATCTAGCCAACTGTTTGAGACATGACTTTTTTAAGCTAAATTTTAGGGGGAAAAATTGGACAATTTTTTGAAAATTCATAATTAAGTCAATTTTGAACAAAAATACAAAACCCTTCGTTAAAATGTTATTGATAGTACACATAACCTACAGTAAAAATATTATCTATGAGAAGTATATAGTTTCTGAGAAAAAGGTACATAAACTTACGCAATTTAGCATGTGCTCCTATGAACGTGCCGGACGGACCCCTTAACAGATAAGTGAAATGAAAAGCAAAAGGTTCTACAAGTAAAAAATTCACTATGTTTTTCCATGGGTAAAAGAGAGCAGGTGTTGTTCGATTTCGGAATCATTACTAAATGAGCCATCTTTTAAAGAACATGCCAGTGTAGTATGCAATATTCTTCTTTTTATGGAGAGTCAAAGTTAGGTAACCTACGCCTTCAAAATACGAGGTACCTTACCAAAAAATGGTATTACCCTCTCATCATAATCAATAAGGAAAAAAAAAGAATAATTAATTGAAAGTTCCATAAAATTTAAAAGATACTATCAAATTATTAACAATAGCTCAGAACCGTTCTGAAAGAAAGCTTCTCACCTGTAGCTGAATATATTTAATGGAACATGTTTAACATATTTAATTAACATATTAACATATAGAACATATTTAATGAGGCACCATCCCGTAGGGAGGTGGCAGAAATCTGTGTTCTCTGATTCATCCTTTTATTTTGCGGAATGAAATCAGAAAGTATACACAGTATTTGGAAGATAAAATGGAGAATGAAAGCTAATAATGCCGTGGTGCTCGTGGTACATGATGTTAAAATAAAGGGGGAGTACAACACTGCTGAATCGTGTAGTGATGACAGGTGGGAGTGTCGCTTAACAGCGAACGAAAAGAGAAGGCGTTGACGCAGAAAGTGTTCAAAATGTTGTGCCATCTGCTGGAAGATGAGTAAAATAAAAGATGATCGACAAAAGATGTAGAAAAGGAGAATAATTGACATGGAATTAAACTATCACGCAAGACCGATTCAAAAGAATGTGGGTTTAAGTCGAGGTAATTTAATGGAGATGAAATCTTGCACAAAATGACAAAAGTCAAAATTAGAGAAAAATTTTTAAAATAAAAAAAAACTGAAAAAAGTTACCCAAGACTATATTTAGGATATCCGAAGTCTTTTAAGGACTGTAAAATGCTGATATAGATGGTGAAGAGCAGTTCTAGGTCTTTTTGCAGAGCTTGGGACAGAGTTATCATAGGCAGGGATGACTCGGATAGATTGGTTAGGAATTTGAGGTAATCTGTCAAACTTTGTGGACTGATATTTTAATGAAATCAAGTAAAGTTACGTAACACCATTCTCTTAAACCTTTACTCAAACGAACAACGTTGATTTTAACTAAACCAGCAAAGTGTTTTTGCTCCACTTGTATAATATCACGGCTGCGTAAGATGATGTTAGTGAAAAATCACTGCGAATGGTACCAAATGATGTGATGGAGGGTATCGATTTTCAACGTTTTCTAAAATGTGCTAGTCACTGCAAAACCATAAGAGATAGGAAATTCTTTTAAAAAATTTCCCCAGAAACGATACTGCCCTCTTTTTATCCCGTGGCCGCTTGATGTTGAGTTTTGAAACACCCTGTATGTCCATTATTTTCACAAATCTTTGTTTAATACTCGCTTATAAAAAGGTTAAAAAGGACATTGAATTACTATTTGAATGTTGTTTACACCAATAAAAGGGGGGATTAAGGTTTCTTTTTTTCAATCTTACATTTTGGAGCAGATTACATTTGGTCAAATTCGCATTTTAAAAGTATAAAAATGCTGAAAAACTTGAGTTTATAACTTCTATTTTCTGTGTTTCAATCTATAATTTCCATACAATATTAATTATTAATTTCCAGATAGATATCTTAAAACAATATAAGTTGCAACATGATCATAAATTTGGCATAAATAGAAAAAAAAAATGACAAACAAAATTTTAAAACTGTATGATTTAAAAAGGTAATTCCTGTAGATTCTCTTGGAAGTAGGGCTTTAATTTATTCAATTATTATAATTTAAAGACGATTTATTTTATGGAAATAATTCTTTTAACACTGTAACATCTTCAATTTTCTTGTGTCCTTTCAAGTAACGCGAAGTGGGAAAATACACCTATACCAGTAATTTATCACATAGTCAGCTGAGGAGTTGATCTACAAAAACTTTTCAACCAAATTATCATTTAACGGTTCGTTGTCAAATATTACAAAAGAGAACAGAGAAGGGGACAACGATTTATTCATTCTGCTACCTAAATAGCGATAACCACTTTCTCCGAGAATTCTTTGAAACGTTATGATAATGGATTACTCTGTGTTCCAGACAGAAAAATCATTAAGGCTATTCATACCGAAAAGAAACCATTGAATAAAATTCTTGAAAGCAGGGTTAAAGATGTGTTTCATTTGAACCGCTGAATCAGAGAAAGTGTAAGACGGGGAAAAAAAAATCTAGCACCTTCTAACCAAGCAAAAATTACAATTATGTATTTTACGAGCCAAAGTTACATATTTTTTTTATAATTATAGAAATAAAGGGAATATTATAATTAAGATTTTAATTTTTAAAATAATTATTTCGTCTCTTTTTCAGTAACCTGAATATATGATTTAATTAAAACTGTTTCTTTGAACCTTATAGAAGTTTAAAAACCACATCTTTGTACAATATTAGAATGAACTGTATACATGCGGTACAGGAATGCTACGTGCTTGAAATCATATTGAAATTTATCTAACAAAAATCTCGAAAATATGCAATTTTAAAATTCTCTCCTGGAACATTAAATTTCAGTGGAAGCTGTTGATAAATAAAAAAAAAAAATTCCCGTTTTTGAGTTATTAAACATAGAGATTTGGACTTTGGCAAGAATGTTTCTTTTGTTGATGTGAAATCCTCTGAGAACGAGCCTCACTGTAATCGACACCAAATGGGGGTTGCGGAAGCGTACAAGAGATAAATATATTTTTGTTTTAGAAATCAAGTTATGTTCTTTTTAACCCTTTATTCACCACATTATGATTTACTGCAATTTTTTTATGCAATATTTTTTTTGAATCACTACATTGAAAATTAAGGGATACTAATAAATAAAATACTCAACTTTGGGAAATTTAATCCGTTAGAGTTGATTAATTAAACGGGTACTTTAAAGTACCGTCCGTCCAAAAAGGTGTAAAATACTCTCATAATACGAAAAGACCGAATGAATTTCTTAACACTGTTTTAACTCTTAAAAATGCTAAATTACCAGAGAACACTAATACTTTACAGCACAAAATATTTATTTTTAAAGCCTATTAAAATTTTCAAATTTATTTACTTTTTTCACACATAAAGACAACTTTTACACATGAACTCAATTTGATAATATTCAAAGAGAGAGAAACAGCTTTTCTTTTCTTATTTAACACTCAAAAGTTCATTACACGTTGTGTCTTTTGAGTGAGGTTCCAGTTGAATTCTTTTTTAAAGCACTGCATCCTGGGGTAGGAAAAGCTGCCTTTTCTTAACATGAACTACTGCATCTTGAGTCTTGTTCAGTCTCTTGATCGTTTTCTTAAGAAATTAACGAAATTTCCAGAGGATTATTTGCTGGGATTTCTTCATCTGAAAAATCATCAGTTCAAAATCAAATGCATCACTGCTTTCAGACGGCAGGTTCTGTAATAAATGCAAAGCCTTTTGAAGACGAGCTTTTTTTTCTCAAAAATTTTAAGAATAGGAAGGCGGGGGAGGATAAAGAACACCTTAAACTTCCTATCACTGTTAAATTGTAGTTATACATAAAAAATTAAAATGTTGTTAATTTTTGAATAAATGATAGCTATTTCATTTAAATGTGGGACAAAAAGATAATAATAAGCTCAGATTTAAAGTTCCAAGCTTTTTGAAAACGTCAAAATAAAACAAGAAAAATAAATAATTTCAACTAAAAAGAAATGCCCTCCCCCCAAAAAAAGGCATGACTCTATTACCCTAAATTAATGATACTAGAACACAGCAAAAAATAATAAACTATCCATACGCAAAAAAAACCCCAACAAACGAAGTTCTTGCTCTAACATCCAGTGTACTGTCCAAAAAGGTTATTCTCTCAACTGTAATATTAATTATATACACTGTTCACACTTAAAATCAATAGTCAAATCGTTTTCTAAGGTCTTAACTAACGTACAAAAAAAAAGACACCTTTTGACAATAACTACTTTTTCAGAGCAAAAATGACATCTTCGCATCAAAATGTCAGCTGAAAACGCAACTTTTGTTTTAAAAATATTTGTTTTTCCTGCTAAAATACTTATCATAGCATCAGTTCTGCCATATAACCTGAAACAGTGTTAAGTATCATCAGAGTATTCATGAAAATGGTTATTCTGTGTAATTTTAAAGTGAGCGGTACTTATAAGTACCGTCGGTAGATAAAGTGTTAAACGAGGAGAGGAAATCTATTGGGGAATATTTTTCAATACACTAAAAATTTAAAAATAGGACTACTTTAAAACACAATTAATATAAAAAAAAATTAAGTCAATTCCTACTTAGATCAACAAAGAAAATTTTTATTTTAGCTACTTTTTATTAAATAGTTACAATATTAATATAAATATGTATATACACATGACAGAATCACAACATTAAGTGGTAATTAATTTTTATTAATTATCATTAAAGTTATCGTATTGTCATCCAAAACAATCTTACATATAAAACTTCAGTTCAACTGAATGCCTTAAAACGTGAGAAAAAAACCTTTTCAAGTTTTGACATAAGTTGCCAAAAGAGTCGCTAAAAGTGATGCCAACATAGCTGTATTTGTAATTCTTTTAATAATTAGTTTTAATCAATTAATTTGTATTAATTATAATAAAATTACTGTATTGTCATCCAAAATGATCATGTATATAACATTTCAGCTCAATTGAGCGCTTTAAAATGTATTTTATTAACGATTGAAAATTCCACGAAGATAAATAAATAAATATATAGAGAGTGTGAGTTAATAGTAGGAATTGAAAAGTAAAAAGTAATTTTAAAAGAAAACCAAAACAATATATAATCATACAATATATAGAAAAGCCCTGCGAAGCGGGTGGGCCAGGGTTCTCTCTAGTAGCTTTTAAATATTATTATCATAGTTAAATTTCAATTCAATTCTAAATTCATTGCAGTACGTGAAGTATATAATGCTTGATCATCAAGGGACTAAATTCATGATGGTCATATGATAACGGCAATCACGTGTTTCCCATTGATTAAAAATTGACATACTAAGTTGTTCATCTTGTAAAGTTTAGACAACAGTTAAAATTTGATGATTGGGTAAAGAGTTCACGTGTTAAAATTCTTCAAACAGTTTTCAAAATTAAAAAAATACTTACATTATACGAATACTTTTAAATTAAGTGCATTTTGTTTAACTATGTGCATTATTATATCATTGACAAATATGTACTTTCTAAAAGAAAGTTCCTGCAAAAAGCAAAAGTTGGCGACACTGAAACACATGAACTAATTGGCTGGAAACACGTGATTATATTTATGATATAATTATGACGTCGCATTAATTTATGAACTGATTGGCCAAAAAACACGTGGCTCAGTTATCATGTGACAAGAATCTAGTCCATTAAAACCTTTCTCTCTCTCACACACGCATACAGATGTGGGTGCGGTAGCCTAGTGGTCAAGGTCACGGACTCGTGGCTGGCGCGTCATGAGTTCGAGCCTAGCGTCGCTGAAGACTCGGCGTGTAGAGGGGCCGATGCATGTAATGTCATCCCGTTGGTGGGGACAGCTGAGGTGTCGTCTTCGTCACTTGACCATGGTTCAAAATTATGAGGTTCGTCCCCAATAGTCCTCGCGTAGCTTCATAGCGCGCGCTTTCACACACACGTGTGATAACGACTTACCGTAATCAAACCTGTTTCTGCGGCAACTTTATGTGATTGCAGTTGACTATAGTTTTCTGACCCATTTAATTGATTTTAATGCATAAAGCAGCAACAAAAATGCACACGGACACAAGACAATAAACAAAAGCGTTTTCTTTTATTCTAACATTTCATAGATCTCAGCTATTATACCTTTTCCGATCGAAGACGGCTAGAATCTTCTATAATGGTACGATTGTCGATATTTAATGCAACGATTGGTCAGAATCAGGGATGATGCAATGTTGTATCATCTCAATTTGAAATGAGTCAACTTAGCTTTTTTGAGGAGATAAAGTTGTGGTTAAAATGGCCTTAAACGTTAGGCGGGTAAATTAAATGGAGAGTTATTACATATTTTTTTTATGCATTATTATAGTTCCGGACTATATATTTATTTTGTTATCATTTATCATTAACTTAACATTGTGTAAGAGATTTGGTATAAACCTTTCCGAAAAAGAGTAGCATAATTTGTCGTATTTTTTTATTTTATTTTCTTATTAAATTATCATTTTCTTAATGTCTGAAAATTCAAAAATAGAAACACATTAAGGAGAAGTAAATGAAAAAGTAAGATAGAAAGTTGAAAAGTATAATTTTATTTTATTTTCTATTAGGTAAAAAAAATATAAAATAAGGTATTATGAATGAAATTAATTGAATGTATTAAGTATATCGAATGCAATATTTGAAGGTAGAAAAATGGTGATATTTGTAAACTAATAATACTTCTTATAATTGTGGCACGTATTATCACTTCATTTACTGCTCAAAATACTCATAATTTAAATAAATAAACTGTGGTGAAATTAAGTTGCTTATTGCTAATGACCGCTAAGACAAATACAAACTAATTTTTCAAATGAGAAGGTTATTAAATTTTGATTAGAATTTGGCGAAATATATATAGCGATTGCCATGAAGTTTTTATATTTCATTACGTAGCTCTTTTCTAATCAGAAGTATTATGCTTGATAGATAATCTATTTTTTATTGCCAAAAACGAAAGGATTCTACATTGAACTACTAGAAAATTGAATGAGAAAACTTTTGAGCTAATTTTTGAAGAGTTTTCCTTGCAAAACCATTGGATGTTAAAGTTTGTACCTACCGTATATGATGTACTTTAAATAGGAACTAAATTGTTTCCAATATTTAATAATCTGAATTATATTCTCAATATGAATATTATCTCTGGTTATGTATTACGGATTTTGAATACAATTTCCTCATATGGCAGTAAATAATTCTTCCTGGAACTTATTTGAATCGTAGATAATTTTTATTAAAAAAGTATTCCTTATATAGATATCATTATTAAAAACAACTTTTTAAGTATATATGCCTATAATGTGCCCTCAGGAATAAAAAGAACTTTTACTTGATGCATAAAGCAGCGATTCTCAAACAGTGGGGCATGACCCTCTAGAGGGGCGTGGCAACATTACTTGGGGGCGAACATATCAAAATTCTAAAATATAATTTAAATTATACTTAAAGTATATTTTATCATTTAAAAGTAACTTACTTAAAATATCTATTACTTGAAAGTAACAGATGCAAAATTTAATACTTATCTTGATAATTTGCACTGTTTATAATTGGGTCGTAATGTCGCTTTTGAGTCAAAGTGCATTATTATTACATGCTACATATTGTTATTGTATAAAGGGGGGCACGATGAAAATGATGTCGCAAATATTGAAAGTTTGAGAAGCATAGGCATAAAGTGATGGAATTGGAGTAAGTTATATTAATATGAAAAAAAAAGTTGGATTTTATGGCCATATAAAATTCAGCCAAATGGACATAAAACATATTTCTTACCCCTTTAAAAGTTATAGGTATTTTTCCGTTAGCGTTTCCATCAATTTTAATGCCAAAGTCGCCGAACAGAAATATTATAGTGTTATAGAAAGTGTCATAAAGTAGCTCCTGTTTCGAAATACAGCCCGAATTTGAAATTGAAATTTCCGAATATCTCTTTCATAGAAATAAATTGCACGTTTTGGAAGGTAGCATAAAGAATGAAGCACGTGGTTTTCGAAAACATAATCTTCCTCCCCCTTCTTTCATGATTTAGTAGCTGAATCAACTAAAAATGACGGAAGAAGTTGGCGATATTTTTCCGATATTAAACACTCTCGAAGCTCTTTTAAAAAAAGATATTGAGAATTCTATGCATCCAATAACACGGATAGTTAAAGAAGAAATAGCTTTAGGGGGTCCTTCAACAGAATAGCTGTAGCGATAATGCAGAGCAATACGAGTATCAGTTTGTGTTTAATGCATACTTTGAACAAAATGTTCCTTACCTAGATTTGTATATTCAAGTTTGTTTCTATTGTTCTAAAATTCTAGATGAAAGTTTGGAGACTTTTCCTCAAAAATTGAGGGAAATAGTTTTGGTATATTTAGAAAGAGGACAATAAATTTTAGTTTAAGGATGTTTTCCCTTTATGCTAAAGAATAGGGTCCAAATATGAATTTTTCTTCAGATGTAAAAGTACTCCAACATTAATTTATATCCTAGCCTCGGTGCCTTATAAAGAGCAGTATATTTTTTCATACTAATTCTGTCTACCCGAGTTGACCTATTTTTTCTGGTATAAAATGTGTTTCGAAACTTTTCTCTTATGCCCTAATGTTAAATGAACTATCCTTTTACTCGTGAAAAAAATGAATTATATCTATAGAATATTTTGAAATTTTAAAAACACTACATTTTTTTTTTTATAAACAGATGAATGAATTCTAACGTTAATAAATTTTGGTGGAAATTGAGAGATTTTTCTGTTTGAAAATGTGCTCGACGTTTACAGTGAACAGTAAAAATCGTTTTAACAAGAAACTCTGAAGGAATTGAAATATTTTTTCGTGTTAAAGGATATTGCAAAAGAAAAAAAACCAAACCCAAATATATATATATATATATTTCTATCAAAATTAGGTTTATTAGAGTACATTTTATGTATTAACGAAGATATGTATTTATGCGTGTATATAATAAAAGTCAATGAAATTTAATGTAACATTTTCACGGTTTGGAAGAAACAAAACATTTATTGAGTTTTTAAAAAATGACATGATATATTTTTTTTATCATTGTCTTTTTTAGCATCAATTTGTCAGCAAACTGTTTGATGTCCTCCATTTTGTTATTCATTTCACTCTTGGAATGTGAGTCTAAATAACTGTGCATACTTTTCATGATATTCCTCATTTCGGATGAAGTGGGAACATAAGTTGCATTATTCATTTCATTTTCGCTGCCGGAATCTGCATGAATGATATTGTTTGAGCTTTGAGCAAACTCTAAAATGTCTTTGTCTGCCGTAATTGGGGCTGTGTGCACACCTTATCATCACCTACTGCAATGAGTTTTTCAGATGATGAACCTGCGTAGCTGGGGTTGCCTCATTTTGTTCATTCCCAGAAGGGAAATCTCTTCGTGTAAAGCGATTTTCGTTTAGTGTTAAGAGAAAAAAATGTATGAAAATGCATAGCAGTTTTGCGAGACTATTGTATTATTTCGTGTTAACCGATATTTTGTCTTAAACTTTTTCGCGTGAAACATATTTCACTGTATTTCGTTTTCCCCAAAAATAATTATCGAATCAGTTTTCATATGGAGTTTTTCACAACATTAAATTCAAGTAAGAATTGTTTGTGATCATAATTTTTAACACAGCGTTTCTCAAACTGGGGGTGCGCCCTCCTAGAGGGGCATGACAACCCTACGAGGGGGACGCGAGCATATCAAAAAGTCGACAATAAAAGATTTTGAAAAAATTATTAGTTTACTGAAAGGAAGAAAAACAAAAGAAACTCTGATATAATAAAAACACACGTTGCACTTTCATTCTAATCTCTTCCAATTTAAAAATTAAAAAGGAAATATAACATAAAACTTTTCTTATTACTTATAAAAGTAACTTACTAAAAATAACTATGACTTAAAAGTATCATATACAAAGTTTAATACTTTTCTTGATAATTTGTGTGGTTTATAATAAAGGTCGTATGGTAGCTTTAGTGTCAAAGTACATCATCATTGCTTTCAATGCATTGCTATTGTATAAGGGTGGGGGATGGGGCGATGAAAATTATGATTGAAAATTGGGTCACAAATATTGAATGTTTGAGAAGCACCGTTTTAACAGGGAAAGATAGTTTTGAAAAACTACTTACAATAAGAGAGAGAGAGAGAGAGAGTTTTGATTATATTTTAGCACAAGTTTTGAACACTTATAGATATGAATTTCATTTGGAATGCTGAGAAAATTGTTACCGTATATAAAGTTAAAGTAAGGGGGCTGAAACATTTTCCTTTACCCATGTGCAAGTGATTTAAATCTTTTTCCTTTTTGAGTGCTTTGGATGGGACTTTTATTCTAAGAGAAAGGAGATCCGTGTAAAATCCGTGTCTGAATCAGTTTTAGTATAGTTCGCAAAATTCGCACTCATTGGGGTTTCTGAATGCATATGATCATCCAGTCGCGAGTTTTTCCTCCAGGGCATGAAACATAGTTCGACAATCACGTGCCGTTTACGAATTCTCATCCACTCATTTTCCAAACAAAAGAAAATGGCGCAGAAAATAAGACTCACATAGACAGTGTACAAAATAACAAATGAACTGAAATTTTTTTTTACATTCAAAATGGGATATCAGAAATAAAACTATCGTTGTTGATGTCTGGCGTTTTACTTGTGACGAATCTGTGCGGAACCTTTCCACTAATCTTCTTAGGCGTCTTTCTGGGGAATATAAATTTGCGTTTATTTCCAATCACCCCAAAAGAAGTTTGGGATATTTAAATTAGATAAGGTATTTAAGTCGAGGGTTGCGAGATAGCAAGAGAGATGATGGTAGGCTATTGAGCCAACAACGTTACAAGCTAAACTAGAAGATTCAAAGAGATTAGATTCGTGAAGACGTCGTGCTGCTAGACGTACCAGAAAGCTGATATAAGCCAGCGGTAAATATAATTCACGTACGCTTAAAGTAAGCGTCAGTTTGAGATACTTAGTTAAAGTTAATGACAATTAAGAATTCGAATACGTGTGTTTCTCGGATCTCCTATTTCGGTAAACCTTACTTGAGTTGAGCTAGATTAGTAATCAATCGTATTCTTAGTAATTTAATTTAATATAAAGGCAAATCCCTTTAGAAGACGTAACATTATTAGATTATTTGTAATCAGAGAATTTTGAGGAAATTATAACAAAAATAAATAATATTATTATTCAAAATGGCTTTTGGTGGTTCTTTGCCTCAAATTAATCTTGGTGTTCAAGGTGTGACCCAGGGGGTCATCACATACTTTAAAGCGATTTGATGAAAAATATTCCATCGTTCTACCCACTTGACAACATTTTAGATTTCATGGCGACATGTTTGAAAAGTATACGAACTTTATTTTTTTCGTTCGGCTTATATACGGTTTACGAATTTTGGGTAAATTTTTGAAGAAAAAATGCATTCTTGGCTTATACACGGATCGGCTTGTATTCGAGAATATACAGTATGTGTTATTGATAGTGTTTCCTTTTTCATACAATGAGTTGTTCGTCAAGTTTTAAATACCTAAAAAATGGATTGGATTTTTTTCCCTTTATTGTTTTACTCGGATAGGGAAGTAAAACCTTTTAATGCTGGAAAAATGTTAAAATATTTATCATCTTACAACACAGTATAAAAACATAAAAAATCAAATACCGTATTTTAAAAGAAAGCTGAGCTATATTTCGACAAACATCATTTTTCATTACAATAAATTATTATTAATTCTAATTACACATAAAAATGTTTTATTAATCTTACTTTTTTACAGTATTTTTGTGATTTACGAATGCAGTTTTTGTTTTTAAATTTAGTCATTATTTTAAAATTTATTAATATTCGAAAGTTTCAGAATTAAATTTAGAGGAGGAATTTTTAAAAACGGTGCCTTTCTCCCCGAAAGGTAGAGTATTAGAAAAACACAAGAAATGGAAAGTTATGAGACAAGTGAAACAGATAATGTGAATTATATAGACTAAAGTTTGATTCTAATCAATGGGCACGGAAACAAATTAAAACCATGAGGTCTAAATTTTAAATATTAAAGTTTATTTTAAAGAAAAAACACTCAATTCAAATAGTAACACTCTAACATGACTTCCCTCCTTCGTACCCAAAGATGGAATGGATTCTTTTCTAACCCCCAAAGGGGAAAGGGCTATTCATCTCCTTTTCAGTTGGCGCTCCCTTGAGCAGGTGGTCTTGGACCCTTCGACACTATCCCACAGGGGGAAAACTGACCATCCCCTTAGCAGGTGGTAATGGGCTCATCCACTCCTACGTATAGCCTTTTATAAAATTTAAAAATTCTTTTACTTCCATATTATTTTACAAAATAAGCAATTCTTTGTTTGAGGAGAAAAAGTAACACATTTTAAAAGTTTATTCAAGCGGTTTTTTAATTAAAATACTTTTTTATGCTAAATTTCGGAATAGTTATATTTCAATAGAATAGACATAATTACTTTTGATACTTTGCATAAAGTTTCTATTTTAATTTAACTATTCAAAATGTGTGTGTGGATTTACTTTTTTAATTCCTACTATTAACTCACTCTCTCTCTCTCTCTCTGTCTTGATGGAATTTTCAATCGTTAATAAAATACATTTTAAAGCACTCAATTGAGCTGAAATTTAATATACATGATTATTTCGGATGAAAATACAATAATTGAATTATAATTCATAAAAATTATTTGATTAAAACTAATTATTTAAAGAATTACAAATACAGCCACGTTGGCATCATTTTTGGCGACTTGTGTCAAAACTTGAAAAGGTTTTTTCTTTCTGACGTCTTAAAGCATTAAGTTGAACTGAAATTTTATATACACGATTGTTTTGGATGAAAATACGATGGTTTAATGATAATTAATAAAAATTAATTACCACTTAATATTGGGATTCTGTCATATGTATATTCATTTTTATATTAATTGTAACTATTTAATAAAAAATAGCTAAAATAAAATTTTTCTTTATTGATCTAAGTAGGAATTGACTTAATTTTTTTTTTATATTACTTGTGTGTGTGTGTGTGTTTCAGCTTAACTTGAGAAGCACTGATGAATTATAAATATATTACACTGATGAATGTTTATATAAAATAAAATGAAGAAAACGAGCTCAAGTTTCTACCAGTTTTATATAATTCAGAATAATTAAAATGAAATTAAAGAAACATCATGTGATTGAAAACGATAATAGTTTAACTCCTTTCCAACAATTTTGTATAATTGACATCAGTCCTCCAGGTAAAAGCACAGTTCACGCTTTGGTTTAGACTGCGACTTAAATAAAAAATTTAAATCGGAAGTTTAATATTTTTACTTTTTTCAAATTGTAATAATAGTTAGTGGAGTACACACAAGGGGAGGGGTTAACTCTCCATAGACCAAAAAATTCTTAATATTTACCTTCGACGCTTTCATCTAACGTATTTTTTAGAATAAGTAAGCCTCCCTTCCATAAAAAAGGTTTGTGTACGCGCGCCGCTCATTCTAATAAAGGAAATTCTCGTTAGGCTTTAGCTCAGCGATACTCAGCCTGCTGCCCACAGGGCCTTTTTAAGTGGGCCGGTCATGGCCCATTGCTTTGAAAAATTCATTTATTTATAAAAATTTGGTGGGAAATTCTTTGTTAAGAAATCAAATACATAAATTTTGATTTTTTCTGTCGATGTCGTTTGGGTGCAAATTAATATATACATTTTTTCTGATTAGTGATAATAGACAACATTGGAATAGCGACCATTTCATGAGTCGAACTAATTTTTAACTGTCTTTCGTATCTTGCAAACGAAAAAGTATTCGAAGAAAATAGGTTGTTTTAAGACGATTGGGAAGTTGGCTATTTTGTAATGAAAAACAAGTATAGATCAATATTTGTTTGATTTTTCACTAAAGTGTTGTATTTAAAAAATACCAATAAAAAGTCATCGGTCAATGGCCCTTTTCATCGAAGATCTCTTTCAAAAGGTGATAAATATAGGCTTTCTTGAATGCTCATTACAACAGCAAGAAAAGTGTTTTGGCAGTGGTAATGTCACAGTGTTAACAAAGACATATATCCTATGAAGTTTGTTATATTACTGATAATCATATGAAACCGTTTACTGATGCAGAAATTGTGAAGGAGTGATTCTTAAATGCTTCCAATTTAGAAAAATTCAGTGACAAAAATAAAAAATAATAATTAAAAAAGGCAAAATAGAAGTTTTAATGTTTGTTCAATTTTCCACGTTTTAAATTTTCTATGTTATCTTGGCCTTAAAGCAGGGCTTCTCAAAGTTGCAATACTCGCGATTCAATCATCCCCCCCCCATACAATAACAATGTACTGAATTTAAAAATACTATACTTTGATGCTAAAACTACGATGCAACTTTAAACTCTTAAGCCTCCCCCCGTGTATATAAACGTCTCTCTAAGCCAAAGCCTATATTTCTCCAGACGTATATATACGTCTTTCCGAAGAACGATTTTTTTTCTGCGCACTGCTATCCGTAAAATTATTCCAAGACTTTGGAATGCAATAAAAGGACCTTGACAATGTTTGCGAAGCATATACTTATTCCAGATTATTTTTGCTCCTTTATTCCTCCCCCCTCCCCCAATACATCACATACGCGTGCCTACGTGCAAAACGGCATTGGCAGGGGGAAGCGAATAACGAAACTTATGATCGGCAGTCAAGGTTTAATTATAAAAATTATCAAAGATCGCGCAAAAATTAATTAGTTATCGCACAAAAATTATCAAGATAAGTGTTAATTTTTGTTATAAGTTATACATATGACAAACCCACGGGGTTACTGGTAATTAATAAACTTGTTTTTAACTTAGAATTGTTTAATTAATTATAAAATACATTGTGTAGTTCTGATATATTTATAAGTGTAATATACTAGTGTAAATGTGTATTTTATTTTTTATTATGTCAGAATGTATTTTGCTTGTTTACTTTCAGTAAATTAATAATTTTTTAAAATAATCTTTTGTTTTCGACTTTTCAATTGGCTCGCGCCCCCTTGTAGAGTTCTCACGCCCCCCCAAGGAGGGCGTGCCCCCAGTTTGAGAAACACTGTCTTAAAGCATTCCCCTCTCTCCTCAATTAATCCTCATGTTGCGGTCCGCTTGAAAAAGCTAACATATGCATGTGGCCCGGCAGGAAAAAGGTTGAGTACCTCTGTTTTAGCTTCTAACTCTTGGGCGATTACTTTCAGGAAACGACAGCAGATGGCGCCCAGAATACCAACATTAACAAACAGCTATTAAGTTCTACTCGGATTTTTTACAAGCCATGTTCAATCGTTTTTTCATTTACTAGTTCTGAAATTTCATCAAACTAATTATGTATAAGGTGTTTTCCTTTTCTCCCTTCATTTTTTTTCAAATATAACTTGGCTGCTGTTTTATTGTAATTTGATATATCGTGTTAAACAGGTAATTTTTTTCCCCTTTGCGAATTTAAGAGTATTTTATTTGTTTAAATGTATTTTATTTTTTTAAATTCTGGTGTTCACACACACACACACACGCACACGCACACGCACACGTACACACACATACA
This sequence comes from Trichonephila clavipes, assembly GCA_019973935.1. Taxonomy (NCBI): domain Eukaryota; kingdom Metazoa; phylum Arthropoda; class Arachnida; order Araneae; family Nephilidae; genus Trichonephila; species Trichonephila clavipes. The sequence goes on along the minus strand of BMAU01019978.1, from coordinate 88,134 downwards.
CACACACACACACACACACACACACACACACACACACACACACACACACACACACACACACACACACACACACACACACACACACACACACACACACACACACACACACACACACACACACACACACACACACACACACACACACACACACACACACACACACACACACACACACACACACACACACACACACACACACACACACACACACACACACACACACACACACACACACACACACACACACACACACACACACACACACACACACACGCACACACACACACACACACACACACACACACACACACACACACACACACATTTGTTTCTTCCGATGAAAAGATCTATTTAATAGATCATTAAATAATTTATCATTTTGAATAATTTACCATTGTACAAAATACTACAAATTATTTTTCTTTATTGTATTCTAATAAAATTCAGTAAATAAAGAATTCTTAATATATAAGCATAAATAAATTCTCGGTGTAAAGAGTATTTAGATATCTTTTTGAAGGACTTCTTAACCTTTTTTCATGAATACAGCGGTGGACACTTTTTAAAATTGTGGACACTTTTTAAAATTGTAATGTATTTAAATTTTTATGATTATAAAATATGTTAAGTTGCAAAAACTGTAAAGTCATATACATAATTTAAAAGGGAATTTTATATTAAATTCAATACAAAACACAAAATTCAAATATTTGCATCACAACAAAAGTTAAGTCGCAATAACTAGCGATACACATTAGATACTGATGATAGAAGTGAGTTATCATTGCTTAGAGGGGTAGTCTTAATTCTTCGTTACAGCTTCACATTCATATTTCATTGAGCTGAAAATAGTTTTAAGTTCTTTCTTCGTTAGTACATGATGTCAGGACACAATTATATCCTCAATTAGTTCCTTTTTATTTCATGGGTACTTCATTCGGACAACAGATTTCAAACGGTGCCACAAGTTTTCGATAGGAACCGGGGTTGGGTGGCGTGGTTGGTTTGTCGCTGGCCTTCTGCATCCAAGGTCTGGGTTCGACCCCGGTCCAAGTCGGTGGATTTTCATGATGCAGAAAATTGACAGCGGCCTTGTCGTATGACCATACGGCATGTTAAAGATCCCTAGAGTGTCTGTTTGGTTTGGATGCTCTCGGCAAAATTAAATCCTATTGCAGGTTCGCATTGTCAGAGCTCAGGTGCCTCCCTCTAGCGAGGAAACTGGGCGTCAAAATTATCTGCAGCGATTGGTATCCACCTATATGGTGCTGCACTGAAAAGGAATATCAGCATCCGGGAATTGCACTACGTCTGCAATGGAAAAATTCCAATCCATAGCCCATTAGAAATAAAAAAAAAGTTTTCGACAGGATTGATGTTTAGGTCTGTTTTCGAGTCAGGACAACAACTCAATGATCTTAGAACGATACCAATCTTTTGATTATTTTACTTTGGAGATAACTTTTTCCCCGTCAATCACTTTTTATCCGGAGGTTTCGCTCTCTCCCCTCCTTTGTCTACCACGAAAAACACATGCTTTGGTTAGCTTTGAAAGTTCTAGCAGCATAAAAATATTAAGTCTTATATAAAATCCCCCCCTGTAGTTTAGAAAAAAATAATAATAGTAAAATGGAAAAAAGGATTTGTTTTCAATATTGAAATGTTGTACTCTCTTCATTATCTTTTATCACTACGGTCAAAGCTTTAAGCCGCACATAATTATACCGCATTTCATAAATCGCAGAGGATTGGTTTCCTGTTATTTAATTGGGGATGAAAATTCGTTCTTGTTAGTTTCCAGCCAATAGGCCGGATGGATGTAATCCGATCAGCGAGCAAACAACCCTCGAACGCAGATTACGAGTAGGCATTACTTCGGATCGGATCCTCCCCCCAAAAGAATGAAGTTTCAGTTGCGCTTTATTTACTCCAAAGTAATTCGATAGATTATCCATTCACTGAAAGAGTATCTAAATGGGCTTAGTGGTAGGATCATAAAACAATAGCAATAGATTCAATATGTTATATTAGTATTACAATATTTATTGTATTATACTTAATTTACGAAAGAAAAAGAAATGCAATAAGCAAATAATTCAAAATTTTTTTATAAAATCAATTCCTACTTAGGTCAAGAAGGAATTTTTTTTATTTTAGTTGCTTTTTTTATTAAATATTTGCAATTCATACAAATATGTATATACATATGACAGAATCACAATAAACACCTTTTAGAATTAACATTGAAAACTTTTTAATCACATTAAATTTGTAATTACATTTTTTAATAAAAGTTGGACATAATGGAAGAGCTCATCTTAAAACTAGTGTAAAAGGAATGCTGACATCTAATTAGCATATAATTATTAAGGTTTAGTTAAATCTTCATCACAAATTTAACAAAAGCTGTTTTATCCAATGGTTCTGCCATCTAGAGGAATAATATCGACTGAAATATATCTCTTAAACTATAATTAATTAATTAAATTTAATTAATGAATTAATATTTGGAAAAACTGTATTAACATCAAGTGGCAACCATTACAAGGTTAAAAAATTGTATGTGACCTTAAGCGGATGAATAAAAAGTATTTTAGTAACTATTAAAAGTTGGAACAGGATATATAAATAAATATATATAGTGAGAGTGTGGACTACTAGTAGGAATTGAAAAAAACAATACACTTCTTTTTTCTTTGGTAAAATAAAAAGTTCTTGAATCACTCTTTACATGTGTTTGTGCTATTTTCCCCTTAACAATATTGGGAAGCAAAAGAAAACGTATTTAGAAAGCTTGGGCATCGAAATGTAAACAATAGAATAAAATCCTTTTCATATGTAGGTAATTGGTTAAAGAGGAGATCAAATAATATCTTCGAATGAATTGAAAAATAAATAACTTTAAACTTTACAAAATGTCAACGAACAAAAATTGGTTTTTTTTTAACATTGAAATTAATTGCACAATGGGATAATAGCCTTTGTTGCTCTTTAACCAATAAAAATTATAACAGTAATTGTAACTGTAGTTACGTTATGAATGTTGGAGAAATTCATGTATTTTTTTAAAAAAAAATATTTTAGTTGATTGTTTAGTTTAACTGTACTACATTTCTTGTACTGTAATGTTCACTAAAACTCCAGAATTCAACTTTATTTTACAATTAACGTGGGGAATTATTTCTTAAAAAATTACTGCAGACTCTAAATGATTTCGTAGATTATTGGCTTATTTCCTTTAAAAACTTTTTATTCATTATAACACGTTTACTTTGACAAATTTCGAGTGAATGCAAAAAAGGAAAGAAACAAACTTAAAAAAAATAAAATAAAATGTTTTGTGAAAAGTTTGTCATGGATCTTACTGTGGTCGGGTAAGTTCTGTTACTATAGAAATTCGATTCCATAATTATGTACGTAAAAAATATTTTCTCTTTAATTTTTATAATATATATGACATTGGTGTGAGTGAGGGAATATTAAAATCACACTGTTCAGCTACACGAGGGCTTTTGGTCACGGACTTCGTCATTTGGAACCATGGTCAAGTGACCTGGAGGACACCTGAGCTGGCACCACCTCTCCCAACTACCACACCACACCAACGGAAGGACGTTTGAGCTCTCGACAGATTTAACGCACATCGCTCCCCTACACGTCGGGTCTTTAGTGGTACTGGGCTCGAATTCATGACATGTCTATCATGATCCGATACCTTGATCACTGGGCTACCTCAGCTCCGCATGATATCGATAGTGCGCGAGTTGTATTCAACTTGTAACTGTGTTTATAACATTGAGATTATTTCTAAAAGAGTTTTACTTCGATCTAATACAAGTTATATAAGAAAAATTTATTCCAGTATTTTTTAAAATTTATTTCAATATTGGTGAAAGCATGTATGTAAAGCATGCTCATGGGCAGCTGAATATTGTCACTAGACTGTAACTAAAAACTACGAGGTACGTCACCGATCGTCCTCATTTGACTTCAAAATGCGACTTTACTAACCAATCAATCAATCCTTGGTAGCTATAATAATAGCTCTTTGAAGGCAAAAAAAGTTTTGTTATATCTATAGCAAAAAGCTATTTATTTAAAACATTCATTTGTTTATTCCTTGGGAATTAAAACTGAATGAACCTAAAAAAATTCCGGTACGTTTCCATTTCGCCGGCGCAGTCGATCTCCTTTTGATTATGATCCACAAGCAATGTCACCTATTTATTAAGCAAAGGACGAAGAATTACATTTCAAGAAGGACAAACTATAAAGATATATGCAGATGAAGATCCTGATGGATTCCACAGAGGTGAGTCAAATGGTAGAGTAGGATTCGTCCTAGGAAATATGTTGTCTGAAGTTCAGCTTGATGATTCAGGCTACTACAACGATAACATTACAACACCACGTTCTTTGAGTCACATGAAGGGATGTCTTAAGACTTTTTGAATCTTAAGGGGGTTCTTAAGACTTCTTACGCAGAAGTAGGCTCAGGGCTCATACGCAAATGTAGGATCCATCCATGGCCCTTAAAAGTAGACGGTGCATAGCGCACGTTGTCAAATACTCACTCGTACAAACAATAACTCGAAACAAATAAATGTGCATGACTTACAATCGCACGACCAACAGCGGGCTTTTGACTGAATAAGTAATGATGGTGTATGGTAATAGGCATAGGCATATGCATGGACGATGATCATCACAGGTAGCTAGTTGATATATTGTCCAAAATTCCCAGTTTTTCGGAGAATACGACCGGAAAGAACATTTGACCGTTCATGTGATTGGAGATGTTGACGAAGATGGATTTTCCATGGGAGAACTAAATGGCGTTAAAGGTCTAGTTCCCTCAAATTTCCTTAGAGAAATTCCACTTGAAGATGACAAACGGCACGGTGGAAGCAGGTCTAAAGGTAAAGACCAAAGCTATTGAGGCCGAGCAGGCTGCATCGCCAAAAATGATAGAATCTACGCCTGATGGAATATTCCCAATGATGACCACTTACCACTACATTTTCAAAGCGTCACATCTTTTTCATTTTTAGCATTAACTTTTATTAATATTTTTAGCATTTTTTATGTGTTTATGGTGCGTTATCGCCAGTAAAGTCTTGGTAAGGCCAGTAAAGCCTTGGTAAGATTTGCGCCCGTGAAATGGAAAAGCACCAAATTCCCATAACTATTTGCTATACATTTGCTCCTTATTCATCGATCCTCAAAACTTTCGAATACTGAACTGACTCATATCAAAACCAGTAAAATGCAATTCTTAATCTCAGAAATGCTATTCCGAAAGTGGTGATTGTTTAAGAGGCGTTTTTTTATGTCTTTCGTATTTTATGAGCAAGAAAAACTTTTCCTGTTACCTTCATTATCTCATTTGGAATGTCGTAGAGCAGCAGTTGGACATCTCAGATATCTGAAAAGGATAATTTCTTTCCCACAGTTAAGCTTCTATCATCTTTATTTTCTCATTTCAGACATTTTAAATCATCCTGAAGCTACATCATAACAAAAAGAAAAGAATGTAGAAGAGAAAATCAACATCAAAAGGGATTTCTGCTGAGCTTCATTTCAGAAAAGCTTATCACATAACTTTATTTTTTTTTTAAATAAATTTCAGTTTATTTTTTTTATTATTTAATTCTGACAGAGTTTATCAAATTTATGACACATTGTATCTATACGTTTCATGTTATAATTTTTTTAGTTAATAAATTTTCACCCTGTTGCCTTCCTTTAAAAATAATAACATTCTTTCTACAGAATCGTGTATATATTTCTTGAAACCATATTTTAAAATTATTTCCTGCTGCAAAATTTAATAATCTTATGATATATATATAAAGTTGCATTTAAAAATAATGGAACTTCGTATTATCTCAACTGTTTTGGCTGCGTTAATTGAAACGAAGGACATGGTTGCCAATTCACTGCGTACGACACATGCGAAATTGGGGTTGTCAACTTGGCGAGTGATCTTGAACGTTGTCATTGTTGCGATCTTACGTAAGTACCAAAATAATTATTCAATTTCTATTGAATACATGAAAGCTATGCAAAATAGTTCAGAAACATTAATTAAATAAAGGACTGTAAGCAAAATAAATACAATTAAAAAAATGCAGTTCAGCAATCTAACGTAAAAATTAACCCCTAACCTTTTGACACCATGGTCTAAATAACAATGAATTGTTTTTGGTTTTTTTTAATGATTCGGAAGCCCCACTGCTAGAGATTTAAAAAGTCGGATCCAAATTTTTATGATCTCCTTGTGTTGGTTTTCCAATCCCGTTCCATGATCTCAATGAAAGTAAGCACACCGATTCGAACCCGATCTTTTTGAGTTTCGTGATTTGTGGTTGGCAGCAACTGCAATGCAAATCGAGCGAGTATTTAAACTCGGCTCATGTTAGTTTTTCTGAGACGGAAGGAGAAACAGAAATATAAGAAGTGTGTGAGTGGTTTAACTCTTAGAGGGAGAGAACGGCTGGTTGGCACTGCAACTGCAGGTTGCATCACCATTTTAGATTAGAAATTCATTTTACAATATTAGAAGACGGTTCGAATCGGATGTCTCTGGTAATGTTGATATTTGAACTTATTGTTTTTTTATCGCTCCAGTAACGAGCGCAGTGACTTTATGATTGATTATTAAAGGCCAATTTTAAGAAACTGTTTTTCGTCTTCATGCCTCCTCGACACATAAATTTCACTGCTAGCTTTGCAAAATTTAAATTAGTTTACCAATAAGTGTAACAAATTTGGTTATGGGCCCAGTCCATGCACTGTGTCGAGGCAGGCTAAGCAGTTGAACCAGGCCATGAACTTTGTCTATTTAAATACTGTTCCAGTCTAGAACTATTTTTTTTATGAACTCTGTTGCTAGTACGCTAAATCGAGTAACAGATATGAAGTTTAACAACCAGATATCAGTGTTGACTCCAAATAACTGGAACACGTGGAAGCATGATATGCAAGTACTCTTAATGCATTATGGTTGCTGGCAGTTTATAATACAGACCAAGCCAGAGCAACCTGATGAAGAGGCAACATACAAGGAAAAATTAGATCTACAACTTCGTAAGGATAGATGTTATACGTTGATCTATATACTAACATCAGTTCAGATTTGAAAAATCTGATAACGCAAACAACTGACGGAGTAGCGGCATGGAAGATATTAAAAGATCACTTCGAACCAGTCACAAAAGCAAGAGTAATTCAACTATTAGATCAATTTTTTGGAACAAAATACCAACCAGGGGAAGATGTTGGAATCTTCATATCTCGTGTAAAGACAGCGGCAACCAGACTACAAGAAGCGGGTCATAAATTGGACGACCTGTAATAGGATTTCAATTAATAAGGTGGCTTCCTCAGGAATTCCAGTCTACCGTGCAACAAATCTACAGATGGAAAGAAGAGGACTTCAGAGTTGTCAAAATTGAAGCAGAGCTGATATTAGAAGCCAATCGTCTTCAGTTGATGAAACAAGATTTGGAGAAAGCGGAGAATGCTTACTTGAGCAGTTTCACTTTGAAGAAGTCGAAGACGTTACCTGGTGCTACGGCTGCAGCTCATGGAGATCCAAATGGCAAGAATGATTACCAAAAGAAAGGTGGTAAGGTATTTAATCGTAAAACTATTAAAAATGTTAAACAATCTATTAAGACTATAGGTCCGTGTTATGTATGTAATAAGTACGGGCATCTTAAAGTAAACTGTAAAGAGAAAAAGTCTCTACCAAAATCTCCTTCAACTGTAAATGAAACTTTTAACACAGAGTTTGATAAAGGTCTTTGGGTAATAGATACTGCTGCCACGAGTCATTTTTGTAATGACAAGAGTTTATTTCTAGATCTTAAACCGATAACTAACATGAAAATGTCGTTAGCAACGGAGGATAAAAGTTGTCCCGTAGAAGGAATCGGTACACTTAGATTTCGGGTAAAATATAAGGGGAGTTTTCATGAAATAACTTTGACTGATGTTTTATTTAATCTAAGTTGAGGAGAAATTTGTTATCCGGTTCAGATTAGAAAGTAAAGGTGCGCATTTTGTGGGTACTAAAGGTAAAATTAATGTTTTTAATAAAGACTGGATAAAATTGTTCTCGGCGACACGCCATGAAAATTTGTATTTTTTAAGCCGGATCATTATATTATACCAAAGAGTAAAGAAATTAGTTTTTAGTGATGTAACCGCTAAAACAAAATTCGGATCAATAGAAATATGGCATCAACGCTTTTGTCATGTTAATAACGATTACTTGGTAAAAACTAGTAAAAATGATAGTGTAAAAGGTCTCCCACGCTTAAATGATAATGGTAAGACTCATTGTATACCGTGTAAATTAGCAAAGTCCAAGAGAGAGTGTCATTCAAAAAGACGGGGGCCGTAAGATCAAAACGTCCATTGGAATTGTTGCATATGGACCTCTGTGGTCCAATGCCAACTGAAAGCCAAGGCGGTAATAAATATTTCTTGAGTATAATTGACGATTATTCAAGAAAGGTGACTGTATTTCCCATCCGAAATAAATCTGACGTATTTCATACGTTTATAAGATTTCAGAAACGAGCAGAACGTTTTCTAAGTAAAAGGTAATAGCAGTTAGAACTGATGGCGGACTAGAATTTTGTAATAAGGATATGGATAATTTCTTGACAGAACTGGGTATAAAGCATGAGGTAACAAATTCATATACGCCAGAAATGAATGGGGTCGCGGAGAGATTCAATTTAACCGCTCTAGATGGCATCAAAACATTGCTTAAGTCTAGTGAAGTTCCCATAAGTTTTGGGGAGAAGCATTACTTTGTTTCACTTATGCGTGGAATCGAATTTGTCACAAAGACAGTAACAAAACGCCTTTCGAAAAATATTCAGGTAGAAAACCATCTCGGTATTGCATCTAAAACCTTTTGGATGTTTGGCATATGCTGGTGTGCCAAAAACAAATTAGAAAAAAATTCGATATGCGTGCGAAAATGGGAATTATGATGGGATACGCACAACGTACTAACGGGTTATAGAATATGGTTGATAGATGAAAATAAATTAGTCGAGACTATTAATGTAAGATTCGATGAAAATAAGAGGGGAATTAATTTTAGACAAAAGTTAATAGTAACCTTGGATATAATTTAAACCTTCCTGATTATTATGATGATGAGGATGATTCTGATAGAGTAAAAGATTCATTAACGAGTCGTTTAGTTTCAAAGACAAGTACGGAAACGCCCTCAACATCTGAAAAACCAGATGTATCTTCCGATAATCATAGCTTGATCCCATGTACAGAGGTTAAGTGGATTCGAAATATAGGTAGGAAAGTAACTGGATCTAACGTATATTATAGCATAGAAGGGGAAGCAACCCGATTGAAATCTTTAACGAAATAGAGAGATACTGTAAGAGGCTTAATATTGAGTATGATCCTAGTTTATTTAATTTTAGAAAAGATAATACCGAATCCCAGGATTTTCAGATTTGTCAGAGCAACAAGAAGCTCTTATGGTTGAAGTAACTATTCCTAACGGTTACAAACGGGCAATAAGATCCAGAGACGCATCTAAGTGGCATGATGCAATGGATAAAGAAATTAACGTAATGATGGAACGTAAAGTTTTTGGGATTTAGTTGACCATCCGGATAATATAAAAATTTTAGAAAACCGTTGGGATTATACCATTAAATATGATGAAAAATAATAAAATTGTTAGATACAAGACCCGATATTATGTATGCAGTAAATGTATTATCTCAATTCCAAGCAAACCCGGGAATAAAACATTGGAATTGCTTATTGAGATTATTAGGTTATTTAAAATACACTCAAGAATACAAATTAGAACTTTCAAAAGTTAAATCATTAAAACTAAGATGTTATTCAGACTCGGATTTTGCTACAAATAGGGATGATCGAGTGTCAATGGGAGGGTTCATAACTTTTATAGACGAAACTCCAATTTCATGGCGAACTTTCAAAATCCGTTAGTCTGTCGACCATGGAAGCTGAGTATGTTAGTTTAACAGAAGCAGCTAAGGAATTCATTTGGCTAAAGAATGTAATTGATAATAAAAGTTTAAATTTGGAATTAAGTGAAAATGTAATGTTTTGTGATAATAAAGCTGCTATAAGTTTTTCAAAGTCACCGTTAGAAAATTATAGAACAAAACATATCGATGTTCGTTATCATTTTCTAAGGAATTTGATATACGACAAGGTTTTCCAAATTAAGTATATAGGTACCAAAAATAATTTGGCGGACATTTTTACCAAACCCATGGTGAAGGAAAAATTGTTAGAATTTTGTAGAAAATTATTTCTTTTTAGAGAATAAGACTTTGTTTCTTTAAGATTAAAATATTAGTTTGTTTATTACAATAAAGATTGTGAATAAAATGTATTTTTGTGTTAAATTGTATAACATGTGATTATAGTTTAAAATTAATTTACTGATTTGTAAGAGATAATGGTGCGAGATTGGAAAAAGGGGGCCGATTGTTAGACATTTAAAAAGTCGGATCCAAATTTTTATGATCTCCTTGTGTTGTTTTTCAATCCCGTTCCATGATCTCAATGAAAGTAAGCACACCGATTCGAACCCGATCTTTTTGAGTTTCGTGATTTGTGGTTGGCAGCAACTGCAAAAATCGAGCGAGTATTTAAACTCGGCTCATGTTAGTTTTTCTGAGACGGAAGGAGAAACAGAAATATAAGAAGTGTGTGAGTGGTTTAACTCTTAGAGGGAGAGAAACGGCTGGTTGGCAATGCAACTGCAGGTTGCATCACCATTTTGATTAGAAATTCATTTTACAATATTAGAAGACGGTTCGAATCGGATGTCTCTGGTTATGTTGATTTTTGAACTTATTGTTTTTTTATCGCTCCAGTAACGAGCGCAGTGACTTTATGATTGATTATTAAAGGCCAATTTTAAGAAACTGTTTTTCGTCTTCATGCCTCCTCGACACATAAATTTCACTGCTAGCTTTGCAAAATTTAAATTAGTTTATCAATAAGTGTAACAACCACGATAGCTATTCAAAACAACAAATGGACGTTTAGATTGAAGAAATAAATGTGAGCCATATTTTTCCAAATCTTTACTTCCAAACTGTAATTTAAAACATTCAAACTTTGCAGCAGTATGTAAAAATATCGAAAAATACTTTACGAGGGCTATGAAATCTTTTTGCATACACGAAAGAATATTTTTGTAGATTTTCTAATCATCCATATTGCGTATCATTTGATTGTATTTCAAAGTTACACTATTCGTCTCTAATTGTACCAGTGTTACTTTCTGTGTCACTTTAACACATTGGAAAACATGTCACTTATATTATTTTTCCGCATCTACCTGCTGGTTGTGAGAGAATCGAGTTTTATAGGCAAAGTTCGCTTCCCAGCATGCACCTGAACAAGATTATGGCAACGCTAGAAGAAGTGACCAGGGATACCAGATTGACAACTTTGCTATTCTTGGTGACAAATTTGGCGAAAAATGATATTACCAAGGAATTATTGATAAGTCTCTGGAATTGACTCTTCTGGAAATTTTCATGAGGTTGCATAATGGACCTTTGAGACAAAAGTGGAGTTAGTCGAGTTCGGAAAGCTTAGTCGTGTATGTTGACTGCGATAAGAGAGAGAAAGGCTTTCTCTGTCTTAGTTCCTGCTTGCGGAACTCTTTAGAAAGCCATTTCTGGAAATTTGTAAAGCTTAAATATAACGAGTGCGATTTGCATAATTTTAAATAATCATTTGTAATATTTCTTGGTGTATATACGTAGATTTGTCTGTGTTGTCCTTGTCCGTTATTAAATCTGTTACTATTCTCATAGAAAAAAAAATATTTCATTTATGAAACCGTAAAAATGATATTTTAACATGTAAACATATAAAAACCAATTCGGCAATATTTAACTACTAATAAATGCAATAAAACTCATTTTCTGACATGAATTAAAAGTAAAGCAACAAAAACAGGAAACACTTTCAGTTTTAGAGGCAAGGAGCGTCCTTCTGCGGGGAAACGGACGTGTGACGCCTTTCTACAATAACTTTACTTTAATCCAACGAAAATAATAATTATATGATAAAAAATTAATATTAGAATTTTATTTAAATATAATTTATAGGAATCTTCAAGTTCTAAGTTTATTAACAAAAATCAGAACCAAATTCTAGTGTTTTTCCGTTTGATTTATTTTTAGAGGCTCTTTTTATTACGAATGTTATTTATAATGAGGATGCGATAGTCAAGAGCAGGGCTGTTTTTAGCCTCCTTGGTGCCCTAGGCACTTCAAATTGTTACATTCCCCCTATTTCGTGAACACCCTTCTCCTTCAGTTCTTAATTTGCCGGTTTTGGTTTGGGAGGGATTTTCCCTAACTCTTTTACTCTTTTCACTTTTTTTTATTTTTGATCTTTGGAGAGTCTTTCCATTATCGACCATCTAGGGATTCACTGTGTCCTGGACTGGCAACCGGCAACTGTTACGAAAGGATAGGGGGGGTCCAGCTTATGAGTCGTCCACGTCATTTGACCATGGTCCAAAATGACGAGGTCCGTTGCCAAGAGCCCTCGTGCCACTTAATGGAGCGACGTTGAAAAAACTCATTGACTCACAAGGCTCAAAATTTGGAATTGCACAACTCTGGTTCGGCTCTCGAATTTATACCACATATTCTTGGTGCTTAAAGATGTTTGAAATTACTCAAATTTTCTTGAATCTTGAAAAGAAAAAAATCACACTGTAGGATTTTTCCAGAATCTATTTTACCACATCTCAGTAAATAAGTTTACTCTCAGAATAGAATTCAATATAACAACACATCATTTAAATGGTTCATAAAATCCGAAAGACAAAACAAATTTGAAAAAAACATAAAGAAAAAAGATCCCCTTTTAGCTTATTTTAAATATTAAAAAAAAGGTATACCTATATTAAAACATTAAATAATAGAACTTTTCTTATTTTATTACATTTTACCTAACAGTTTAAATATTATCATCACTTTGAAGTGACAGAATTGCAAGGAAAATTTTTATGTGAAAAATATGTCACAGAAGTTTCAAAAGACTTGCATCCGATCCTCAAAAAGATTTTTTTTTCAAGGGAAGTTAACTCCAGAAAATGTGATAAAACCCAGACCTCGTCGAACACCATTATTTCCTTTCTTATCAGCTGCTCCAAGCTTTAAGCTGACTTCTTTTATCACAACGAACGTAAGGCGAATTTCAAAATTTCTAACGTGGCATCTTTTTTTTTTTCTTTTTATTATTTTTTTGCCGTGTAATATTTTGCGAATGAAGATGTTTCATACATAATGGACGTAGAACTCGAGGGAGGGGGGAAGAGTATCTTCGATGAGGAAGAGCACCTTAAAATTGAAATAAATAAGCATTAAAAATGAAAACAACATCCAAAATGTCCCTGTTTTTCCTGCTGTAAACGAAAGGATCTCGTGTGATCCTCTAGCGTATAGCATTCGATATCTGGAATCGTGCCAAGCTGTCTTGCTCCTGCTTCCTGCATTGTTCTCAACGTGTTTGGAATGTAACGGGGGGTTTTCTCCGGACTAATAAGGTTGCTTCAGGGTATGACAATCTTTCTTTCCATCAGACTCACCGAGAAGCGAAGTTTTCGTTATACGAATTTTTCAAATGTATTCGAAGAATGCGGATTCGGAATTATAGGTTTATTGGAGCTTCTGTGGTTCGATTTGATTCATTATATTACTTTTTATGTTTTCTTGAATGGTATTATTGCTTAAAATTTTTGAAACGTTGCGAAACACCGTTAAACTGATAGCGGAAACTAAGTATGTTAGTATAAAGTCGGATTGTTTTAATAAAGTGTTTTCATATTATATAAATAGTTTACATTATGCACATTTTTTAAAGATTATAAAATATTTGATAAATATTCATCACAATTTGTATACATTAAAAAATCTTTTATGAAAAGTTTGAAATGTAAAAATGAGTAATAGAAAAGTTAATTCCCAGAATATATGATAAAATGATTAATTAATATTAAATACGTATTGCAATAACCAAATGTATGCTTCAGTGTTATGTTCCTATTTATTAAAATCTAGCTGGTATACCCGTTCTTCGCACGGGTGAACTGAAAAATTAAACAATACAGATTGAAGTATAAAGAAGTTTTTAATGAGTTAATTTTACGTGAATTGCAAATTAAACAACAACAAAAAAAGCTTTTTGCATATCTCAGCTAAACAAAAAACAAAAAAAACACCTTTCTTTAATTTTAAGTATGTAGATCTAATAGCTGATTAAAAGGATATTTTATTTATAACTCCCCGTAACACTCTTGAAGGTCGATTTTTGAAAATACCTCCCTAAGCTGATCTCTATTCAGCAAAAGTAACACATTGTTAAAAGTTTTGTGTAATGAACGCTTAAAATAGTGTAAATAATTTATATCTGAAAGTGTAATACATTAATATTACTTTCTGTTGCATTTATGTGAAAATTGTAATATTCACAAGCAACGCCGTTTCTTAAATTATAATGGCGATTCAATGAAAAACATAGCGAAATGTTAATGACAGAGTCAAGTTGGCAAATCTCTTGCTACTTTCATAGCTCGAGCTTTATAACACCCGCCGTGTAGGGGAGCGATGCACATTAATACTTTATCCACCACATTATGATTTACTGCAGTTTTTTTCACACCATATCTTTTTATGGATCCCTACATTGAAAATTAAGGGATATACATAAACAAAATACTCCACTTTGGGAAATTTAATCCGTTAGAGCTAATAAATTAATTAAATATATTCCACTGTAAAATTAATTATACATACCGTTCAGTTAAAATAAATAGTCAAATCGTTTTCTAAGGTCTTTATTAACATACAAAAACATAAGACACTTAAATTTTGACATAAACTATTTTTTGGGGACAAAAATAATAATCTTGGCAATCCACTGAAAATGTCGTCAGCTGAAAACGCAATATCTGCTACAAAACTATTCGGCTTAGCCGCTAAAATACTCACCATAGAACCCGTGCTGCCATATATCTTGGAAGAGTGGATTTCAAAGAATATTCCTGCTTAGTATGGGTAGAATATTCCTTCTATAAGTTGGTGTGGTAGTTAGGAGAAGGGGATGCCAGCTCAGGTGTCGTCCACGTCACTTGACCATGGTTCAAAATTATGTGGTCCGTTGCCAAAAGCCCTCGTGTAGCTGAACAGTGCGACGTTAATATTCACTCACTCCAAAAAATGCAGTACAGTAGTTATAATTATTTTTATACTTAAAAATGCAATATCTGCCTATTCAATTAAAATTATAGAGTTATAATTAACTACTAACCACAAACAAATTTTGAAAATTTGTCCAAATGATGTAGTCTGAAAGATAATGCTTATTGACTTTTAAGTACCAGAACCGATAAAAGCATTTATTTTGAAAAAAGATCAATTTCTTACTACCAAATGTGCATAATAAAATCATAAAAAACATTCAAATAAAGAGAGATTTATAACAACCTCTCCCTTCAAAACTTAGTTTTATTCTAAAATAAAAAAAATAAAAGAAAATAGGGATTATGCTGATCACCGAAATTAATTAGAAGCGAGTGCCTTGCGTAGCCAAAACAAAAAGGGTTTTTCACAAACAAAAAATAGTTTTATGCTGTCGTGGGCTTTTGGCAGTGCACGCCAGAATTGCTTGCAGATGGCAGAATTTTTTCCTACTTACTTGACAAATATCGTTATATTTTGGACTCTTCACACAATATCTTTATAAATTATAGCCTATGTGTTATTCTGATGTATAAGCTATATTACTGTAAAGTTTCATTAAAAATCCATTCAGTTGTTTTTGCGTGAAAGACGACCAAATATCCTCAGAAACTTTCGCACTTATAATAAATATCTAGATGTGTCACATTCACACATTACGTAGTCCTTGTATTTTGCTTGTATTGGCCTTGTATTTGCTTTTTTTTGTATCTTTGTTATGCTGCTCATAAAAACATTTAAATTGTTTGTTAATATATTTAACCAATTTGATGCACTTAAAAGAAGTTCATAACTGTATTTCTGTATGACATCAAATGCTCTAATTTTTAAACTCATAACCAAAATTAAAGTCACAGACATAAAATCTTTGAATACTGAGGAACTACTTACTAAGTTGCTACGAAATTCGGCACTGAGACAAATTATAATGCGAGAAAGAACATGGTATCACAACAATACGGGAGAGATTTTAACTGTGAATTAAGATACAGGGAAATCATGAATTAGAGGTAAAGTATTTACCTCAGAAAAAATCTGTCCAATATGGAGTGTGAACACCATGCATTGTTATACAAGCCTCACAATCAGCTCTATAGTGTTTATGAGTGTCAACATTTTTTGTGGCAACAAAGCCCATTCTTTTACTAGCAAGACTTTTAACTTCTGGTGGAGGGGATTCCTAGGACGAGCTATGGCTTTAAATGGCATTTTTTAGATCATTGCAAACATGTTAAATTGAACTGAGATCTGGAGATCTTGTGGGACAATCCATGCGGTGAATATCCTCTTCTTCAAGTAATTCATCAACAATGTAAGCTCTTTGTTGCCACGCATTATCGTCCATAAAAATAAAGTATGGACTTATAGCACTCAGAAAAATCCTCACATAAGCTTCCAGGATCTCATTCCTATAATGTTGTGCGTTGACAGTTCCCGCATTGAAAACACGTACAGTGGTATAGGATTGTCCAACAATAAGCCATCACACACACAGTCTCCTTTACCACCAAATCTGTCGATTTTTATTACGTAGGAGGGTTGAAAGCGAGCTCCACATTTTCTCTCCAGGTAAAGACTTGACGAGAATAACTTGGTCGTGTACATTTCGACTCATCACTGGAAAGAACATGCTTCCATTCTTGGGGTTTTCATGATTGATGTGTTGAATCCTCAATAACCATCCTTTCTTGTTGGATGCAGCCAAATGGACATACGCGACTGAACGCCAGGTGTAAAGGCCAGTCTCTGCAATACGTCTGTGGCTGCATGAATTGAAGGGAACTAATTTATCTCTTAATTTCTTTTTGTCGTTTGGCAACACTTATTATCATTCAATATTGCTTACATTTCTGTCGAACATCATGTTACAATGTATCTCATATATTTTATCTAGTAACAAGCAACATTAAAGTTCACTTACTATTTTATGAGATGTGTAACATCGTTTTATCTAAAATCAACAACATTCTGAACACATCATAGAAATTTAATATCTTTCTCCAATCCATCTCACTATCACCAAACGTCTGTAGACTGTTTGCCTGAAAATTCTTCTTCCAAACACCGC
This sequence comes from Trichonephila clavipes, assembly GCA_019973935.1. NCBI lineage: Eukaryota > Metazoa > Arthropoda > Arachnida > Araneae > Nephilidae > Trichonephila > Trichonephila clavipes. The sequence continues at coordinate 70,764 of BMAU01019978.1, read as the reverse complement.
ATGAAGTTCACGAGCAAGCAGCGATTCTACACATGAGCCTTTGCTTTGTTGCAGGCCTTTGATGACCATCCTGATGACAGTAGCACTTGTTTGAAATGGATTCCACTGCCGAGAGACCACTTTCCGTACCACTTGTAACCATAAAGCCCCCTCCGCTTGAGACTGGAGAGCTTCAAGTGTGCCAAAGGCTCTCCATCTCAAGGAAACTTCTAAGCCAATGATACTCAACCTGCGGCCGCTGGTCTATTCTGAGTGGCCCGGTCATGGCCCATTGCACTAAGAAATTCAATTATTGGAGAACAATGCACTAAAAATTTTGCAGGGAATTTTATTAATCAAGCAATTAAATGTATCAATTTTGCAATCAATTGTTTTTTTCATTAGTAAATTCTGAGCAAGAGGCTTGGTCATGGATAAAAGTAAATAGAAATTATCCCATAACTCAGTAAAAAGTCACAAAAATAAATATTTTTTTGTGTGTGTTTGATAGATGATAGAAAAGTTATATAGTATTAAAATAAAGGCCAAAAATATTATATATATATATATATATATATATATATATATATATATATATATATATATATATATATATATATATATATATATATATATATATATATATATATATATGTATATGTACATACATATATATGTATATATATATATGTATATGTATATATATATGTATATATATATGTATATATATATGTATATATATATGTATATGTATATATATGTATGTATATGTATTTATAATCCAATATAAAAATTTCAATATATAATTATATACATATACCTACACACATATATAAATTTATACATATATATACATATACACAAATATATAAACAAAAATATAAAAATAAACATATAGTTATATACCTAAGATAACTAAAATTAGGAAGAAGGCACATATTATAAAGACAAACTCCTGGCCTTTGGAACCAGGATAACGGCCGCGGTAGCCGAGTGGTATAGGCATCGGATCGTGGCTGTCTTTGTCACGAGTTCGAGCCCAGTACCACTAAAGACCCGCCGTGTAGGGCAGCGATGCACGCTAAATCTGTCGAGAGCTGAAACGTCCTCCCGTTGGTGTGGTGTGGTAGTTAGGAGAGGTGGGTGCCAGCTCAGGTGTCGTCCACGTCACTTGACCATGGTTCAAAATTACGTGGTCCGTCGCCAAAAGCCCTCGTGCAGCTGAACAGTGCGACGTTAATCTTCACTCACTCACTCACTTGGAACCAGGATTGCAGGTTTAAACAAGTTTTGCGGCCAGCCAACCTTCACCTGTAATTTGTCATACTATGTACCAAGAGGAATATATATATATATATATATATATATATATATATATATATATATATATATATATGTATAAATGTTAATATTTTGATCAATTTTGTTTGTCAATGTTTCTTTGGTCTTATAGTGTGTTTTTTCCACTATGCGCATGTTGCGGCCCGCATGAAATAACTGTCATGTGTATGTGGCCCGCGTGAAATGCCTATCATGTCTTAGCGGCCCGACGGGAAAAAAGGTTGAGTACGCCTGATCTATACGATTATGACATCTTATTCTCACAGTAAACAAGCTAGTTGTTTTAATACACTATTCACAAAACTGTTGTTGAAAATCCCAGATACTTAAACGGTCTCAACCCTGTAGATATGCAAAAAAAAAAAAAAAAAAAAAAAAAACAACGCTGAACAACTTTTTTACTAAAACTGAAAGTTTATATTGTACTACTTGTTCTTCAAAATATATAAAATAAATTCTATCTCTTTTATTGGTAGCAATTTTGAATTGTGTCAAAAAACATGTTTGGTACCTTAATTTTGGACATGAGTTTATATACATACTTTATTTCATGGAAATTTTTATATCTTTCATATTTATCGTTATTTATCCGAGTTTACTTTATAGAAATTTCTACTAGTAGGACATTTAATAATTTGAAAAGTAATATTTTTTTTGACCCCAGAACCATTTTACATTCTCAGATACAGGGGTGTCAAGTACTTTACAAAATAATTGAATAAAACCAAATTTATACTCATTACTTCATTAATCATTATGTATAAAAGTTGATGTAATATAAGACATTACAAAATTAATTTTGAAAAAAAAATCATTCCTAATAATATGGCGCTGTATTTTTCAAAATTACCTTTATAATTTTGGGAAATTTAGCAGAGTGTAAAAGCATACATATTCTAAATTTTAAATAATTTAATCGTATAAAATATATATATTGTACCTATTTATCCAATCTATAAATAACGGTTTTTCTTGAATTTAAAACTTTTTAAAATTTATTGAAAATTTAATTAATTAATAAATTAAATTTATTTATGAAATTTATAACTGAAGTTAAATACTTGAAACTGAAGGGAATGAAATACTTTTTCGTGTTAAGAGAAACTTAGTGTTAAAAATATTACAAAAAAAACCATGTATTTAAAATTAAGTTTATTAGAGTAAAGCAGTGTTTCTCAAAGTGTGGGGCGCATCCCCCTGGGAGGGGCGCGAGCGTATCGAAAATTTAAAGATTTTTTTTTAAAAAAATAACCGGAAAGAGAAGTAAAACAAAATGCTTTCTTCCATTATAAAAAAAATACACACAACACTGACATAATTTATATTTATTATCTGGCTTTTTTCCGTCATCAAATAGCTATCTTTGATCCCAAAACCAAATTAAAGAAAAAAAAAACATTTTGTTTCATTTGCTGTATTTCCTCAATGAGAGATTTTTTTATTACGTTTTAACATAAAATGTTACTCGTTAAAAGAAAAAACGAAACCCAGACCCTGAGAAAAATTCTAAGAAGATAAACAATTCACCACTGTAATTATTATTGAAATACTGTACATTAGTTGTAGAAAAGAAAAGGAAGTCATGATTCACTTTTCAGCCAGGCTGCATAGTACGTTTGCTAATCATTTGATTGACCTTCAATCTTATGGTATGGTTATTATCAATATTAGTTCCCTCCCATCTTTTTATGCGTTTGCTTTTCGCTTAGGGAAATTGTAAATAATTGAGTTTTGCGATATTTGGAAAAGAATTGATTGGTTTAACATTTCTGTAGGATAATTGAAAAGTGTCTGATTTGCGTCCTTTATTATGGTCTTGTACTTTGAATCATTTTAGTTCAGTTTTATTGGATTTTTCTCAAATCATCAAAGAATTGAATAGTCCTTGAAAGAAGGTAAGTATACTTTCTATAAATTAAAATATTCACTAGAATTCCGATTTGTATCGTGTACAGTAAAAATAATTCTAAACAAATGATTGGGGTGACTGAGTCCCCCCGCACTACCATTAATGTTAGTATCGAGTACGCGCCTGCTCCCGGGTTAAAATATTTTGAAGTCTTCTCGCTTTAAATGTTAAAAAGTAACACAATTATTCTTCATCGGAATTTTATATTCTTTTTCATAATTTAACATTAATTCTAAATGCTAATTGTGTGAGGTTTAAAATTACAGTTCTTTTAAACAGTTATTTACAATTATAGCATTTATCTAAAAAAAAATCATTTTACATTTTTGTATACAATGTCGTGCACACAGTTTTACTCTCCTTACAGTTCAGCTATTATATCAAGAATAATGTTTTATTTTTTAAAAAAATGAACTCGTGCGAAGAGTCGGTGTTTCAGCCAGTATACGTTTGATGTATCAGTACAGAAGAAGGTATTTTATAAATAATTTCTTATTACTGAATTTGGCCACGGTAGCCGAGTGGTATAGGTATCGGATCGTGGCTTGCCTTGTCACGAGTTCGAGCCCAGTACCACTAAAGACCCGCCGTGTAGGGCAGCGACGCACGTTAAATCTGTTGAGAGTTGAAACGTTTTCCCGTTGGTGTGGTAGTTAGGAGAGAGGGGTGCTAGCTCAGGTGTCATCCACGTCACTTGACCATGGTTCAAAATTACGTGGTCCGTCGTCAAAAGCCCTCGTGCAGCTGAACAGTGTGACATTAATATTCAATCAATCAAGTTTAATAATTATTAGGGACTTCCACTGGCTTGTCTTGTAGAGGAAAGTTTTTCAAAGGAAGGTTTAATATCAGAAATTGACACTTAAAGAGTTATTTTTTTATATATAGCTGAGATCTATATTTTGTCTTCAAGGCATCCACTGCAGAAAATCCGGTTTGAAAAAGGTAGGATGTTGAAAATGGTAATAGTATACGAAGTGCTTTTGTTTTCAGTACAGATAATTCCTCATCCACCTCTACCCCAAAATCAAAGAGCGATTTATTACAAAATTGCCTTTTAATTTTTCACTGGATGTGAAATCTATGAAGATTTCTTCTTTGGAAGTGTTGAGAGCCCTTCTGGAGTATCTTGAAATAGATCCTTAATCCTAACTTGCTACCAAGCTATCCTCATCCAGAAAATACTTTTTAAAATTCTTTGCCAACATAGCTAAATGATTTTACATGTTTTAAAAACAGCTTTCATATGTTGTTCTACAGATTTGTAAGTTTTACCACATATCGAGCTGGGGCTTTTTTTCCATCATTTACTTCAGTAGTGGTAAATCCAAAATTTAAGTATTTTTGAGAAGATCGTCTTGATTTAATTTTCGGAACCATGCTCGTTAGTCTGTGTACTTGTTGATTCTTTATTATGGTCGAATGTTTGCTTACGACTTAAAAATGTATGTATGATATTGTTTTAATCTACTGCCGTAAATACTTAATTACCGTGAATTACAATTAACGTGGAAATTAAAAAAAATGTACATTCAAGCTAGATTCGGTAGCTATAGGAGTATCGAGTCGACCAAAACTGACTGGAATTGTACGAGGAAAAGCATTTTTACATGTTTTGTGCAGACTTTCGATAGGTTGCCTAGACTCACGCAAACGTACCCTATAATGCCAGATGTGATGGATATGATAGAGAGCGACATTGACTAGACTATTTTTCTAATGACATTTGTACTTTGAGAAATGAATGCTGAAGGAAATAAATCTTTAATTAAATACATCATTTTGCGATCTGTTCCAATTTAAAAATTAGAGAAAGAAAAATAACATAATTCTAAGTAATATATATATATTTTAAGTAATTTTCTTAAAATATATATATATTACTGAAAATATACACAAAATTTAATATATTTATCGTATTAATTTGTACGGTTTATAATTAAGATCGTATTGTAACTTTAGCGTCTCTCTCTCAAGGTGCATTTTTATTGCCGTAAATACATTATTGTTGTACAGGGGGGCGAGACAAAAATTATGAATGAAAATTGGGTCGCCAGTATTGAAAGTTTGAGGAACACTGCTTTTAATGTATGAGTGGTGCACAGAGTATTTTATGACTAATTAATTAATGATAAATTAAGAACAAGTTTAATAAGTATTAACGACTTCGATGGGCTTGTCTTACAGAGCAAAGTTTTTGAAAGGAGTTTTAAGATAAGAAATTGACCCTCTGAGTTCATTTTCTATATTTAGCTGATATCTATATCTTGTCTTCTAAGCAACCACCGCATTTTGTAATATGTTCCAATTTAAAAATCAGAGAAAGGAAAAATAACTTAGTAATTATCCTATTACTTAACTTTTTTTTTGCTTAAAAGTAACATATACAAAATTTAATACTTATGTCATGAATTTGTACGGTTTATAATAAATATTGTTGCTTTATCGTAAAAGTGCATTATTATTGCATTCAGTAAATTATTATGTATAAGGGGGGGGCGATAAAAATTGTGATTGAAAAGGGGGGCGCCAGTATTGAAAGTTTGAGAAGCACTGGAGTAAAGGCATGTATTTAACAAAAATCAATGAAACAAAAACTTTCAAACAAGAACTTAAAGAAATTTTTTGAAAAATATTTATTGAGTTTTTTTGGAAAACAATCTGATATTTTTTTTGCATTGTTTTTTTAGCATAAAATTTTTAACAAATTGTTCGATGTCATCCATTTTGTTATTCATTTCCCCATTGGAATGTGCGTCTAAATAACTGCGCTTATTTTTCATGACGTTCCTCATTTTGAATGTTGGGGGAACAAGACCTGCATTATTCTTTTCATTTTTGCCGTCGAAGTCTGCATCAAGGATATTTTTTGAGCTTTGAACAAATTCCAAAATGTCTTTGTCTGCCATAATTGAGGCTGTACACACATTCTCATCATCTATTGCAATAAATTCTCCCGATAATACGTTAGGACAGTCCAATCCAGTTGGTGTTTATTGTATTTTGTTCATTCTCAGAAGGGAAATCTTTTCGTGTTAAGCGATTTTCGTTTCATGTTAAGAGAAAAAATTGCATGAAAATACGTAGTAGTTTGTCGGGACCGTTGTATTATTTCGTGTTAACCGATATTTCATCTTAAGCTATTTTGTGTTAAGCGTATTTTACTGTATAGTAAACCTATCCCTTAATAAGCATTCAACAGAAAAGAAAAACAAATACATATAAATATGAATGACATATTTTATTGGACTATTTTGAATAATAACAAGTAATATAAATTTTTTTAAGCCAGAGTTTGTACTTAGATCAAAAAGGAAAAATTTATTTTAGCTACTTTTTATTAAATAGTTATAATCAAAATAAATATGTATATACATAGGAGAGAATCACAGCATTAGGTGGTAATTAATTTTTATTAATTATCACTATAGTATCGTATTGTCATCCAATACAATCGTGTATACAAAATTTCAGTTCAACCGAATGCTTTAAAACGTGAGAAAAAACCTTCTCGAGTTTTGACACAAGTCGCCAAAAGGGTCTTTAAGTCACCAAAAATGATGCCAACGTGGCTGTATTTGTAATTTTTTAAATAATTAGTTTTAATCAATTAATTTTTATTAATTATAATTAAATCATTGTATTGTCATTCAAAATAATCATGTGCATAAAATTTCAGCTCAATTGAGAGCTTTAAAATGTATTTTATTAACGATTGAAAATTCCACCAAGCTAAATAAATAAATAAGTAGAGTGTGTGAGGTAATAGTAGGAATTGAAAAAAGCACAAAGAGATGGAAAGGGGAGCAAAAATTTGAATAAAATCTACAGCGATAAAATCAATTCAACTGGTGCATTTCAGAAAAGATAATAGCTATTTGTTCAAGCTCTCTCTCTGAGAATGCTTTTTAAAATAGTATTCAAATTATAATAAGAATGAGAATATTCTATACTTGATGATAAGAAAAAAAAAATCTTTTGCGGCGGCATATGGCAACAGGCTGACATTTAAGCAAAGTTATTTATGCTCTTTAACTCTTTAATGACTCAAAAAGGGAAAAAGAGAAAATTTATTTAACGCAGCCCCATTAATAAATCTATCTTAAAATAATTGAAAGTCTAGAGAAATAAAAGTCAAGCATTCTAAAAATATTTTCCAACAAACTTTTATTTTAAATTTCCATATCTAAATTGGTTATGGTGGTTTAACAATTGTTCTTTTTGTGGAAAAACATATTACATGTACTTTATTAAGATATATATATATATATATATATATATATATATATATATTTTATAACTAAGTTATAAAAACATCTTTTTTATATGGAAACACACACACACACACACACGCGCGCGCATTTTAAAGTAAAGCTGGATCAATTAGGATATATCTGGGTCTGTGGAAATTAAGATCAGGAGTATGTTTCTCAATGCTATTGATCTATATTTATTAGAGTTGTTAATTTTATTAAAGAAATTGATAGTATTTTTCCTCATCGCTTGGGTAATAGTGGGTATTTTACTCTCGACTCTGAGGTTGATTATTGAGATTGAGAGAGCTCTTCTACATGTTGTTTGAAAAAATAATTTTTAATACAGGATGTCCGGGCTTAGAGTATCCAAAAGTTATGGGTTATTATTAATAAACTACCCCTCAGAATGTAATAAATTGTCCGTGGTTTGGAAAACCCTCCAAGATTTTTTGGGTCTAGACCGATCAGCCGCACGTGTGCTCATTATTCGGCAATCGCAGGCGATAAACTTGTTACACTGACTTCATTAGTAAAGATGCGGACGCCACAGCAAAAGGTGCAGTGCGGGTTTTGGTTAACGGAATTTAAATCAGTCACGCGTTCGTGCAACGTGTTCGAACAGAATGGAATGTCGATCCTCCAACATCAAAATCTATCCGCCGATGGGAAAGAACTTTAAAGGAGACGGGAACTTTGGTGTTTCAAACCGACAAATATCCTCAAGTTTTCGTGATAGAAGACACTGTTGATCGTGTGCGTGATTCATTTTGTAGAAGTTAGGATAAGTCTATTAGACAAGCCAGTAACGACATTCCATTCTGTTCGAACACGTCACTGTAGAAGCGTGACTGATTTAAATTCCGTTAACCGAAGCACGCACTGCACCTTTTGCTGTGGCGTCATCTTTACTAATGAAGTCAATGTAACAAGTGTATCGTCTGCGATTGCCAAATAATGCGCACACGTACGGCCGATCGGACAAGACCCCAAAAATCTTGGAGGTTTTCCAATCCATGGATGAACAGTTTATTACACTCTGATGGGTAGTTCTGTAATAATAGGCCATATCTTTTGGATACTTTAAACCCGGACACCCTGTAGATTGCAAATATGGTAAATTTTAAAACCTGTTTTCCGGCTTCTGAAACCGCAGTGACATTGGATGCTAGCTATATTATAAGAATTTCGTTTATAATGATATAAGCAAACTTTTCAAAAAGCTTTAAGTTAATTGCCTTTTTAACTTCTTTTCTTGTACTTTGAAAAAATAAATATTGAAGTACTTCTTTTGAGTTAAATTTTTTTTTTCTAGTTCAGTCCTTTCTATTAAATTAAAAATGTCAGAAGTTGAACCAAAGAAACGGCGAAATGATTCTAAAGAAAGATTTTTGTATCTTTTTCAAATATTTTTCTTCTAGTAAATGAAATTAAATTTTTTTTATTTTTGTGAATTTTACCAAAATAAAAAAAAAGTTTGTTTGGAGGATAAATAGAATTTTTTTTCTTCATGCGAGTAAATAATATTATTTTCTTTCCAACCATTCATAGCATCCTCTCCCCCCCCAAAAAACCCCCAACAGAAATCGGGAAATTAAACATGACAAATCCAGAAAATTTATTTTTTCTCTTTTTCAGTTTAGTTTTTTTATTACTCAAATTAAATCTCGATCTTTTTTTACAAACTTTTAATTTGATTTAGGATAAAGGAGTTCTCAGGTTCTTATCTTTAATACACAGATGAGCTCAATAGCAAGGCTACTTTTATTTGCTAGCTTTTAACTCTAATTAACATGATTTGACCTGAAAAATCAGTTGGTTAGTTTTTAGGATTCATTCATATGATTGCAATAAAAATCAAAACTTGTATCAAGACATCCTTGATATTGAGAATATAAAACTTGCATCTGATTTTGTTTATTTGATCATGGTTTACAAGTAATAGTCAAATCTGTTGCCAAAAGCTTTCGTTTTTCTTTAAAATAACAATACTAAAATCTTACCCAGAACTGTTAGGTTATATTTTTTTATTAAGAAAAAAAACCATGATAAATATGCAAATGTGCTACTCTGTATGTATTATTTACATAATTATAATACCTTTTAATATTCATTCAATTCTTACTATTAGAGTTCACACTCTCCCTATATATATATATCTTTTTCAAATTTTCAATCATTAATAAAATACTTTTTATACATCCATTCAAGTTCAAAAACATTTTTTAAACTTGTAGTGGATGATACTGGATGTTAACACAGTTTTTTCAAATATTAGTTCATGAATTAATGAATAAATAGTAATAAAAATAATAGTCCAACACCATATATAAAAAGGAAAACCGCTCGTTGTGTCTCTGTAGCGCAATGAGTATCGCGTTGAACTTCTAATCCAATACTCGTGGATTCGAATCCCACCTTGGATGGCCTAATTTCTGAGAACGTGATTTCTTTTTACTATGCTATTTTTATAGAATAAGTAATTTAATTAATGAATAAAAATAAACAAAAATAAAAAGGAAATAAAAATATCCTATATAAAAATATCCTATATAAGGTCCTATATAAAAAGGAAAATGGAAAAATGAAAGAAAAATGGCTTTTTTTTATTTTGCCAGTTAATATTGTGATTCTGTCCTATGTATATATATACTTATATTAATTGTCCTATTAATATATACACATTTATATTATATTATATATTTATATTATTTAATATAAAGTAACTAAAATAAAATATGTTTCTTTGTTCATCTAAGTAGGCATTTACTTAAAAATTTGTTTATTACGTATATGTGTGTTTGTAAATCTCCCTTTTTATCTGAACTTCATATTTTAATTTGATGTTTACAAATAATTAGATTCCTGTGTGAATCTGTATTACTCTCATTGTCAAAGGGAAACAGATTCTTCTCTATTAATGCATTTAACTAGCTGCATGACCCGGCGTTGCACGGGCTTTCTCTACTTTTGTAAATTTTCCCTTTCCTTCACAAAATCAGTACTTCTAATATTCTTTTTCAAAATGACTTCCACCTCCTCTCCTCCACTTAGCCCGCCGTTGTTCGGGCTTTTACCGAGTGTATAACTTAAAATTCTCTGTTTCGAAATTTTATCGCTTCTTTTCTGTCAGATAGGTTTATTTCCCCCCGGCGTTGCACGAACATTTTTAAGTGCATAACATATTGTCATGGAAATTCCCCTTCCCCTCTTGCTATCATATCTCTCGAGTAAGTGAACACAATGGGCCTTCAATATTCACTCACTCACTTTGCAACTTTTTAGGCCCCGGAAACGAAAATGTAACTTTTTAAAAATAGCTGTATGTTGAAAAAAGTAAACATTTTTATAATTACAAAATTTAACAACTGTATTAAACGTTGAATTAAAATAGTTTTAGCTTTCCTTAATAGTTTGCAAGCCTTCTACAAAGTCAAATAAAAGTTTCTTTCTGAAAATTTTTTAATGAACTTAAGTTTTTGACAGAATCATGGAAATTAATAGGAATTATTTCGCTGGTTCGTTAGCACCAAATTAATTTTCCAGTCGGAATATGGGATATTTTACAGAACTATTGAGCTTATTATGATAAAAAAACGGCTGATAAATTCTTTATAGAGTTTATTTGTAGAACAGTGACACGATGGGAACGATGCTCCTTTTCAATATTTGAGAATTTCTCCTGATAAAAAATAAATTTTAACTGAGTGATTTAATTATATTTAACTTCTTTCTCCTTCCCTCTACTACAGTGCTGGCTATTAAAATTGCAACACTATGAAGGAAAGCAAATACAAAATGGATTATCATTAGCATGAAGACAAAATGATTAATTTTCCAGCCGTTTGAAATTTTTCATTGGTGCGAAATAAGTAGAAATAGCTGCCACACCTGAAAGCAAAAACGGCCTTTGCCCGGTTATACTGAGAGTCGAGCTGGCTTAGATGACTGAAATGTGCTGCTCATACCTGCTGCTTCAAGTCTATGCCACACTTCATCCACCGTATTATCTGGAGAGGGGCAGCGGGCCAGTCTTTCAGCAACCCAACATCAAATGCTTTCAATGGATAACAGATCTGCAGGCCAGAGACAAAGTCTAATACCTAGTACATCGAGGATAGTCAGAACACGACGTGCAACATGTGGTCGTGCAGTATCTTGTTGGTAGAGAGCGTTTGGCAGGACCTGATGATAGGGCACAGCCACTGGACGTCAGATGTCAGAAATGTGCCGTTCTGAGAAGTTCGAATTACCGACGATCTGAAGAAGAGACGTGCGTGACTAGAGATATTTATCCAATCGGTTCCCAAGCCATCACACCATATGCAGAGATCCTATGTTGATATCGAATGCAAGCAAGCAACGAGTGGTTTCTTCGGTGCCTCCAGACATGTATACGGCCATCTGAGAACTGTAAACAGAACTGAGACTCGTCTGAAAAGACAACATCGTGCCAGTATTGTATACAGTTGTGTCGTTTGGCTCACCAGATGTTTTCAATGGGTGACAAGTCTAGGGACCATTCAAGCCAAGGTAATAATCGAATACACTGTGCTTCAGATGTTATGTGGACATAATCTCTTGCTCAATATCGTTGTGGAACCTCTGTTCGATGTCATTTTCATAGGCTTCTGCACATCCAGGAACTCTTTTGGGTTTTTTCCACCTGCAAGGGTGTGGCCGAGTTATCCGGATAGTCGGGGATCGAGTGTCGAGTCTTCAGAACTGGATTGTATTATCAGGGCTTGTGATAAACTCATTTGCGTTTCTCATCTTAATGAATGCGGTAAACGTATTGTAATACACCAACAATATTTTGGAGTATAAAGCTTACAGCCGATAAAATAATTTTATGCAAATCTTCAAAATTTAATAAGATAATTTTTAAGAGAGAATTTGTGTTCCATATATTCGTAACACAGTTAATTCAAAAATAATGTGACCAGTTTCAGAGCATTATAAATTTTTATTGAATAAAGTTATTTACTTGAAATTTTTAGTGTGGCTTTCTTTAGCATAGTACACTTTAAAAAAGCGTTTAGCCAAGCCAAAAGAGCTTTTTCGAACATTTTGAGGGGCTGGGAATTTTTCTAACTTCCTGTTTTATTCTTTTTGAAACCCTTGAAGTGTTTTTACTTTACATCTATTTAATTGTTTTTTTTTAAAGTATTCCCATGAAAAATATTCGCTAGGAGCACAGTCAGGGTGATAATAACTATTTCTCATAAGGAAGGAAATTTATTTGTTTTCCTTTTTTAGTCATTTTATAGTTGATTTTGCAGTATGACATAGTGCAGAATCTTGGTAAAAAAACTTTCCTCGAAATTAAAGGCGCTTATTTTCTTTGATTATGTGTTTCAAAACTTTATGCTGATAGTATGTAGCATCAATTTTAGCCTTCGGTTCTACACAAAAAATGGTTTTAAGCTTTGAGAGGATATTTCCATCCATACCATAACATCTGATGGCTAACTTGCCTTTTCTAAAAGAGCCGCGTCTTTGCGATGCTCTTCACATGAAATATATTGTATTTTCATTTGACCAGTTGTAAATGACCGATAAAACATTGCTTTACCAGAAGTTATCCCTGTTTTGTATATACTTTTGCGTAACATTAAATACAGAGACAAAGAGCGTTTTCTTCATTTTTCTACGGTTTTTGCAGAAATTTGATGACAGACTGGTTTATTCACCTGTTTATAACCAATTTTCTTCATCTTATGACAAATTGTTGATTGTCTTTTCCAAAGTTCTTTGAAGCAGAGGATTTTCTACAGCGATAATTCTTTTCTTTTTTTCTTTTTCATTAAGGTCTTTCTTTCGTTCACATTTTTTTCCTGGAGCTTTTGATAGCGAGCTAAATTTTATTTCATTTCAAAGTTTAGATAGAAATACATTAAATTTTTTAAAATTTTAAATGCTTTATATATATATATATATATATATATATATATATATATCTATCTATCTATATCTATATCTATCTATCTATATATATATATATATATCTATATCTATATCTATATATATCTATATATATATATATATCTATATCTATCTATCTATCTATATATATATCTATCTATATCTATATATCTATAATCTATCTATCTATCTATATATATATAACAACAAACATCCTTCAAAAATTTGTCCCGTGTTTGAGGATACAATTCCGGTACTATAATTTACTTTCAATAATAAAAATAATTAGATTGATAATTTAAATGTTTCGGTTTTAAAATAAAATCATTAGTAAAACGATAGAAACTCACCATAAATAGCTATATGCTTTTAAAATTGATCACACTAATTTTGAATCGACTGGTATATAGTAAATTTTTGAAAAAAAGTCGTACATACAAAGCTTTTTTTAAATTTTAATAAGACGTAGAACTTTTCAAGACAACTTATTTTATCAATTTTATCAGGTATTGTATAGAAACACGACCTAAAATACATTTTCTACCTTAATTTTTAGGTTTGTATACATTAAAATATTTGAGTATATTATTGAATTAATTTATTGAACTAAATCACAATTCCCCCTTTCTGAGAGAATTCTCCCCCTCAATCTAATTTTCCCTTGGAAATTATTCAAGAGCCAAGTGTATCTTCGCTTTCCTATGTCTTTCCTTTTAGGCTTAAAATTCTCCTTCAGGTAACCATTGGATGAGTGCAGAATCGTTGACCATGTCGTCTTCATTGCCGGAGTTTGCGCTTCAGATGCATGTTTATTCAATGTTAGATTCAGGAGATGGACATCATTATAATGCTTCGATCGAATATTTTAAATTAATTCCGCACCATAAATATCTGCAGCTTGGTGCCTCAAGGCAACCCTTAAGGAAGTTGGATTGAAAGGAATGTGTAGTTAAATTGGTCATGTGTTCATTGATTTATTAATTATTGCAATAATATATCACGTGTAACTTTTTCAAAATTTTAAATAAATGACATTAATACAGAAATAATTTTTTTTATTATAAATGAAGACATTTGGCTTTTATTCCTTTTTAAAGTAGATTTCATATTGTTTCATTCTCTGTTGCTGATATAAAGTGTCAATTGTTTTTTTTTAAATGCATTTTCACGTATATTAATTGCATTGATTTGTCGTTATTTAGAGGTTGCCTACGTGACCTAAAGTTGGGATACCAAATAACCAATGCTTATCCATTCCAGGTGGAAATATCTCCACTATCTGCGAAGGGTGTGAAAAAAGAACATAGAAAAATAAAATGTAAAATAATGTATTAATTAGTTGATCGATTTACTAGTGCAAATTAATTTCTAAATTAATCAAATCTGCTTCAAACCTTATTTAGTGTATCCCCTTTTCACCAGAGAGGGCCCTTTGCTCTGACCCAATAAGAACATTTTTCTGTGTATGTTACTTCAGCGAATCGGCACGCTACGTCAATGACTAATACTGTGAAACTGTCCGTGTGTATCTTGTATTATGTTTTTATACTTATACAGGTGGTTATCAAAATTATAGAAGCCCCTTAGATTTATAAGGAATCCTTTATTAGTATGGTGTAGGACCTCTTTTGGCATGTAATAAAACTTGTATTCACCTAAGAATCGATTCATACAAGTGCTGAATAGTGTTTAAAGGAATATTGTACCATTGTTCATGGAGATATTGCGAATGGGTTTGGAGAGATAACGGAGGAGGATATCAATTCCGTATTGAACGTTTTAAAATAGACTAAAAAGGCTCAATTATATTGAGGTCGGATGACTGTGCGGGCCAAGGTGGATGTTTAACTCTACCATCGTACTCATCAAACCATGATTAGAAAAGTTTCGTTGTATGAATAGGTGCATTATTATCCTGAAAATTTTAATTTCCTGCACGAAATAAGTTTGAATAATAGGATGGACCCAGTCAACTAAAATTTCTTAATACTTCTCCCCCATGATCTTTCCTTTCAGGGTTACGATTGGTCCAGCAGAAAACCATGACGCGGCTGCCCATATCCTGACAGATCCATTTTCATGATTTACAACTGGAAGGAGACAATCACGATCACACCCTTGTGTAGGTGTCCTATAGACTTGCACCCGTCCTGTTATAGGGAAAATGTGAAAGACGATTGGTTAGATTACATTACTTTCTTTCACTTATCAATCGACCAGGTTTTGGGAGTGTGACACCAGTGTAGACGACGTTTGGCGTGAATACCTGTGACAAGTGGCTTGGGAATTGCTGCTGAACTGTAAATGTTCTGTTTATGAAGGTTCCTTCTAATTTAAATCAGTGATACTTGAAAAAACAAATGCTGATTGCGGTAACTTTCACTGCAGTTGTTCCCTTGTTAGACAATGGAAATGCACTTCAATACCCGTTGGTCTCTTTCGTTGAGCTTCTCTTTCCGTCCATTAGTTTGCTTTGCGGAGTTTGCCTTGCCACACTGTGTGTATGCTGTCTTGACCTAAGGCGTCGTATTTTTAGAAACCTTTAAAAGTTAGTATGTTTCGGTTCCCCTTGATCCTACAATTTGGCCTCTCTAAAAATGTCAGAGGTCCATGACAAATTTTGTGCAGTATAAAATGGGTTGCTACATATTTTCAATGATTTCATTGTCATTTTCTTCTCTCATCCCAAGCCTTTCCCTACATTCTGATCTACACTGAGACTTGAATTAAAAACGACAAATCAGTAAACAATAGTGATAATTCATAAACGTTTCGGACATCTCTCAAAATCTACGAAATATCAATTAATTTTTAATATAAATCAGTTTTGTTAAAGCTGTCTTCGATGTATGTGTGAGAAACTGAACTGAACGCGAAACCTATTATAGGCAGAAAAATGATGGAATTTTCATGAAAAAGTGATGAGTGTACCAAAATTTACATGAAATTTGTATTTGCTCATTGCAACAGGACCAATTCTTCACTATGAGTGTATGTTAGCAATAGGTATATCTGTTTGAAGAGAATACGTGTATATTATAATTGGTCAATCAGAGATACCTATGACCGTTTAATGGGTATATTCGCGCTTGGGGAATAGTTGGCCCTTTAAATATTATTCTGTTGAAAACTTTCCTTCGAAGAAGATGTGATTATGCAAATCAAGGCTTGTATATAAAGATTAACTTTCAAGTTCGATGGGAGAGAGAGGGTAGAAGCGAAAAGGATTGCAAGTAGTGATTAACGTATAGCTAGGCGAAAGCACTTATTTGTTTAATATTAAGATTGACAATTTGGTCAATCAGTTGATAAAGTAGATTCAGGCCGTTTGATTGAGATTACTTTTGAAATCATTTTTAAATATAAGAAGGTGTATTGCCTGGACGTGCTAAATGTAAGTGATCCGATTTATTATTAAATCTTCTAGTTTCTCGTCTACCTCACTATTGCTGACCATATTTACCAATTGGTGGATTTCTTACATTGGGTTGTTGAAAATTTGTTAATACATAGTGTTTGTATTGACTATGGCTCATCATCTTTCCGAACCTCTCTCACTAATGGATTTCACCAGCCATCCATTACAACCGTATTAAGCGGTTTAGTGAGTGAGTATTATTTAACATACCCTATGAAGCAACACGAGGGGTATCGGTGACAGACCTTGCCATTCTGTGACATGGCCAAATGACGAGCATGACATATGAGGTAATACCCTCCGCAGCGAGAAACTTATGCCTGTTGTTGTTTCTAATGCCACCTGTTAGATCGAGGCCCACGAAATTCATCGCGGCAAGGGGCTAGATGTACGCCTTTCATTGGCCTAAGCCTTGAGCACCATACAGGTGACCGTATGATTTAGCTCGGAGAAATTCCCGAAGGGACGCTGTAGATTGCGACACCACCGATCTCCTCCTCCACAATTTAGGCATGGAACGGAACGGGAGGGAAATATTCTTCAGTCCCCTGCACTCGTGATTCAGCCCACAAGACTTTCGGACCCACTGACTTAACGAACTCGTACTCCGTGTGTACTCGGAGGGTATTTGTTGGCATCGGACATCGAACCCAGGCCTTCCGGTTTGGAGTCCGGTGCTGTAACCACTAGGCTACCCACGGAATTAGGCCTGGATATATTAATTGCGCATCACTGGATGTATCTTCAGTGACTCCCGGACTGAGCATGGCGACTCGGCCAACACGGCCACGAGCTTGTGGTCATGACCAGCAGGCTACCGCAGCCTATCAGGAAGGTCTGTAAGACTCGAAAATACTCGTAAAGAATTTTCGATGATCTGAAGAAAAATAAGCATGCAGAAACATGTCTGTGTGTTTTTATACCACTTACGTTACCTAGAAAGAAATTGTATGTAACATCCTAGATTTTAAGTATGTAATGCAGTCCTTTATTGCATCCTATTCATCCATTCTAAAAAGGGAAACCTGAAAAATGCTCATAAAATCCAAACGGAGACGTTGAATACAGATCATTTCAAAATAAACGAATAATAGTATGACAGACAAACAAATTAAAGTAAATAAAATCTAAGCATGGAAAAACAACTAGAGTTCTCAAAAGCACGAGGAAAGTATTTTAACCACTTTCAGGTTCATTTTATTTCTGGATTATGGATAAAAAATACCCTTTTTTCTGTATGTTTTTAAACATACATATCTTTTAAAACAAAATAGCATCATTCGCATACAGAATTTCTTATACATTAATGTAAAAAAAAAATCTTTTTAAATAGATGAATCATTTATATATACCTGTAAAGATGGCTTTCTACATGGAAGAAATATTTAGACTTTGGAGTTAATTCACATAGAATACCTAGCTTTTAATTTGAATTATAAATTTTATTTACATCTTTTGCATTTGCATAAATGATTATGAAATTATAAATCAAAATTTGATCGTGTACGATACATTCAAAAACACGCTACTGCACAAAACCCTACATTGCAGTCTGAACTGTAGAATCTTGTTTTTCTTCTTACCTTCTTCTATTTACTGTCTCTCTTTGAGCAGCATATGTTACACTGCAGCGTTAGATTAGTTTTCTTCTTTGTTGTAATGTAAAATGTAGTCAACAAAGTGTCTTTCAGACAAGTGTGAAGGGGGTACTCAGCAGAAGGTCGTCCTCTTTTTTGCAGAAAATTCCACCGAGTAGTATTTCCCAATTATTCGAAACCTGATAAAGCACGTGTGAAATATTCGGGAAAGACCGATTGAACAGGATGAATTGTGACAACCCTCTACCTGGGGTACCTTCATCTACTGTATCTAGATTTGTGGGAGGTAATGATTGATGACCCAAGCTAGCCATAATAAAACCAATTTATTATTATCAATTATAATGCTCGAAGACAGTCTTACTCTAGGAAGAAAATCAGGAGTGTTATATCGTAACTCTAAATCTTTTGTGAATAAGCGCCTGGAATTTTAACAGCTTAACTTTAAGTAAAGTTATCCTATAAATCTCAATCTTCCTTACTTTATTTGAATAGTTAAAGCCCGTTCTATAATTACGCTTCTAAGTTCAGATCCTTACCATAAGCTCACGGTTTTCAGCATCTCAGTTTTCTTTCCTCCTCCTTCTTCGATTACTAAACCTGTACTATATATCTACTAACTTATCTGAATATCAAGGTTTCTTCTTGAGAGGGTTGGCGGTGAAATAACTCAATTGATGGCCCCAAAGATTCCCCTATAGGATTAGTCGGGAAAACACTGTAAGTCCTCGTCACAAAATATTCACAGTACCCGAGCTACACTCGGGATGGGTACATATCACCTGCCTGAGTTCAGCTGGGGAAACGCTGGAAAGGGGTTAATGATGAATTTACATAAATGAATTAATTAAAAAAATTCGAAACACTCGTCGCTCTCCACAATGTCACCGATAACGCCTAATTATTTTAAGACTAATTTTGAAATAAAATCTAATAAGTGATTTTAAGATTCGCTAAACCTAACGGAAGAAAATATTCTTTTATTACTTCGAATTCTTTGAGTCTTAAGTTCAAAGGGAATGGAATCACATTTCTGAGTATTCATTAGACTTCGGAAAGAAAAGTGGATGCTTAGTAAGAAGATTAAAACTTCTGTCTCATTTACGCATAAGTTGCTACTCATGGATTAAGTTTCGAAGTTTCCAAATTGAATTTGGGATGGTTTCTGGAAAGACTTGGTACCTTTAAGGTATCCGACTACCTTCGGAACCGTGATTTTGCAAAAGCGTATAAATGGATAATATTTTGATATTTAGTGTCACTTAGATTAGAAAATGTATATAAAATTGTTTTAAGAATAGTATTACAATAAAAAATTATTTAAGTACAATATTTTAACCAAAAATGAACATAGAATGACCCATTATCAAAATATTCTCCTTTTGTGAATGCTTCTATTATAATAATATTTTGCCTGTCTATAGCTCAGACCTCTCTACAGAGGCCCAACTACAATTTTAGAAATGTGTAATTTATAAGTGGGTTTATCCATATTTTGCGACAACAGAGGGGAGAAATTTAAAGAAAAAAATGCCGATAATTATTTCAATTGGTTGTAACTCTGAAAATAATGTGAATTTTTCAAAAATCATAGTTGAGCTTCTGTACTGAGGTATGAGCAATATACAGGCAAATATTATTATAATAGAAGCATTTTTCACAAAAGTAGAACATTTTGAAAAAGGTTATTCTAAGTTAATTTTTTGCCGAAATATTGTATTTAAATATTTTTTTTTGTGAAAATGTCCTTAAAGCAATTTTATAAACATGCATTCTTATCTAAGTGACACTAAATATCATGAAAATTATTCTTTTATGCGTTTTTTTAAAATCACGGTTCCAAACGTAGTCGGATACCTTAAGTTGGAAAAGAATTCAAATACTTGTTATTTGTTGAATTTATATAAATAATTGGACCCCAATTTAGCAAACTCCTATATATATTTAACGAAATTTTCCCCTCGATTAAAATTAAGACACCATCCCCCCTCTATTTAACGAATAATAAACCCAGAATTAACGCATTATTTCAACAGATGAAAAACTTTACTTAAAATTAAATTGGATTAGAAAAAATAAGATTTCTTTTCAAATGACTTTTCTTGAAGCATCAAATTTCGACGGGAAAGGATGCAGTCAATTTTAAAACTTTACAGCTACATGTGAATGAAGAGTGTGATTACCGTGTGAGTTTTGAATTGGACAAGAAATACTTTTCTGAAGCTCCTATCAAAACTCTTACATTTTCTATTGCTTTACATTGTTTGGAAGATGTAAACATACCACATGTAGAAGGACGTAAACGAAGCAGTATTTTGTTCACGGCCTAAAGTCAAACTACACTGCTGAACAATTGCTAAGGACGGATAACACTATCATCCATAGCAACCACAAAATGAAAGGATGCAAAATGTGGAAAATTAGAATAAGTGCGGGATATCAGTAAGAAGAAGTATGAGTATGCAAATTTGTTTTCCACGTCTGTTCATCACGTGATAGCGTTCATAAGAGCTTTAAAGGTTTTCACGCGTGTGGACAGTTGTTGTTTCAAGTCAAAGTTTTACAGGAAAGATTTAATAGACGAACTTAAAATTTTTGGCATGTCTTCCCGACATCACATAGATGATTTTATGCGTGGCCGAATTATTGGAAAGATCGAAGAAGGGCGAAAAATAACAAATGTTGCCAGGGAGTTTGACATCGCTCACAGCGTTGTTTCACGGCTGTGGAAGTCATTTAAAACTACTGGAATGTGTAGTAGATGGCACGGGAGAGGTCGTGTTAGAAGTACGACGCCTGCAGAAGACAGATATATCGTCCTATCAGCAAAAAGGAACAGGCGCACTACAGCTCAGCAGGTGGCAAATCAGTTTCTTGCTGCCTCAGGAAAGCAGATCTCCCGAAAAACTGTTGCCAGACATTTGAAGGGAGGAGGACTATACGCACGCAGACCTGTTGTGTGTGTCCCATTGACCGGACAGCACCGTACTGCCCGTTTGCAATGGTGTCGTGAGCATCACAATTGGACTGAACAGGACTGGGCATGCGTACTATTCTCAGATGAAAGTAGGTTCAGTCTGTCATCGGATTGTAGACGCCAACTGATCTGGCGTGAGAGTGGTACTGCTTATCGTCCAGAAAATATCCAGGAAAAGGACCGATATCCGACATGCAGTATCATGGTGTGGGCCGGCATCATGATCAATGGCCGCACGCGCCTACATGTGGTTGCGAATGGGACTATGACGGGCCAACGATACATTGATGAAGTTCTACTTCCTCATGCTCGTCTTTTCCGTGGTGCTGTCGGGGATAAATTTGTTTTTATGGACGGCAACGCAACATGTCATCGAACACTCGCTGTTCAGGATTGTCCAGACAGCGAGGGTATTCAACGTCTCGTATGGCCAGCGCGTTCTCCAGATCTAAACCCCATTGAAAATGTGTGGGATGCTTTGGGGAGGCAAGTTGCTGGTCGAAACTATCCTCCGACAAACAAGAACACCCTCATCCGTGCACTCACAGAGGAATGGGATAAATTGCCTCAACAGCTGCTGGATAATGTTGTGCAAAGTATGGTACGACGTGTGGAATGTTGCATCACACTCCACGGGGGACATATCCCGTACTGATACCTTTCTTTAAGGTGCCTGCTGACTTTTAGATGCATTGTTCCATTTCTCCGTACGCAGATCAAATGAACATTTTTTTTCTTTCAGATGTTTCACAGCTTTTTGTACTTTCAGAACAATAAATATTCTTTATTCTAATGTCTGAACAGTGTGGCAACAATATTTTATCCTACTAGGCCTCATGTCTCGTTTAATGTTATGCTACATAGCAATTTGTGATCCGTCCTTAGCAATTGTCCAGCAGTGTAGTATTCTTTCGAGTCAGGAATCGAAAAGTTTATCAGTATTTTAAGATTTCCAACTTAGAGTGGTGTGTAAAAATTTGCCGACAGTTGTATTTTTAGCAGCTAAATAAAAAAGAGTGTAATTTCCAATTATGGATATTTGTTGTGTAGTTGCTAATTATGTAGAATTTCTAAAGGTAAGCACAAAAAATGTGAATTTTTTAATACTCTGAAGTTAAGAATAACTTCGAATCAGGGTCTGACTATTTTATTATATAAATTAAAAGAAGCATTTAAAACTTTAATTTAGTCTGAAATTAAGCTTAATGTGATAAAATTAATTCCATTCAATCGAATTATTATTTTAGCTGTTTTGATGCTACTGTTCATTTTTTGTATACTTAAAAATTACGATAAGACCTAAGAAAAATGAAAAAAATAAGTTTTGTAGTTCTGCTTTTTTTACTAATTTCAGCTCTTTTTTATAAATTTATTTATGAAAGATTTTTTAAAAGTATGTAGTTAATCATTAATTTTATTTGGAAAATTTATAATTAATTAATATTTACCGTGAAATATATATGATAAAAATGCATTTACAGTTTTGAATTCTAGCATATCAGATGCCAGACAGGGGGAATAGGACTGAAATGAAGAGATGAAGGATGAACGCACAATTGATGAAAACATGGATTAGTACTGTTTAGTGAGGTTTTTCGAAACCAAGTGCCTAGTAGCATGTACCGTATGCCGCCTACATGCCACAGGTTTGGGGTTCAAAACCCTGGACTGGGAAAGGTCGACTCAGCCTTTCATCCCTTCAGTGGGTCGATAAAGGAGTACCAAGCTTGCTTGGGACCTGGACTTTTGGGTTTTTGCATCAGATTGACCACCTGACCGGAACATCTGCTCATGTACCTCAGTGCCATAGATCACGAAAACTGAGATGGGCTCATTAGGCCTTGCCTAACCTGGGCTATTGCACCACTGAATTGAGGTTCCTACCCGAACTCTAACCTATAGCTTGTCATAAACATTTGGTTGATACAATTCGCAGTGAAATAAAAGCATTATCAAAGAGCAGTGACAAAAATAAGAAAATATGCCAACATTAAAAAAAAAATAGTATGAATTCCACAATTCTAAATGTACTTCTTTTCAACTTCTGTACTTGTTTTGCTAAAAAACTCCTTTTGCACTTGGTTCGTGCTTTTCCGCTTTTTTCTTTCACCAATTTTAGATTCGGTCACGCACTGAGATTATGAATGATCAGGGCGACCATACACAAAAAGGAATATTAAGTACACTAAAGTTTGATTCTAATCAATGGGCACGGAAAACAAATTAAAAACCTGGCATTTAAATTTTAAAAATTAAGGTTTATTTAAAAAAACATTTAAAGAAAACAATTATTGTACATTTAGCAACGTTCGGACATGACTTCACTCCGTCGTACCCAAAGACCGAATCCCTGCCACTTGCCATTCCACATTCCAAGGGGAGGGAAACTACCCATTCCCCCTTAGCTGGTGTCAATGGGCCTTCCCACTCCTACACCTCCCCTTAAAAGCTCATCCGTCATCCAGGACGATGAAGCTGAAAAGAAAAACTATAAAAAAAAAAACACATGCACACATACATGGCAAGAAACAAGATAACGAGAGAAATTTTTTTTTCAGGTATCATGTAAAAAGAGCTTTTGCTAACACAACTCCCAAAAATAGATTTACAAATCACATTAATATGCTAGAAAATTAATATATCCATACAAGTTTCAAACACAAATAATACTCAAAAAAATATTAAAATATAAAAAGACAAGTTACTAAAAATATAGCATAAAATCTAAAATAATTATACAACTTGTACTAGCAAAGCATATTTAGAAGCCAAAGTTTTAATCTTTAGAAGTTTTCAGAAATCATGGTACTGAAAAACGTTTACATATATAATCATTGGCATTAATCTTATCTATTTAACAGGAGCAGGCAACCTGAATAATTCATTACTTTTACATGCTTAAACCTTCAGCCAAACGTTAATTTCGTTTATTGTACCAGGTTTAAACATTTAAAAAAAAAATCTCTTTCTCTTTTTCTTCCAATTTCTATGTAGAATGAAAGCAAGAAAAATCCTTTTCAGTCCCAAGAGTGACAAAAAACAACCAACGCATGTTATTGTCCATAAAATATCCTCGTGAACCTTAAGTAATTTCAATCCTGCTTTCAACTCCAAATTAACAATTCCTGTTATTGGATCACGACAACATTGCACCCGGGTTGAGTCAATAAAATTAGGAATACATTCCTTACGGGGGCAACCACGCCTAGTACTATACAAGATTCCTTTTTTAAATCCACAAGTTAAGGCAACCTTACCCTTGCTTTCTTTTATACCTTGTCCATTTGTTTGGACATTCGATCCATTAATTTTTACTGCAACCAAATCTCCGTTTGGAACATTCAATAAAGACTGTGTCTCAGGAAGTAGATCGGTGACCACTTCTTGGTTGCAAACTGATTTCGAATTTACCAAATTAATAATTCCTTCTTCCCCTGAAGGTTCTCGAAGTATCGCAGGATTGCGAACCATTTGCCAGTTTTCTATTAATCCTTCAAAATCAGAGGAACAGATTAACATGTCGTTAACCAAATTTTTAGAGACAGGCACAACACCGTGCCTTAGGTCATTCAATTCCATGTTGGAATCTTTTACTTCACCCATTTCATGCTCCCCAAATGCAGACGTTACTTGAACTGACCCTCTATTATTAATGCTTTGTCCTTCGACAACATCTGGTCTCACCACGGGCATCTGGGCACCTGTGTCCATGACAGCATTCACCATTTCTTGCTCACCCTTGACCTTGACGTAAACAACCCTTAAATCGTCCATTCCATTTTCTTCCTTGATAGGAGTAGTTGCTGGTATCGTAGCTTCAGCCATCAACACAGCAGGAGATGTTTCCCTCATATGTTCCTCGGCCTCCCGATACTAATTCGGTAATTTGAAGATGTCTTCTTACGATCTTCTGCACAACTCGTCCGCTTAACATTCGACCGAATACTTTCGATCTCTAACCGCAGTTCATTCAATTCTGATTCCCAGCGCAGCTGCTGGATTGCGTGCTGCCTGGCAATTTTTTCCTCTGTTTCCCTTTCAACGCGTTCTTCTGAAATAACGGATAACTGAGCTCTAACGAACTCCTCTTCGTAATCTTTGCTACCGATTATGATATTCTTTAAATCTATAATCGTCATTTTATCTGATACCTTCTGACCTAACTCCTCAGCCAACAAAACTAAATCCTGCTTTTTAGCTTTCTCCAAAAATGCCATTTGAATTTTTCTTTTTCCAATGTACCGCAACTAAATAAATAATCAAATGAAAATAACACCCGAAGGGATTGCCAAAAATTAAATACCACAAATATATCTTTGTTTAAAACACACAACAATAAGCATCCGCTACACTAACACAACTGTCAATGAATTAGGAGGAATTCCAGAATAGTGTATTATATATTTCGCAATATACCAAGTGTACTTAAATAACTAATAAATAATTACTTAATATATTACTGATACACAATAATCACTTAAAAAATATTACTGATACACAATAATCACTTAAAATATTACCTATATGCACAACTTAATCTATTCCTGGCTGGAATAATGGAACACTACAAAATATTTCGGTAGTTTTATCTCCAATTTAAACTGATAATATTTTTTTTCACGTTAATCGAAAAATACTATACGTACATAAACACAGAATAATTTCATTGACATGAAATAAGTATTACTCTTTAGCATTAATTTTTCAATAAACTCAATTTCTACTCACTGACGTGAATTTATTACTGTACATTACAAAATAAAAAAAAATATCATAAAGAAAAAAAAAACATACAATCTTTCCTTAATTTATAGAACTGATGTTCTAAAACACTTTCCATTTATATGGAACAATAATAATAAAATATATACTGATGTATATAATAATTCACAATTGAACTGGCGTTCAAAATTTTTTATAACTGCATGGATATGCAATAAAATAATATACTGAGAGAATTATTGATTTTGAAATTTTCCTTAATTTATAGAACTGATGTTCTAAAACTTACTTTCCATTGATATGGAACAAGAAATAATAAAAAAAAAATATACTGATATATAATAACTGAAATTTGAACTGGCGTTCAAAATTTTATAACTGCATGGATATGCAATAAAACAATATACTGAGAGAATTAATGATTTTGAAGCTTCTTAATTTTTAGAACAGATGTTCTAAAACTTACTTTCCATTGATATGGAACAAGAATAATAAAATATATACTGATGTATATAATAATTCAAAATTGAACTGGCGTTCAACGAGTTACAACTGCATGGATATGCAGAGCAAAAAAAAACGTACACTGACGTATACAAAAATAAAATCAAAATTCTCTCTTAATAAATGGATATTAACAGTATAATTTTATAAATTTTTCTCGTCTTACATTACAGGGAGTTGCAAGCAAAAACTCTTACCTGATTCATTTCCACGTGAGAATCCAGGAAACTCGAAATTTCTGGAACGTTCTTCCTGTGGGGTTTTTCACTAAGACTCGATCATTAACGGCTGCGCCACTAAAGTTTGATTCTAATCAATGGGCACGGAAAACAAATTAAAAAAACCTGGCATTTAAATTTTAAAAATTAAGGTTTATTTAAAAAAAAACATTTAAAGAAAACAATTATTGTACATTTAGCAACGTTCGGACATGACTTCACTCCGTCGTACCCAAAGACCGAATCCCTGCCACTTGCCATTCCACATTCCAAGGGGGAGGGAAACTACCATTCCCCTTAGCTGGTGTCAATGGGCCTTCCCACTCCTACAAGTACCATTTCTTGGTCAATAATTGTGATTTTCCCTCAATTTAAATTTATTCCATTTTACGTGAAAGGAAACTTATTTTAAATTCGGTGAATTTTGAAATCTCTCTCTCTTTCTCATTGAAACTCTCTTATTCATATTATCTAAATAATAGCTCGTCGAGTTCAGTTATATCAACTCGTTGATTTACTAGGTTATTTGAAAGATAGGTTGTTAAATTAATATGAGGTCGAAGATAGGAACGGAGACTGTGAATGCAGTTTAATTAAATGAAGATCATTTTCGAAGCATTGATATTAGATAGAAGTGATCCAAATCGTACAGTTAGGATATATCAGCCACTGAATGCATTCTCATGATACCTTTTCCTAAGTATTACCTTAATAAACCGGCAGTGTTCTATAATTATTATTCAGTTTCACCTACCCTACTTAAATGTACTCAACTTAATTTCTTTACTATTTATTTACGCAGTCGAGATTAGCAAATAACACAGATCTCAATGTCTGAGAACTGGAATATTGAATAATGCTTATTAAATATACATAAAAATTGTTCGTACTTTATGGAAAAGAATTTATTATTTATTTTCTTATTTGTATTTTGAGATAAAACTTTGGAAACTTTAGAATAATCGTCTGCTAATGTTTTATTTTGATTGGAATGTAAAATAAAAAATTCAATTTAAGGCATTCGACTACGCCCGGAACCATGATTTTAAAAAAGCGCATAAATGGATAATTTTTATGATATTTAATGTCACTTAGATTAGAATACATGTATAAAATTGTTTTAAGGACATTATGACAAAAAATTTATTTAAATAAAATATTTTGGCAAAAAATTAACTTAGAATAACCTTTTCTCAAAACGTTCTGCTTTTTTTAAAAATGCCTCTATAATAATAATATTTTGCTTATATAAGGACTTCTCCAGAGAGTTTGAACTAGGATTCTTGAAAAATTCACATTATTTTCAGAGTTACCCTCAATTGAAATAATCATCGGCAGTTTTTATTTAAAATTTCTCCCCTCTGTCGTAGTAAATTATGGATAAATCCATTTCTAAGTTATATATTTCAAAAATTCTAGTTCAGCCTCTGTACAGAAGTCTAAGCTATATACAGGCAAAATATTATTATAATAGAAGCAGTTTTCATAAAAGGAGAATGTTTTGAAAAATAACCATTCTGTGTTCATTTTTTGTCAACATATTGTACTTAAATAATTTTTTATTCTAATAATATTCTTAAAAGAATTTTATATACGTTTTCTAATCTAAGTAACACTAAATATCATAAATATTATCAATTTATACGCTTTTGCAAAATCACGTTTCCGAACGTAGTCGGATATCTTAAAAATGGCTCCTTAAATTGATAGATGGCTCGATGGCTACTTACCTACGTTTTTCAAGGAGAAATATTCGTATCAAAATGTGAAGTGGTGTAAAAATCTCGGTCATTGCGTTTAAACAAAAAGATATTCATAATGTATCAAATTTGCAAGAAGAAAAACGCCAAGCTGTGTGAATGTAAAAATGAAAACATGACCACGAAATCTCATCCTAAAACTGTTCGAACGCAGGCAATGATCGAGAACGTCAAGTCTCTGATCTTAAAAGAAATTCCGGTGACTCTAAGTTCCTTCGCATTGAAACTACGAATGACTTCCTTCACTGTAAGTAAAATCATTCATAAAGATTTAAAGTTAAAAAAGATGTTTAATCTCAAAGTACGAGGTGCATCCAGAAAGTAAGTTTCCCGATGTTTTCCACTTTAAAGTCAACGTAATTAGCCGTGTCAATTGCACATGTGTAACAGATCTATGGCGTATCAATCATATGCCAGCCGGACAGATCCCGCCTCTTGCCAGTAGCGTGGTAGCAGTGGTCCGTAATGGAAACTCTCATTCCTTCTCCCGCCACCTGCAGGGTTCAGTCGGTGATAAAGTTCTTGAATGCATAAGGCTTATTGAAATTCATCGTCAGCTCTGTCAGGCCTATGGGCTGAACATCATGAGTAAGCAGACGGCGCGTCGTTGGTGTAGACAATTTTCAGAGGGTCGTCAAAGTGTCCATGATGAAGACGGCTCACGTATGGCTTGACGCACAGCAGCTGTTTTGACGGAATTTGACTGAGAGTTGTTTGATCAGCCCCCTACAGCTCTGGTCTTGCTTATAGTGATTTTCACGTTTTCTTGCACCTCAAAAAATTCCTGTCCTCCGGTGAGCGTTTTGTCAACGACGAAAAGCTGAAGACGTCTGTCACACGCTGGTTCCATTCACAGGCGGCAGAGTACAACCACAGAGTGATACAAAAGTCGATCCAGGATCCGATGTCTCAATTCGGGTGGTGGCTATGTTGAAAAATAGCTGAAACATTGCTGTAGTTGTTGCTAATAAATATGTTCCTGGAAGTGTGAGTTCTTTTTTAAAAAAAAAAAAAAAAATAGGGAAACTTACTTTCAGGATTCGCCTCGTACATCTGCTTTTTCCCAAACATATTGCCGAAAGAAAAACAAATTGGAAGAAAATTAAGTTAAAAACCCCTAGCTGCTGAAAAATGGAAATTGTGGTAACACTTGATGAGGCATGGGTATATTTAAGTGGCTGTAATAAAAGAAGAGTAATTTTATATTGCTCAAATGATAGGTATGATCGTACAAAATGGCTTCGTCAGTACACAGAAAAGTTCCCAAAGGAATTCATGGTAGTTACGCGCTTTCGGTTTATTAAATCGAGCTTTAGGGAAGCGGCATCCAAGAACAATGAATGGACTTTGGAAAACAGTTCAAAAGGAATGGAGTCAAATTTAAATGACAGTTCTAAGAAAAAGATTATTTTAAAGGAAAATTTGAGTTAGAGCTATTGTCATGAATCATGGTTATCAGATAGAAGCAAATAACTACAAAAAATACTGCATTTATCTATACATATAAATAAAAATGAAGTGTCTGTTTGTAATTTGAAATTAACAGCTTTTTACTAAATGCATTTAAAAGTATATACGGTATTTACATGAAAAAATAAATTTTTAAAACTTTTGTCTGTCTGTCTGTCTTTTTGTCTGTGTGTTTGTTCCGTCTGATCTCTGAAAAGGCTGGACCAATTTTGATGAAACTTTCACCGGCAGATAGCTAATGTTATAAGGAGTAACTTAGGCTACTTTTATTTTAGAAAAAAAAATTAGGATTCCGAGAAAATTTAAATTAAAACCAATGAAATAGTGAGCAATATCCGATAAAAATAGGGATTATTTATTTCAATAGGGACTATTTTTATTCAATAGGAATTGTTTTTATTTAATAGGGAATATTTTATTTCGCGAGCCTTCTGTCTCAACGATTGCTAGCAGTTATATCAAACTTTTTTCTTTGATTAGGTTGCTGCCATT
Organism: Trichonephila clavipes; assembly: GCA_019973935.1. NCBI lineage: Eukaryota > Metazoa > Arthropoda > Arachnida > Araneae > Nephilidae > Trichonephila > Trichonephila clavipes. The sequence goes on along the minus strand of BMAU01019978.1, from coordinate 40,198 downwards.
CGCGACATTTACCGTTCATGTGCTTTGATCCTAATGATTTTACAGTCCTTAACTGCATTGTCAAAAGTCATGCGTCCCTTTCTCCCCCTTCCTTGCGGCTTCGTTTGTGTTCGCGTTCAACCCTACTTGCTACTTAGATTTATTTTGATCCTAAAGATTTTAATCATCACCCCATCGACAGTGTCAAAGGTCTGCATCCCTTTCACCCCTTGCTCAACAGAAAGAAAAAAAAATGAAACAAAAAAGAAACATAGATTCACAAAGTAGAAGAAGAGTTTTCGTAAACTCTGCGAAGTGAATAAACACTTTTTTGTTAAATTCCACGTGGACGAAGTCGCGGGGGGGGGGGGGGTAACAGCTATTTAACATAAAATAAATGCATCAGAAAGTAATATTAACGTATTACACATCCAGATAAAAATTATTTGCACTATTTTTAGCGTTTATTACACAAAATTTGTAACAATGTGTTACTTTTGCTGAGCAGGTAGGTGTTTTGAAAAATCGACCCACAAGAAAGTTACGGGACGTCATAAATAATAACAATAATAAAAAAATCGGCAATTATACCTAAAGACTTAAAATTTGGCAAACATGTTTTTTTTTGTTCAGCTGGTTATGTAAAAAGCTTTTTATTCTTGTTTAATTTATACAATTCACGTAAAATTAACTCATTAAAAACTTCTTTATCCTTCAGTCTGTATTTTTTAATTTTTAAATTCACCCGGGAGAAGAACGGTTATACCAGCTAGTTTATAAATAAAAATTATTCATTAAAATCGTTTCTACAAAGTGCCAACACCCTTCTGTTTTGATAAACGATAATTTTGGGAAAAGTGTGTCTTTCTATTGTATTATTTTAATTCGAGAAAAGCTCCTTAGATCTTATGTGATTCAGTTTTTCAGTGCAATTAAATAGAATTGTGGAAAAAGTTTTACTTATTTTCAAATTATTCTCTAAGGGATCTGTTGCACTGGAAAAGTTAGCTTTACTGTTAATGGAATTTAATCTATACATATTGGATAGTATTGTATTGATTTATGTGTCTATTGTGCTATCCTGCAATAAGCAAAAAAACTCTGATTTATTGGAAATGAACTTTAATGAATTAGCAACAATGATTACAGAAGTCAAAGCGTTAAAATAAACTTATTTGTGATGCTTTTTTTAGTTAACAATAAATTCCTGACTTTTTTATTGAAATGTTCCATTATTTTTTCAAATGATGTTGGAGTATAAAAAGTAACGAAAGAATTATTGATATGTAGCTCTAAGTATACCGCATTATAGTGTTGTAAAACTGAAGTGAGGGCGTATATATTTTTTGCATGAAAAAAGCAATACTATCATAATAATGGAACTCTCCGATGATTCCAAAATAAACAAAATGCCTTGAAAGGTATTCCGTTGGCGTGGTGGGGTAGTTTAGAGAAGGAGTGTTTGCTTTGGTTTCACCCTCGTCACGTTTGACCATGGTTCAAAAAATGGTCCGTCGATAATAGTTCTCGTGTTGCTTCTGAGTACGCTGCAAATTAAAATCAAATCATATTTAATCAAATGAAAAGAGTGCATTTTCTATAAAGCTTTTATATTTTTATTAACATGTTATACTTAAGGTATCCGACTACTTGCGACAACTTTCTTTTTAAAAATAGGGGATATGGGGATTTGTTTTTGTGTTTTTTAGATTTATTTAGTACATTTTAAGAAAAATATGCTTAAATTAATAATAGAAAAGAAGTTATTATTACTAAAATGGAAAAAAATGGTAAAAATTTACAAAAAATTACATAAACGGGGCCCATTTTGTACAAAAAGTTTATGAACAAAGTTTCAATTTTTCAATTTTGATGTGTTGTTTTGCTATTCATTTTTGAAATGATCTTCAGGATAAGAGAGATTTTAAGTTTTACAAAAATTACAGCACTTTATCTTAGTCATTGTATGAAATTGCTTAAAAACAGTGATTTTATTCACATAAGGGACTGTGTTGTTTCGTTGTTGCTGTTTCTAATGCCACCGGTCTGGCGTAGTCAGATCAAGGCGCATAAAATTCATCATGGCAAGAGGCTAGAAGTATGCCTGTCGTTGGTCTTGGCCTTGAGCACCATACAGGTGACAGTACGAATTAGTTCGGCGAAATTTCCCGAAGATACGATAGATGGCGACACCACCTATCTCCACCTCCACAATTAAGGCATGAAACTGTAGGGGGAAATATTCTCCAGTCCCCTGCACTCGTGATTCAGCCCACAAGACTTTGTGACCCACTGATTTAACGAGCACATACTCCGTGTGTATTCAGTAAGGGACTGCAAATTTCGTAATAAAACAGTTATTGATAAATCTGAAGCTTAAAACACTTCTGTTATACAGAACATAGACAAAACATTCAGTTAATTATTTTGAAAACTTTTTGAGCAATCACTGTCCCCGTTTGAGCATTTAAAAGGAAATGCATTTTAAAGTATAACATTTTGCTTAAAGTAATGGCATCTGCTTTTACTAAAATACTTGTAGTTTTGTTCTAGTGAATGGAAAATAACAAATTTGGTATTTTTATAAAGCTAATAAGATGGTCTATAAAGTAAAATTATAAAACAAATTTGTCAATTTGATGTGTGAAATATTAATAAAGATATTCTCTAACAAAAAGAAACTAAGCTCACATCATTTGAATTTATAAAGAAAGTAACTTCACCATTAAGTGGGATAAATGTATTCATTGTAAAACTAAACTCGTGACAAAATGTTATTTCAACCCCAAAATCCGTAGGAGTTTATAAAATCCATAGTATTGATGTCCAAAGTTTACAAATTTGATAATTCCTTGATATTTGAAACTCATGATAATAACTTTACTAATAACAGCCGAAAAACAAATATTTACAGATTTTAAATAAATGCTATTACTCGTATTATGATCATTAAATAATTATATTAGTAAAGGATGAATAGAATTGAAGCTTTGAATTCCCATTAGGAGTATTACCTTATGGAGTACTTCAAATGCAAGATTGAAACAAGAAAATTTAATAGAGAAATACATATTTAACAAAACATTTTTTCTTTCTTGATTTTGTTTTAGATTTTCAAATTAGTTTCTTTTAATTCTTTTTAAAAAATATAACTATTTACTGAGAAAAGCCGGACGAAATTTAAAAATAGATACATACATTATTTATGCTTTGTTTATCTAATGATATCAAAACCACAAAGTACTGTTCTGAATTCAGCTGCAGTGGATTCCCGCTCACATAGATCTAGAGGGAAATGAGATTGCGTACACTTTGGCCAAGGCTGGCGTTTGCGAGGTACCAGAGCCGTCAGCACCTTTCACTTTTTTGGAGATTTTTTCTAGAACTAAACACCAGAATAAGACCGCTTGGATTAACCCCTCCCCCCCAGAGTTCCATTGGTATCATTGTTCTCATCCTGGAGGCTCTCTGGCCCACGGTTTTACAAGACAGGATCAAAGTCTTCTAGCCCGCTTTCGAAGTGGCCATATCAAAACGATGAAATTTTCCGAAGGATACAAGAGCTTTGAAATGTGCACAAACTGTTCTTCTGAGCCGGCCTCGCCTACTCACATCCTCGAATGCCTAGGACAGGGGTGGAGAACTTTTATGGATCAACGTGCCATTTTTTTCCAAAAAAAGCTTTTAATGAGGTAGGAACGTGCCGTCAAATAACTTTGACTAGCGATTATTGAGAAAATAATAAAATGCTAACAACACAAAACTCTATTTACTACGAAAATATACCTTTTGCACTGTTTAGTTACAAATGTTTTAGTTATACGTGTAATTCAAATTAAAGTAACATTAGCGTGACTTCTGTTGTTGCAGACTGGATAGCAAATAACTTATATTAAGATTGTAAGATGCTACTTTTTGTAGAATACATGCTGAATTTGAGTCATCTGCAAAAGGATTTCTTAGCAATTAATTATTTTTGCTGCGGTTCACTTTTTTTTGACAAGAGGGTTTGTGATTTTTTTATAAATACCGTTTTACAGACGATGTTCTGCATACCACTGTTCTAGAACATGGAACACACACCTCTTTGCCGCTTTAGCTTCTAATGCCATGTTTCTCGGTTCACTAAATTTGAAATTCTCTGTTACACTTACTATCTTGCACTTTTTGTTCTTTTGCTGAACTAGCCATGTTAAATAACAATTGAAAAGCGTAAGTATAACTCAAATAAACTTTAAAATACAGTTTTGTCAATGAAATTGACTATGCTATGCGTAGACAAACTTTACATCATGAGCAGTTGTAGTCTACGACGTAACTAAGGCAAGGCAATAACAAACCAGTGTGCTTCCCGCCACCCCGCGACCGATCACTCGCGTTTTTTCTTAATACTTCATAGTGAATTTTGAAATTTTGAAAATGCGAACCATTTTGATAATTGGCGTGCCATCAATGGCACGCGTGCCACTGGTTCGCCATCTCTGACCTAGGGCTCACCAAGAAGGATTTAGCAGACGATCCCTTGCTGGTGTTGGACTTTCTGAAAGTGTACGATGTTATGGACCTAGGGTTTAGCACTGCTGAACAATGGGGGCGTGCAACAACACAACAACAACAAATCACAAAGTAAATCAATAGTCTTTTAAAAAATAATTTTAATTTTTAATTAATATATTTTTTAAAGCACAAAGGTAAGTTATTTATTCGAATTTGTTAAATTTTTCGGGTGACTAAATTCTTTATTCAGTTGCTGAAACGATTTCGATCAATTCGTGAATTATCGTTGGTAAAAAATTAAACAAGCATTTAATTTGCCGCAAAAAATCATTTGAATACGGTACAAGAATCTTTCCTGGAATAAAAATGTATGTCCATTTATCTTGTTTCAACTTTTATTTTAAAAAGAGAACACAAAAGGGGGAATCTTTCTGAAAATCAAACACTTTTTGATCCAGAAAAAAGTTTCGGTATTTTTCTTTCAACTGGAGGAATAACAAAACTGGAATAATAAAAGTAATCCCTTTAAAGGCATTCATTTCTTTTATTCTTTTAGAACTGGGAACTCGAAATCTTACAAACAGAATTTTGCAAATTTTAACATTTAACTTATTTCCGCAATCGAAGAATTATTTTCCGGAAATTAATTTACTTGTGTTAATATTCAACTAGGATGAGAATTGCTGAATTTATTAAGTTATCCTCAGTTTCTGAAAACTATACGCATACTAATTTATAATTATAAGAAAATTTGAAAATTTTCCTTTCAAATTCTCTCTCTTTAATTTTTCTTTGAAAAGGTCACAGGAACTGAACAACAAAATTTTTGTTTTCTACAGTCTGGAAAGAAGTGTCACCCCAAAAGGAACTTTAATTTTGAAAATTAAGAAATCATTTTCTTAAAATAATTTACATTCATCATTTCATTCTCTCATAAGAAAAATGAGCTTTTTTATGCATAAAATATCTTACGTTCCACAAATACAATTTTGTTGGAAATGAAGTATGTTTAGCGAAATATTGAGAGACAGGAATTGAAGTTTGTCTAGGATATTTCATAGATTATATTTAGATTGCAAACGCTTGATATTATCTCAAAATTATAGAATTATTTTACTATGAATATGTAATACACTTATTGCCTCAAAAATTAGCCCTCTAAGAAGTAAAAATGGGAGTGTTATGAAACTTAGAATGCAGGTACGTGGGATGCAGATATGCAAATGATTAGAAATACAGAGTGATTGAGCGTTGTATGAAATGCCGCCAGAAGGTGTTGAAATTCTTTCTCCTTGGATTGTGAAACAAATAATCTGAACTTGTTTGCGCGTATTTAATCTGTGTGAGAGAGAAGAGATGCAGAGAAATTTCTTTTAACTAGACGTCGCCGTCGGAGACAATATGAGCAGTTGTCAGAGTTCGAGAGAGAGGGGAAGTGTAATAAATCACTCTTAATTTATTAGAAAAACTATTACATGAACAAAAATAATGTCCTACCTTTCTGATATTTCTTTGAGCAGAGAGCATATACGGTGTATCCGGTCCTAATATTACAAAAGAAATACGCAGCTTCTGAATTAACTTTTAATTAAGATTATTGTTAAAGAACGTATATGCATGATATTTACAAATAACCACACGACATAAGTAAAAATAGAGGTACACTTTTTGGGGCGTATCACCAAAACTTTTTACAAAATCTCTTCCTCTGTTCTGTTCTGTTCAGTTTTTTCTGGTCAGTTCCGTTCAGTTCTTTCTGGTCAGTTCCGTTCAGTTCTTTCTGGTCTGGTGAATCTGTGGACATTTCTTGTTTTTATCTCTGACGCAACTAGCGTCCTCTGGTGTGTCAATGCGTCGTTCATAATTGGTTGGACATAGTTGGTTGGATTTTAACAGGAAGAATCACAGGAATGACGGAAACAGTGCGGTCAGTACCCACCTACACCGTTCTTATTTTACTGTGAGGAAGTTTTGGGACTACAGTGGACAAGAGAGAGAGAGAGAGAGAGATCTGTTACAAGGCGACCAGGCTCAAGACGCCCTCAACAGACCAATAGACGAGAAGAGCGTTACATCATACGACACTCACACATAGCACAAAATGTCACATTTTTTGCCATCCAAACACATGCAGCACTTTCTCTATGGGCTTTTGTATCAGTTAGCGGCATCGAAAGTGCCTGTCTGAAGAACAGTCGGTACTGCGGCTCTTATTTCGTATACTGCTATTGCCACCCTTTCACTGTCGCCTCCTTTCAGAGTGGTGTTGCTCTCAAAGAGATTGGACTACAACTTGTAATAGTGTCTCCCTTGGGAACACTTCCTCTTCATCTAATCGACCTAAACCTGTGGGAGGTAAAGATGTATGGCCCAGACTAACCATGATAAATCCTATTTATTATTACCAAAGATAATATTCCTAGACAAGCAAACTAAGAGGAAGGGAAACTAAAGGGAAACTTGAGAGTGATATAACGAGAGCTCACACCCTATGTGATTAAGCGCACAAAATCTAAATATATAGCTTAACTTTAATCAATGCCATCTTAATAATCCTAACTAGTTACGCGGCGTAAATCTGGTTCTTACCGTATCAGCACTGTTTTCATCGACTCCGCTCCCTTTTCCTTCTAATCTACGATTATTAAACTTTAACTATATATACACTAGCTAATCTGCATATCATGGTTTCTTCTTGAGAGGGATGGGTATGAAATAACGCGATTGCTGGCTCAAAGATTCCCCAAGAGGATTATTAGTAAAAATTCTCGTAAAGCTACGTCACAAACTGAATGAAATCTGGTCATCTTCAGTGACGAGTCCAGATTCAATTTGAGCAATGAGGGCAATTGCATACGGGTGTGGAGGCCAAGCAAGTGATGATCGTTTCAATACTGTCTTCGCTGTGCAGGGGCACACGGCTCCACAAAAGGGGTGTGAGGGGATGGCGTGCCCTCGCATACGACACAGGTCAGTCCTAACATTGATCTACGGCATACGGTAGCCCAGAAGTACGCTCGTAAAATTTTTCAGCCGCATGTGTTGCCAATCATAGCAGAGCACCAAGGAATCATTTTTCAATAGCACAATGCTCTCCCATGCACAGCAAGGGTTTCACAGGAAAACCTCTTCCACATTCCAACCCTTTCCTAGCCTGCTCGATCCCCGGATTGGTCTCTGATCGAGCATATCTGGGATCATTTAGGACGGACAGTTTGAGAGCCTAATAGTTTGGTAGAATTAGAGGTACGTTTACAGCAACTGTAGAAGGAGAAGTCGAAGGACATCCTACGAGACTTCTAAGCCTTGATTCCCATCGTATCATATGATACATTCATGCTAGAGGGGGCCCAACAGCGTAACAAAACCTCATCATTTGTAACTTCTTCTACAAAAAAAGAATAATTTTGCTTTGATTTTTTTAATCACTTGCTTACATTAGCATTGTACTTACATATGTAAAATTTCGTGTTATTCTGACAACTCTTTCAAGGTGCGCATTTTTTTGTGGCAGTGCATGTGTTTAACACATTAATAAGTTTAAATATTCTCTTTAAAAATTCGTGCTGTAGTTAATCATCCATTCTTCTTAACTGGTGATTCCAAATGTTTATTAAAATCAAATTTTTTATCTTACAAAATGTCTTATTTTAAAGCTTTGTCATAAATAAAATTTTTACAGAAAAATGTTTTGGTTCCAGTCGAAATGAACTGTATACCGACCATTTAAATAAATCTAATAATTTCAGAAAGGCAAGCGTAACAACATAAAATAAAAATAATATTTACCCTAAAATTTGGAGTATGTAATGCGCATTGATACTTTCAATCCAAATATTTTAATTTCTAGGTACATTCGCTGTGTAACATGCCCTCCCTCTTTTACAAAGAAACATGGAATGTGTACATGTTCAGTGCTGTTATGTCTTGAAGTAATTTATTTGAGGTATCATCCCAAATTTTCAAAAAAAAAAAAAAATAGTATATTTTTAGAACTACAACCCTACAAAGCTCATATGGTATGTCATTATTTCTAAATAAATGGTATTTCGATAAATGTAGAAATCTTACTTTTTATTATGTCCATCTCTTTTTTTGTTTCCTATTTTAAAGCTACCCTTTTTGTACTCGTCATATAATGCGCACCCGTATATCGATGTTAATATCGATAAATTTATCGATGTAAAATATCGATGTTTTTTTTTGTGTGTGTTAAAAGTCCACGTTATACGCTGGATTTTACGGTACTTGTTTTTTTTAAAAAATATTCTGAATTGGGAGCACAAAGTTATTGAATATTAATCCCTTGTTAGTATTAATTTAACGCCAGGCTGATGCGATAAAAATTTCAAATTAGCTGTAATTTTGAATATTTTTTTTTTGATAAGAAATAAACGGAAATTCATATGTTTGAAATGCTAAAAGAATTATTAAAAATAAATTTCTTTGAAGAAAAAAAAAGGCAATTTAACAAAAAAAAATCTCACTCTATATATATTAAACCTTTGTATAAAGTTTAGTTTTAAGATAACTTTGATTGCTAAAAAATAAATCAAGAATTTAACGAATTTAATTAAAAAAGAGTTAAAACAATATGTTGAAAATTAGTATAAATCGGTTGTACTTTAATTTTTTCCCTTTATATTTATTCAAATGAACAAGCATCGAAAAAAAAAAGATTTTTCCTCTGAAAACTTTTTTAAAGTAAAACTTGGATCTTTGTTTCTGTTCAATTCCTCTCTTGTATTATTGTTCCGTTACTTTATATTTATAACAGTCGCAATGGTACTTAGTGCAAATATTCTAAGCAATCTGAAAAAAAAACCCCTCTTTTTTCTGCTGGGAAACATAACGCTCCGAATGTTTCCAATTAATTTTAAAAGCTTAAAATTTTTTAATTCTAATCCCTACTCCATTCTCTAAGAATTTTACGTAAATGTTTTTTTATTTGTATTTTGAAACATGAATAATTATAATTAATCTTTTAATTAGCTTGTAGATTAATTTTGAGTCTTTACGAGTATTAGGAGGAAAAATGATTGTAAATTCTCCCTTAAAATGTACACATAAACAGGGTGATTCAAAATTTTTTTTCCTTCTTAAGTTCGAATTTTTTTATTCTTCTCTGTACAACTTGGCATTTTAGGCCTAACTTTTAGCGCAAATAAAAAAAGTTCAATAAAATCGTCCATGATTAATATTTTTTATGTACCATTCATTTTTCAATTCTTTTAACTCAAGCAACAACAACAAAAAATACATTAAAATAATTAAAATTTAATTTAAGGAAAATTAATTATTATTGTTTTCAATTAAGCATTTAAGATTGTTAAGAAGTATTGTAAAGTACTAAAAAATCACAATATGTGGGGACTGATCAAACAGTAACGAGATTAATTTTGACCATGATCAAGTGACGAGAACGACACCTTGTGACGGGCTCATCGCGCTTTCTATTAATTTTCCTCTTGGGTTCTTTGGGGCCGAAAAAGGCATCTCCTTTCCAACCAAATCTAGAAGCAAAGTGTGATTATTCAAATTAGGAATCTTTTAAATGGCAGAAGTTTAGCGTAAGCGGCGTGGCCTTTTGGGAAGTGTTTATGCTAGTCGGAGTTTAATCATGTAAGCTGAAATCAGCCGATATTCCAGTGTCAGCTATCTGTGAAACCATTCCACGTGAGATAAAGAAATTACATTGAAGTTTCGGGAGTGTTGCTGCTACCTAGGATATAGAGGTAGGAGTATTCAAGTTAATATTAGGAACTGAGTATTTACGGAGATTAGGAATAGGTGTTAAAGTCAAATATAGCGATTAGGTCGCGCTTATTTGGTAATACGTATTGTGTGTTTCTCACCTCAGATCCACTAAGTTAAAATATAAATATTATCATTGTTAGTGCTTAAGTTATGATCTTAATAAAGACTTTTTAAGATCATTACAACGTCTGGTTCTTCATTCACTCCCACACCTCTAGGTCACGAAGTTACCTTAGAAGTTAGGCATCACCCACGGGTGAATGCTTTACAACCTGAGCTGGCACTCCCACCACATTAACGGGAAGACTTTTGAGCCAAGACAGATTTAACATGCAATGGCCCCTTTACACGGCAGATTTTCAGCGGCACTAGACTCGAAATTAGGGATGGCGATTTGAGATCAAATAATCGAAAAATCGATTTTTTGGAAAATAAACCCCGATTTTTTAAATCGATATGTAGTCCTGAATCGATTCAGTGAATCGATATTTCATCCTAGAAAATCGACATTCGATTTTTCCTGTTTTGGTAAAAACCATAAAATTAGTAAAAACGAAGGATTTAAGACATATATGTTTAAAAACGAAGAATTTAAACACTATTTATCGCATACAGTTGTGCACTTGAAGTATGATCATGTACTTTAATGCAAAGAACAAAAAAAAACTCTATTTATCATCACATTCACTCAATAACCATGATGTATATGAGTATCCAGGAATCATCTGTTCCTTGTGAGCGCCTTTTTTTCGATTACCGGCAGCATCGCAAGGGATGAGCGGAACCGCTTGGATCCCAGTAGACTTCACAGATTGTTATTTTTAAAAAAGCTTAGATAATAAGCATTGGGAACTATAAGCTATAGTATCTATTTTCTAAACTTTTAATGTAACAAATACATTTAGAAAATGAATGTCTTCTTTTATACCTGAGATTTTGATATGGTAATAAAAATAATTGCAATTGTCGAATTCCCTGAACTAAAAAATTCCCTGAACTGAAAAATTCCCTGATTTTACTGATAAGAGATCGTTTATATATATATTATGGAATCTTTTGCTGTTTTTCATAAAATGAATTGATATTTACATTGTAATTGCCGACTTGATAAAAAATTCATTTCTTTGTGACGAATCTGTACGGAACTTTTCCACTAATATTCTTAGGCGTCTCTTTGGGGATTATACATTCGCGTATATTTCCAATCAACTCCAAAAAGCGAACGAGATATGCAAAGTAAATAGGGTATTTAAGTAGAGCGTTGTAAGCTAGCAAAGATGAAGGCTATTGAGCCAGCAGCAGTAGCCTCAAGTTTGGAGGATTCAATTGGATTGCGATATTGAAGAGTTACGGTTAGTAATCTACGAAGTCATCTTGTGAACATACCTAAGTTTTGCCAGGTGATATAATATAGTTTATTATCACTTAAAACAATCGCTAGTTTAATGAAATTAGTTTAAGTTAATGAAAGCTAATAATTCGAGTTACGAGTATTTCTCGGACCTCCTATTTCGGTAGACCTTATTTCATCTTACACGTAATTATTGATTAATTTCATAATTTATAATTTAATTTAATATTAAAGGTAAATCCCTTTTGTTTGACGTAACATAGAAATATTATATGTTATTAGAGTCTGATATTTGAATCAATATAATAAATACAAGTTATTACTATACAAATGGCTCTTAGTGAATCTTTGCCTCAAATTAATCTTGGTGTCCAGGATGGAACCCAGGGGGTTCCAACATCTTAGAAATCGATCTTTTAGACCTCGATTTTTTTGTGAATCGATTCATCATGTTGCGATTTGAATCGAATTAAAAATCGCTCTTTTTCGGAAAGAATCGCTATCCCTACTCGAATTCATGACACGCCAGCCACGAGCCCATGGCCTTGACCTCCAGGCTAACCAGACCACAAATAAACTACTGAGACAATGGAAAACAAATTTAATTTACCCTCGCGGATGGATTCTTGAATCATTTTGATGTAATTGGTACAATATCAAGGCATATCTTACGTCAGTATGTAGGAGAAAGTAAAAGAACAGTTTAGAATACATTTTGCATGTTACCGTTTTCGACTGGATTTTAAGAGCAATTTTACATTGAATAACAGTGTGTAAGGAATTGAAGGAAAGGCATGAGAGACTGAAATAAGATAAGATTATAAAGACGGCTATAACAACAGAGAGCAGAAGCACAGATAGGGTTTGACGGTTTCTCAAATGAAGTTTTAAGAAATTGGTTTTTAAAGTAAGTTTGTCACATTTGAAATCCAGTTTTTAAATTAAGAAACCATGTTTATAAAAAGTTCATCTTTTTATATCTTGCTCACGAATTTTTTATATCTTAATCATCGTAAAAAAGGAAATAGCGAGCTATAGGGCGAATATACCTAATAATTAAAAAATCCCGCTTGAAAGTACCGGATGGCCATAATTAAACGACCATACTTCAAAATTGTCTACAGACAAAACTATTGTTCAGAAAGTTGTAAAATTCTGTGTACGACATAAAGAAGGGATGGGAATTTGTTTGAGCAAATAAAAAAAATTAGTTCAAAATTTCACCACTAGAGGACGTATTGAATGAAGGCCACATTTATTACCGATTTTCTATTTGTATTTTATCGTTTTTTTATCCACTGGACACGGTAACACAATAACTGATATTAAAAACACAATTTCTAAAATGAACAGCACACTTAAATTCAATTAATGCGATGACTAATTTTCAAAGGATTTACACGAAGGAAGACGAAAACATGCAAAGGTTTTCGATGTCACACAACAACTGTTATAAAAGCAATAAACTTTCACGGGAGATTAGTTTATTTTCAGAGTGCTCGGTATTGCTAATCAGAATGTCATTATATTTACCAGATCAAGCGTTGTTAGTAAAGTTATTCTATCAAAACGAAAATTCCGCAATAGGTGCTCTACGGAAATTTCGGACTCTAAAGGGGTTGCAAAAAGATCCATTGAATGCTAAAAATCTTCGATTTATGGTAACCAAATTTGAAGAAACAGGATCGTTGAATGTTCGTTCTGGAAGAGGAAAAAAACCTATTTCTGCGGAAGCAATAGAGAAATTTACACTTCAGGTGGAAGAGGACAAAGTATCCAACGTGCAGGCTAGTACAAGTGTTCGCCATGCGGCAGAAGCATTGGATCTGCCTCGTTCAACTGTCCAGAAGCTTCAACTTGTGCAGGAATTGCTTCCCCACGATTTCGAGACTCGACATCTGTACTCACTGCAGTTTCCTGCTCGTTTGGAAGTTGATCCAGAATGGCCTTGGAATATCCTCTGGACAGACAAAGCACACTTTCATTTGGAAGGTTCGGTGAATACTCACAACTGCCGAATTTGGGAAACAGACAATCCGCATTCCACCTTACAAGTTCCGCAACACTCACCTAAAGTATCGGTGTCGGTTTTCCGCTTCTTTTATTCTTGGCCTGTATTTTTTCGAGGAATTAGGTGCTGGAGGTCCAGTAACATGCTATATCACTGGACAGCGATATGCATCGTTATTACGGAATAAAATTATTCCGGATATGCAAGCACGTCAGTGCCTTTCACACATAATTTTTATGCAAATTGGAGCTCCTCCACACATTACATGTTGTGTTAAGGACGTTCTCAAACATCACTTCACAGAAGAGCGTGTGATCAGCCGCCAATTTCGTCATCTGTGGCCTCCCCGATCACCTGACCTCAATCCATGCGATTTTTGGCTTTGGGGTCATTTAAAACAGCTGGTAAGTTGTGAACAACCAAGAAAAAGACATATCAAAAACGGTATTTCACGGCATGTTCTTAACATTTCCCAAAACACATTGGACATGCTATGTTACGATTTCAAATAGCAGCTGAAAATGATGGTCATCATGTTGAGCATTTATTGTTGAAACAAAATTTGTAAACTGTGATAAACGTATGCTAAGTATTAATGTATGCTAAATATGATCTCCATTAAAAACGCCCTCTAGTGGCGAAATATTGAATTAATTTTTTTATTCATTCAAACAAATTCCCATCCCTTCTTTATGTCATACACAGAATTTTACAACTTTCTGAACAATAGTTTCGTCTGTACACAATTTTGAAGTAGGGTTGTTTAATTATGGACACCCGGTATATGTGCACGTTATACACCAGATTTTACGATTACGAAAAACGAAGATTTCTATAAGTTTCTAAAAAAATGCAGCGAAATAAAATCCACACTTTCTTTATTTAATGTATATTCAATGACTGACTTTGGTAGAAGCGTTCTTTTAAATACACTGGAATTAGAAGAGGATTAACTAACACACACAGTATCATTTTTGAGTAGGAAAAATCTTTACTCAAGCAACGGCAATATTCTTACTAGATAGGTGCTTTAAACAACTAAGAATCCGTGCCCACAAACCCCAAAGATATTGTTAAGCTAATACTCTTAATCTAATAGAATTAGTTCCACAACTAATTGAACACGAAGATTTAATTTAAGTTTTTAAAAAAATATATGTATATGCAGCGAAATAAAACCCAAACTCTCCTTATTTTATGTATATTCCACAACTGACTTTTTTAGCAATGTCCTTTTAAATATACTAGCATCAGAACAGGAACAACCATAAGCGAATCATATAATATTAGGTATCTATAAACAATCATAATCAGATAATTAGTGCTATTGTTGATCCTAGACATTCCCGTTTCGGAAATCACTGATTGAACACGATTATTCTGACTCCTGCAGCCCTTTTCAGGGCTATACTGACAGAGCAGACTCTTATTCTCTCTACCCCTCTGGAAATAACGTTAACGACTCAGAAATGGCCAACCTTCCCACCGACATGGAACTGGAATTGGCTCTCTCGCAACGGAACTCAACTAGGACTCCATCACCACAGCCCCAGCGCACACCATGGAAGCAACTCAAATACAACAAGGCACAACTGGCAAAAATGGAAACATTCCGCAGATGCAAACAGGCCTGCGTCGATGCACTCATGATGATGCCCGACCACTACCCAGAAGAGCCCTTCTACGTCCGAGCACTCACGGAGCTGCAAGACGTTGAAAAAACCATGACACTAGCGGTAAGTGGCATTGACTCCTTTGAACCTTGTAATATCCCTGGCTGCCCTCATCACGAAAACCCCCCTCAAAATTCTCCTTTGAAAATGACTTTGTCAACCCCCAAAATTAATCCTCATGTTAATAATTCTGGAAAAAGGAAAAATAACTCTAACTTTGAATATCCCCCACTTAGAAAAACTGCAAGAAAAATAATACTCGATATCCCTGATAACGAGGAAATAAATTTGTCCCCAAATAAATTCGCCCTGCCACAGGGCGCTCAAATAAATAACCTCGAAAACACAGGTCCAGCGGAAGCAACCTCGCATCCCCCCGTGAAGTAACCACAAATAACGGCTCGAATAATTCGGTCCATTAGAACGCCCCTCAAAATCAACTCCCGCCACCCATCATGCTCTTCGTCGAAGAGAACTACAAAGTTCAAATGGCCACAATTACCAAGGAATTCCCTAAGATAAGATCCCGCCTAACGGGAGACTTTTTAAAATTGTACACAGACAGCGCAGAAGAACGCCGCTTGGTAGTCCAACTTCTTAAAAGACTAAAATTCCAATTTTACACGATAAAGGCAAAAGCTGAACGCCCCATAAAAGTAGTTATCAAAGGTCTTCCGCGAACCACCAATCCAGAAGAAATTAAGCAAGATTTAGAAATGCTTGGATACACGCCGGAACGAGTAAATCAATTAATAGGTACAAAAACTAAAAGCCCCCTTCCAATCTTTTTAATCACTCTCCCCCGCAATTTAGACAATCTAAAAATTTTCGATCTTAAAACCTTAAGTTACCTCAGTATCAGAGTTGAGGGCTATGATGGTAAGGGTGTAACGCAATGTTACACCTGTAACAATTTTAATCACAGCTCTGAGAACTGTTATTTAAATCCAAGATGCCTCAAATGTGGTGAAAACCACATCACCCGAGATTTCCCCATAAAACAAAAATTTTAAACTGCATACTGCATTAATTGCCATATCTACGAGCATATAGCAAACTACAAAGGATGCCCACGCTGCCAATGACAATGCATTGTCTTATTCAACTATGCCAAATCCTCTGCAACAATAATAATTTAAATACAAACCAACAATTAAATCCTAACCAGATGTACGCCCAAATAGAGGCATCATGTAACAATATTAATAATATATAGTGTTGGGTGACAAGTAAAAATTCAAGAAAAAGTCTCTCTCAGTGGACTGTAGTTTTTATTACTTGTTGCTCAGCTCGCTCGATTTGACTCCTTACTCGATGGAGTCAGAGGTTACACAGATTCCTTAGACACTCTGAGCGCTAGAGGGCGCTCTACATTTACATACGTACACTGAACATGCCGCCCGGCCTTGCAATGTTTTTCAACATGCAAGATTTACACAGAACATAATCATAAAGATAACACACAGAAATGCAATACTTCAAAATACAAACAAAACAACATACAAATGAAGACAATGTATAAAGCAATTGATAAATCACAGAAAATATAAAAAAAAAAATACTATTCTACACACAAACATTACTATCTGAAGGGTTATATGCTACTTCACACACACACTGTTTCAATTGGTAAAATGCACAGTTTCGAAATGGGTCTCTTAAATATACCTCTAGTAGTTTTGACTTCCACTACTCTTACTTTAGAATCCTTTCCTGGATAAATATTGTTGATTCTACCTAATGACCATTGACATGAAGGTAAATTATCCTCTTTTATTATAACCATATCTCCAATTTTAGCATTCTTTTTCTCGAAATGCCACTTATTTCTCTGCTGCAAACTATTTAGATAGTCTACACTCCATCTTTTCCAAATTAATTGAATTATTTTTGTAATTTTCTGCCAATTATCCGACCTATTTTCATTTAAATTAGTTAAATCAGGCTCAGCAATATCTGAGTGCACAGCTTTAGAAACAAAACATATAAATATACAAACATAGATTTTGTTATATACACCTTTTCTCTGCCCTTTATACTTAATGTAAAAGGAGCCACAGAAGTCCACACCTGACACATTGAATGGATAATTTTTGATAACTCTATCCTTTGGCAAGTCAGCCATTATTTGATCAGTGCAAGTAGGATTGGCCTAACAACAAATTACACAATTATGAACAACTTTTCTACAAATATTACGGCCATTCAATACCAAAAAATTTTGCCTGATCTGATATAACAAGGATTGTGGACCACTATGTAAAAACTTTTTATGAAAATACTTAACTATTAAATAAGTCAATTTATGTTTCGAAGGCAAAAGAATTGGAAATTTCTGGTTATAATTAATATCACTATTTCTCAATCGACCTCCAACTCTCAAAATCCCTTCACTATCAATAAATGGATTGGGTGTTTTTACTCGACTGTTGGAAGGTACCATGGCAGAATTTTGAATACCATTCATCTCTTCTTTAAACTCTTCCTTTTGTACTAATTTCAATAAAAGCTGTTCAGCCTTTTTTAATTCTCCTAAATCTAGAGGCCCAATTATTTTGCTTTCTTTGCTCTTACAATTATAAACAAATCTACAAATAAAACTTAAGACACGAATAATTTTAAAATAGTCATTACTAAGGTTAAGTAAATTATTTACAAAAAAGTTAGTAGCAGAATCAAGAAAAAAGTTAGAAAAGTCACTACAGTTTTTAAGTTCACCTGGATCCTTGATCACTGCAACAGGAATTTGTCGTTGTGGGTACTGGTTGCTTATCAGAAATTTAGGACCATTCCACCACAACTCACAGGTTTTAAGTTTTAGAGAATCCATTCCTCTGGAAACGAAGTCGGCAGGATTGTCCTCTGTTGCCACATAACGCCATTGTTCACTGGAAGTCATCTCCTGGATTGTAGAAATCCTGTTAGCCACAAAGGTTTTTAGTTGATATAACTCCTTCCTTATCCATGACAAAACTATCATGGAGTCACTCCAAAGAAAAGTATTAGTCACATTTAATTTTAAAGCTTGCTTGCCACGATGCATTAATTTTGCTAACAGCACAGCGGCGCATAGCTCAAGTCTGGGAATCGTTGTTTGCTTGGTAGGCGCAACTCGGGATTTACTGGCAATAAGATGTACAAGAATCTTTCCACCTGATGTTATGGATTTGCAGTAGACGACAGCTCCATATGCTGACTGGGACGCGTCGGAGAATCCATGCAGCTCGATCACTTCCGGTTGCTCTACCACAATGCATCGATTGATGTTGATGTCATTTACTACCTGAAGTGATTCGACAAATTGTCGCCATTCTCTATTGATTGTATCTGGAAGCAAATCTGTCCAATCAATCTTTGGCATCCATAATTTTTGAAGGAAGATTTTCGCCTTCGCAACCACAGGACCTAAAAGACCACGAGGATCATATATCCTGGCGATGGTTGACGAAACATCCCGTTTGGTATTTAATTCGTGCAAGTCTATTTTTACTCTGAAGGAGAAGCAATCATGCTTGTGGTTCCAATAAACACCCAACACTTTTATCTCTGATGAATCTGAAAAATCATAATTTTCGGAAACCTCAATCAATTCCGTATTATTTCCGCACCACTTATGCAAAACCATACCTCCTTTAGCGAAGCTATTGATCAGTTGATTTTTCAGTTCTTTTGCTTCTAATAAGGTCTCTGCACCGGTAAGTACATCATCAATATACATGTCACTCATCACAACTGAAGACCCTAATGGAAAATTCTCTGCTTCATCTAGGGCTAATTGTTTTAGCGTACGTGTCGCTAAAAATGGTGCACTCGTTGTTCCATAGGTCACAGTTGACAACTCAAACGTTTTTATTGGTTCGTCCATGTTCTCTCTCCACAGAATGCGCTGAAGTTTACGCTGATCTGGATTAATCCAAATCATTCGATACATTTTGTGCACATCCGCAATGAATGAAAATATGTGCTTTCTAAAAACTTTGAACCATTATTGAAAAAAAGGTCATTTTGAGCAACTCCCCCATTGTATTGTAGAGAGTTTAAAGAATAACCATTTGTAGTTGCACTCGACGCATTAAAACTACTCTCAATTTACTTGTTTTTTTATCAGAGCGATAAACACCAAGATGTGGTATGAAATACATTCTACACTCCTCTTTCTCATCTACCTCTTGCATATGGCCTACCTCTTTATACTCTTTTAAAAAAATCTCTATATAATTTTAAATAGTTAGGCTCACGTTTTAATCTATTCCATAAAGAATTTAATTTTTTAAGGGCAATATCTTTTGACTGGCCTAAACAATTTGGATCCTTTTTAAATGGCATAGATACTATATATCTTCCCGTACTATCTCTAGTATGAGTTTTTTGAAAATGCTCCTCACAAATTATCGTTTCCTTATTTTTTATTGTCTCAGGTTCAACATTTTCGATTTCCCAAAATCTCCTCATTGTCTTTTCTAAATCGACATTATCTTTGATTAACCCACAGAGAGGTTTATTCTCACTAGAAACTGGAATACTCCCACTCGCAATATAGCCGAAGACTGTATTCTGAAAAATTAATTTTGTATTTAAAAGATTTGTTTGTCCTGGTAAAAGAATTTCATAAAAGATTTCTGCTCCCAACAATAAATCAATATTTCCCGGAATGTTGAATTTTTCATATCCGCTAATTTCTCTCTACTGAAATTACCCAAACTAACGTTAAATCAGTGCTTCTCAAACTTTCAATACTGGCGCCCCTCTTTTCAATCACAATTTTTATCGCGCCCCCCTTATACATCAATAATGTACTGAATGCAATAATAATGCACTTTGACACTAAAGCAACGATCTTTATTATAAACCGTACAAATTCATGACATAAGTATTAAGTTTTGTATATGTTACTCTTAAGCAAAAAAAATTAAGTAATAGGATAATTATTATGTTATTTTTCCTTTCTCTAATTTTTAAATTGGAACATATTGCAAAATGCGGTGGTTTCTTAGAAGACAAAATATAGATATCAGCTAAATGTAGAAAAATAATTCAGAGAGTCAATTTCTAATCATAAGCATTCCTTTGAAAAACTTCGCTCTGTAAGACAAGCCCATGGTAGTCGCTAATACTTACTAAACTTGTTCTTAATTTAGTATTAATTAATTAGTTATAAAATACTCTGTGAAGCACTGATACATTAAAAGTATACCGGCTGTAGTGCCGCTCTTTGCACAAGTTCATTAAAAAGAAAATAAAACATTATTGATATAAAACCGCTTAATTATAAGGAGAGTAAAGCCAAGTTTGCGGCAATGTTTACAAAAATGAAAAATTATTTTTTTAAAATGATTGCTCAAATTATAATTAGTTTTAAGCGAACTGTAATTTTAAGCCTCAAAAAATTAGCATTTAGAATTGATGTTGAATAATGAACAATAAAAAAAATTCTGATGAAGAATAATTGTATTATTTTTAATATTTTTAAAGCGAAAAACTTCAACTTGTTTTAACCCTGGAGCAGGCGCGCACTCGATACTAATGGTCGAGCGGGGTTATTGTGTGAGTCACCCCAATCCTTCTTTTATAATTATTTTTATAGTACACAATAAAAATCGTAATTTCAGCGAATAATTTAATTAAGAGAAAATATACTCACCTGCTTTCAAGGACACAGAAAATATTTCGGAAAAAAGTTATCACACCGGGAACTCAGACAAAACAAGTATCTTAAGATCGTAAAAAACGTCTGTCACTCCCAAAAAAGAGGGAGAAATGTGACAAATATATTTTAGTTCACGTTAAGATTGTCAAACAGGAGGATAGTGTGTCAGGGCCATTGGTAACAATTAAACAGTTTTGCCAGAATTACCGATTTCGTGCACACTGTGCTCGGCGTGACCGCTCCCGGATTAAAAGTGTATTTATTACAATATGGATGTTCTAAAAAATTATGTAAAAGTTTTTCATTATGCTTGGCGTAGTAATCCTTCAAACTTCCTAAATGAAAAAACAAATACACATAAGAGCAGGGATGTAACTAACCGTACAAGCAAGCTCGCAGGTCAAACCGCAGCAAATACATTATGCTGCCTACAGCTGATGGCAATAATATATAATAGTGATGAACTTTTTATCTTCCAAAAATTTTTTTTTTGATTATGGGTCTGGGTTTTGTCTTTCCTCTGAAAGAGTAGCATTTTCGCTTTGAAAAGAAAACATAATAAAAAAATCTCTCATCAAGGGATTACAGCAAATCGAATGAAACGTTTTTTATTTGGTTATAGTATCAAAGATAGCTAAAAAAATGAGGTTTTGAGGTAGAAACTTTTATTTTTGATGATGTAAAATCGCAGATAATATATATATATATATTATTTCCGATTAAATGTGCATATTTTTTATTATGTCGGAAAGTATTTTGTTTTATTTCATTCTAGTAAATAAATTTTTTTAAATATTTTATTTTCGATATGCTCGCGCCCCCTTGTAGGTTTATCGCGCCCCCAAGGGGGGCGCGCCCCACAGTTTGAGAAACACTGCGTTAAATGGTTGAGAAGGAATCATATCCGTAATTCGCGGCACTACAAAAAAGTCTGCATTAGTTTCATAACTATTTCCTCTATTTGCAATTGTTGCATTAACGCTTGATTTAATCGTTAACTCTGAATTATTTAATCCTGAAACTAAAATGTTTATTTTCTCTCTTTTTAAATTGAGTCTATTCATACACTGTTGCGAAATAAAATTGCTTGTTGAACCACCGTCCAACAGCGTTCTGACTTCCTGCCTTTTCCCAAAGGAATCTCTAATGAAACAAATCGCGGTTGAAAGTAAAACAGATTTCGATCTTACGTAAGTCGTTGCAGTAAACAGATCTCCTACACCCTGAGAAGAAGACACCTCTTTCGCAATCTCCCCTATGTAATTTATGGGTTTGAACACAGACGCCTTCGCTGAAAGTTGACTCATCGAGGATTCCTCTGTTTCCGGCTCTTTCTGCCCCCCCCAATGAAGAAGTTTGAATGACCCTTTCATTGGTAAAATTTGGTTCTCCAGAGAAACACAAAGAAGAATGATGCTTTTTTTGGCAGCATTTACAAAGAACTTTAGATTTACAAAACTTGACTCTATGCAAATTTAAACAATTAAAACACAAGGAATTATTTTTAACAAGTTCTACCCGTTTATTTACTGATAATTGCTTATATTGAGGACATTTATTTAAAGAATGACTATCAGATTGACACAAAACACATTTTTTGCCCTTGACATCTGAGAAAAATACTCTAGACATATTTTTAGAATTTTGATTTTTGCGACAATAATTAATACTCTCACTCAGTGGTTTTCCTCGCGATGAATAAAATAAATCAATTTCTTTTCCCAACGTTAAAGTATCAAAACATTTATCTGCTTGTCTGACACTAATATGCGATGCGGTTTCTTTATCTAAAGTACTAAATATTTTGTCTGATACTATTAATTGTTTTAATACCTCGAAATTTGAAACATCTCTCAATTTTAAATAGTATTCCGAATTTGTTGTTAATCTACTCGCAAACTGGACATGGGATTCACAATTTTGCCGTGTTGCTTTCTTAAAATTCTCTAGACACGATTGAGGAGTTGGCTCAAATTCTTGGAGTATTATGGACTTTATTTTATCATAATTTTTAAGATCCTCATCTTTCAGATATATAATGATATTTGCAGCTTTTTCTTCTAATAAATTTAACAAAATCTCAGGCTTAAATTTATCAGTAACACTTTTGGCTGCAAATGCACGTTCTAATGATAAAAAAAGAAACTCCATCCCTCAGGTTTGTCGGGAATTTTCACTGTAAAAATGTGCGGATACTTTTAATTAAAGAATCTACAGAAGAGGGGGGAATCATTACAATTAACTTCAGTATTATTGTCTTTATCATTTGCTCGTATTCTCGCTATCTCTAAATCAAGCTTAGACTTTTCTCTTATTTTTTCTAACTCTAATTGCTGACTTTCGTCATACTTCCTTTCTTCGATAATTAAATTTGCTAAATCATGCACGGAATCAGGATCGTTTTTGTATCTATCACAGTTTTTTATAAGATCCATGAAGTCTAAAACAGTTAATTTATCACTCACACACAACTCTAATTCAGAAGCGATTCGCCTCAAGTCTTCTTTTTTTGCTCCTTTAAACATCGTTAAAGTTTAAAGTTCGATTTTTCAACGAAAAGTCAAAAAACAACAGCACATACCTCGTATTTTCAATGCATAGGTCTCTCCGGTTGAGACTGGACAGAATGTTGGGTGACAAGTAAAAACTCAAGAAAAAGTCTCTCTCAGTGGACTGTAGTTTTTATTACTTGTTGCTCAGCTCGCTCGATTTGACTCCTTACTCGATGGAGTCAGAGGTTACACAGATTCGTTAGACACTCTGAGCACTAGAGGGCACTCTACATTTACATACGTACACTGAACATATAGTTTCTCCCCGATTGGTCTCAGTTTGTGTTCATGGAACGCAAACGGTTTGTTAAGACGAAATGTGGAATTACGTATCTTTATAGAGAAGCACTCCCCGGATATTTTTCTCATACAAGAAACCCACCTGAGACCCTCTCACCCCTTTAATATTGCAAACTACACCTGCCACAGAATTGACAGAATCTCCGACGGACCGCCGATGGAACTGTGACTCTAGTTAAAAATTCTCTCAAGCACTACTGTCTCACCACCCCTCCCCTCCGAGCACTGGAAGTAACTAACATAATACTACCCCCCACCCCAATTATGATCCCATATCTATTACATGTGTTTATATTCCCCCCTTTTCTGATGAAAATTTATTTACAATAGATATTAAATATTTATTCAAACCGCTAGTAATTGTATTCTCTTCGGAGATTTTAACGCCTCTCATAACGCATGGAATTGTAAGAATAATACTAACAGAGGAAGACACCTCTTTAACTTCGCTAATATGCTCAACTTAAATATCGCCTTTCCCTTTACTCCTACTAGATTTGGTCACAATTGCGCTAACACAATAGACATCGCCCTTATTAAAAACTTCTATCACCCCTTTACTATTAACTCCATCGACGATCTTTTTTCTGACCAGTATTCTTAAATTTTAACTTCAAACTAGCGGTGGAACCCCCAAATCCCAGAGCGGTTTCCACCGACTGGAATGTTTTCAAAACTAATCTAAATAAGAATCTTTCTCTCTTTGATTTTCATCCTAATAGTATTAATAACACTAACGACTTAGAGCAAAAAATCACAGAATTCACCCAATTCGAGTTTACGCCTTCACGAAGTGAGGTCGTTTTTCTCAAGCTTTCCGGTATCGGAAATTCTGCTTTTCTTCTTGCGGCAGCTTTCGCTTACCTCTTCGCCAGGATTCTAGCTCCAGACTCCGTCGAGAATAGAGTTAGTTTCTGAGCTCATTTCTTTTGCTTGCCTGCGACTGCACAGCTTGTGCACGTAGGTTATTTTTGGCTCTGCTTCCAATCCTTTTGACTTGGACCGAATTATGGCGACCGCTAATGACATGGATTTGACTCAAAATGGAATTATCAATAATGTTCACATACCATCCTCACCCTCCAGATTCGTGATTACTGACGAATTCATCTACGATAATCAACAATCAGTAAGAGAACTGATAAATCTCAGAGACTCTTACGCCATCTGGGCAAGGAAACTTTCAATTGTACCAGCAACTAGCGACGAGTATACCGCCACTAGTGCAGAATTGGGAAACATCCACACCACCCTTCTTGCCACCAAGGAAAGGATGAACTTACCGCTGTTCCGGCTCCCCATATCTATCGAGGCCCTGGACGCCCTCATCAAGAACGTGGAAGAGCAACGCACCCATCAAACTCCTGTGGACTCTACTCCAAAAGAGACTGTTCCATCTGACACCACACTGAACTCTCCCAGCAAGAGAACTTAAAAAAATTTAAGATTGAAAACCGACAAAAAAGACTGATTGATGATGATGGGTTTCAAACCCCAGATAAAAGACATACCGCAAAGAAAATCGGTAAGAAAAACCCTTCCTTGCCTCTTACCACCTCAAAGACTTCTAACCGCACTCAAGCCCCGCCCCCTCCTACTGAATCGAGTGATTCTGAGATTGAGGACGAGGATACTGGTAAAAGCAATACTACGGCTGTTGGTACCCCCCAAAATCGAATTCCACCAATTTTTGTCAACCCTCCTGACAATTGGTGCACTTTAATTTCCATAGCTAGGCAATTAGCCCCAACTCTAACAAGTAAACTAACTGGTAAATTTCTTTGCATTACTGTCCAAAGTGATGACGAATATCGTAAACTCGCTCAGTTCCTTCGACATGAAGGAGTTGAGTATAAATCATTTCTGCTTAAATCTGATCGGCCCATTAAATTATTAATCCGTGGTCTTCCTACTTCCACTAAAGTAGAAGAAATACGCGTTGAAATCGAGAGAGAAGGATTTCAGATCCCTAAAATCTCCCGATTACAAAAAATTTAAAACCAAAGCTCCCATGCCAATGTAAATGATGCCAAAGCTGACACTATCTTTCAGTTTACTGAAATGTTTGGCACACAAATTTCTTTTGAGCGCTATGACAATAGTCACAATAAAAGACCCAATCAATGCTAGAGATGCCAGGGTTTTTTCCATTCTTCGGAAGTCTGCCATCTCTCAATTAAATGCCTTAAATGCGCAGGGCCTCACGAGGCTAAAAACTGTAATCATGCATTTGAAGACCCACTAATTTGTGCCAACTGCGTTGGGGAACATGCGGCGAATTGGCGCCAATGCCCCCGTTTTCCGAAGACTAAAAATAATAAAAAAGCGCCCCAAAAGGGCAATCAAAATAAAAATCAGCATCCTAAGGGAAATAATCCTAATAACTTGCCACAAAATAAAAATCAAGAGAGAAATTTAGGCTCTCGTGATGATCTAAACTTAAAAAATGCTCAATGCTCAATCCAAGATCCAACAGCCTCAATCAAACTACCGCGCTGTCATTCCCTCCGTCTCGTATTCTAAAGTTGTTTCTGGACAGATCAGGGAGATTAGTCATGTTAACTCCCCAAATTCCAATTTTTCAACCATTTTCACAAATGTAATTCAGATAGCTAATGATGAAGGAGTCGATGAGGAACTGTTGGCCGGGTTTTCAGAGCAGCACTCCGAAAACTTTCTCCTCCTGACGATTAGGCCTGTGAAATTTTTTAGGCCTATGTCACGTTAAAAAATGGGCGTAATTATGTTGCCCACAATTCAGACTAACTTTCAATCGTGCAAATGTGCAATCAATCTCAATTGGGTTTTGGAACGCAAACGGTCTGCGCTCCAAAATTCATGAAGTCAGAGATTTCGTTTTGGAGCAAAATCTTGATCTGTTTTTGGTCCAAGAAACCAAACTAGAACCTGGTCAGGACCCCCTGATTGCAAATTATCATCTTTATAAAGATGATCGTGTAATTTTTCCTAGAATTCGTACAGCAGGAGGTACCGCTATATACTGTAAAAGAAATTTCGTTCAAAGCCGAGCCCCTTTGCCGGGGATACAGTATGTGGATGCTACTGCTATTGAAATTAAAATTAATTATTTCCCTCCCCTCCGAGTAGTTTCTGCTTATGCTCGTTTTTGTGCGGAAATCAACAGAAAATTCCCCGAAAAGAATTTTATTAAAATTCTAAATTCAGGTAATAACTTAATCATTGCTGGAGACCTTAACGCTGCTCACAAAACGTGGAATAACACCAGGTCGAACAATTTTTGCTTTCGTCTTAAAAGAATTATTCAAAAGAATTATTCAAGGATTGTTGCACCTTACACTCCAACGCATATTAATTCACGTTCTCGGTCGGGAGTACGTGACTCAATTATCAACCTGGCTGTTTTCAAAAATATCCCTTTTAATTATGACATTAGAGTTATAGATGATCTTTGTTCGGATCATCTACCGGTCATTTTAACTCTATACACTAACTCTGATACCATGAAAATTCCAGCGCAACTCTCCACTAATTGGGAGATCTTCCGATTCCTTCTTAAAAATAAGCCACTTCCTATTCCGACGTCTCCCAGCAATGAGCCTCTCGACATTGCGATTGGTCGGCTTTGAGAAAATATCTCCGAAGCACTTGTGGCTGCTTCAAAACCCAAATTTAAAACCGCACCTATTAAATTACCTCCAGATATTCGTTCCAAAATTCGCCACAGAAATAGGGTACGGAGATTTTGGCAAAGATCTAGAGACCCTGCTCTTAAAAATGAACTCCGTACTATCAGCAACGAGATCGCCAGTGATATCAGACACCTCTCCCGTGCAAGATGGAAGAAAACAATTGAGGAGTTATCTCCCGAAACAGGCACTCTTTGGAGGCGTACCTCCTTTCTCAAAAAGCCTTTTCATCACATTCCCCCCCTAAAGGGCGCTCTCGGCAGTATCGCAGTTGCCCCAATTGAAAAGGCCGAGGTAATTGCTGACAGCCTTCAAAAACAATTTGAACCAAATACTGATGTGGAGAATCCTAGATTCTCTGCACATATACAAATGAAGGTCCGAAGATTCCTTGATTCCCCTACCTGTATGGATCTGGAAAAAACATCTCCCTCTGAAATACAGGGATTCATTAAAAATCTCAAACCAAACAAATCTCCTGGTATTGATCTCATCACAAATCGTATCCTTAAAAATCTTCCCACTAAATTTATCATTTTCATTGCTTTGCTGTTCAACATGCTTTTGGAAAATTGCTACTTCCCTAAAAGTTGGAGGATGGCCGTGGTGATCCCCATTCTTAAACCCAATTCTGATGACTCTAATCCTCAAAATTATCGTCCAATCTCACTACTTAGTAGCTTGAGTAAAGCATACGAATTCGTGATTTTGAACCGCCTGAACCAACACTGCTTAGCCAGGAATATCATTATTTCAGAACAGCATGGCTTTGTAACTAAGTGCTCTACAGTAGCCCAGTTACTCAGAGTCACTGAATTGGTTCACACAGGCTTCCAAAACCATCAGGCCACGGGTATGCTACTTGTGGACATAGCCAAAGCCTTTGACAAAATTTGGTATGATGGCTTAATATCCAAGATGATGAGACTTGGATTTTCGGACCAAATCCTAAGAATTATTCACTCATACCTAAACTCGAGAGAGTTTAGAGTTAGAGTCGAAAACTGCATCTCCAGCCCTCGTCCAGTAAAAAGTGGAATTCCTCAAGGAAGTTTGCTTGGACCAAGACTTTTTAACTTATATATTAACGACATTCCAAAGGCTGACAATGTCCATTTAGCTATGTATGCGGATGACACTGCTATCATTAGTCAACACACTTATAATTTCAAAATTATTGAAGAATTACAAAATTACATCACAAGGCTTCAGCTCTGGCTCGTTGCTTGGAAAATCAAAGCTAATGCATCAAAAAGCGCAAGCCTCTTCTTTACGAAACAAAGGTGTATAGGAAACTTACCCAATATCTATATTTTTGACCAACCCGTCCCCTGGGTCACTGAATTTAAGTACCTAGGGTTTATTCTCGACGCAAAATTGAACTTCTCCCCCCACATCCGTGCTGCACTTCAAAAAGCGGCAGGAATGAGCCAAACGCTCAATTGCTTAATTTCTCGAAAGTGTAAGCTCCCAATCAGACACAAGGTTTTGCTCTATAAATTATTTCTTCGACCAATTTTGTTATATGCATCTCCCATCTGGGCTTCTGCGGCAGTAACTCACTTGAAAAAAATTGCACGTTTTTCAAAATAAACACCTTCGAAAACTTACTAATGCTCCCTGGTTTGTCAGAAACGAAATCTTGCACAAAGATCTCAATATTGAATCAATTCTTGATTTCATTAAAAATCAGTCCAAAAAGTTTTTTGACAGATTACCTCAAATTCCTAACCAATCTATCCGAGTCATCCCTGCCTATGATAACTCGGTCCCAAGCTCTGCAAAAAGACCTAGAGCTGCTCTTCACCACATATATCAGCATTTTCCAGTCATTAAAAGACTTCGGAGATCCTAAATATAGTCTTTCGTAACTCTTTTAATTTTTTTTTTCTGTCTAAAAAAAAACCCCTCTAATTTTAACTTTTGTCATTTTGTATGTGCAAGATTTCATCTCCATTAAATTACTTCGACTTAAACCCACATTCTTTTGAATCGGTCTTGCGTGGTAGTTTAATTCCATGTCTATTATTCTCCTTTTCCACATCTTTTGTGGATCATCTTTTATTTTACTCATTTTCCAGCAGATGGCATCACATTATGGACACTTTCTGTGTCAACGCCTTCTCTTTTCGATCTCTGTTCAGCGACACTCCCGTCATCACTACACGATTCAGCAGTGTTTGTCCTTTCCCTTTACTTAAACATCAAGTACCACGAGCACCACGGCATTAATTGCTTTTATTTTCCATTTCATCTTTTTTATCTTCCAAATTCCGTGTCTACTTTCTGATTTCGTTCCGTTAAGGACGAATTAGTGTAGAGCACAGATTCTTGCCACCTCCCTCCGGGATGGTGCCTCATTAAATATGTTCCATACTTGCCGATTGAATTATTTCTGGCTCTCTCACTGGTAGTATGTCCTCGGCTACTGGTGAGAAGCTTTCTTTTAGAACGGCTCTGAGCTGTTGTTAATAATTTTGTTAGTAACTTTTAAATTTTATGGAACTTTCAATTAATTCTTCTTTTTTTCTTATTAATTATGATGAGAGGATAATACTGTTTTTTGGTAAGGTACCTCGTATTTTTTGAAGCCGTGGGCACAGAATTCACCTAAGCGGTCATCGTTACTCATAGCCACGCCTCCCGACCAATAGAAACAGACCGTAGGAACCTCACTCCACATCATATTAACCAGTTGCTAAAAATCAAAAATTACTTCCGATAACGTTACCATCAAACCCTCAATTCCATTTTTAAATCGCATTACAATAGAGCACAATCGGATCTTAAAAAAGAACTTAAAAAATATAATGATAACATTTGGCAAAAAAGACTTGAAGCTCTAAATACCGCAGACAATTGCCTTTGGCGCATGCAAAGATTTTTTAAAAATAAAAGACCAAAAATCCCACCACTAAATTGTGCAACAGGTACGGCAGTCACTGATCAGCAAAAAGCTAACCTCCTCGCTACTAACATTAAAAATAATTTTGTGGAAAATGAACGCGAAAATGATAATTACAATCAAAATGATGAATTAATTAACACTACCGTAAATAACTTCCTTTCAACTCGTCCTAACTCCTTCATTTAACCTGCTCTTCCGGACGAAATAATCCACTATATTAAACATGTTAATGCCAAAAAAGCCCCTGGTGAATACTCAATTACTAACCGCATGTTAAAAAATTTTCCCATTAAATTAATCCTTATTTTAACAATTCTATTTTCAACACAATTCTCAAATTCAATCACTTTCCAGACAACTGGAAAGAAGCCATTATTTTCCCCATTAACAAATCTGACAAGAATCCCCACCTAGCATCCAGTTACAGGCCCATATATCTCCTTTCCACAATCGGTAAACTAACCGAATCTATTATCCTTCATAGACTAAAAAATTTCATCAATGAAAATAACCTTCTTAATCCCAATCAATATGGTTTCACTAACAAGCTCTCTACCTTACACCCACTTTTAAGATTAACTGAACATATCTCTGAAGGTTTCCAGAAAAAGAAAAGCACGGGAGCAGTTTTTCTGGATATCCAGAAAGCCTTCGACCGTGTTTGGATTAATGGATCTCCTTTTTACTAGACAGGCGCTTTAACCAACTAAGCCACGGCGCCTGCAATCTATCTATGTGTTAGGAGTCTGCTAATCATAAATAAAGAAAATTGCTCCAAAAAATAATTCAAAAGACGGTTTCTGAACTTTTCTCAAAACTTGCATTGATAAACTATACTCTCCCTTCTAAGTTGTTTCAGATTGCACGTCTAGCATTAGAAACAATGTTTTTCTAAATACAATGACATGAGTAAACTAAACATGACAGATTTGTAACAATACAAAATTTGAAGCTATTTAAAAAGGCACCGACGATATCCGAACTCGTGATTTCCTGTTTACTAGACAGGCGCTTTAGGGTAACAGGACACCTTCGAAGAAAGGTTTTGAATTAACATGAATTTTGCCTGTAAATGCATAGTTTATGACCTTATGGGTCTCTCAAGTTAGAAAAATACCGAGGAAAAGTTTTATTAGCGCACATTTTTACTGTCAAAGGGGTATCTTATAAAAAAAAAATGCAAAACTAAGACTTTACGCAAAACATGATAACTGAAAATAATATAAATATATTGACATTTTGTGTAAATTGTGTGTGTGTGTGTGAATAATAAAGCATACAAATTTATCTAAGGAAAATACTCTTATTTTTGTAATATGACTATTCCGTGGGAACTTATTGTGTTTCGAACTTCACAATACGTTGAAATTATCTTAAAAGTTATTGTAATTTTTAGTTTATTGCTATATAAAAAAAATTCTACTCAACACAAAATCTTATGAATGGTCTATTCCCTGTATAAGTGTCCCCACTTTATCAATGCAATTTTTCAGAAAAGTTCTAAAACCCTCTTTTGAATTATTTTTGGAGCAATTCTTTTTATTTATAATTAGCAGACTCACAACATGCATGTTGATCGCAGGCGCAGTGTCTTAGTTGGTTAAGACCGCGTGTCAAGTACACAGGGAAATCATGAGTTTGAATCTCATCCTTTCCTTAAAGAGCTTTAATTTTAGTAATGACACAAATTAGTGGTGTTTCGTTTGCAAATACCATTGTATTCAAAAAACACTTTTTCCAATACTTATCGTGCAATACGATACAAACTTAGAAAAGGAGAAGATAGTTTTTCTAAGCAATTTTTGAGAAAAATTCGGAATATTTCTTTGAATTATATTTTCCGAGCAATTCTCTTTATTTCAGATTATCTGACGCAAAAACATGAACAAAGTTCGTTATGCCGTGGCTTAGTTGGTTAAAAGCGCCTGTCTAGTAAACAGGAGATCACGAGTTCGAATCTCGTCGGTACCTTCTTAAATAGATTTAATTTTTGTATTGTGCCATATAAATCAGTGATGGTTCTTTCACTCATGTTATTGTATTTAGAAAAAAATATTGTTTCTAATGCTAGGCTTGCACTACAGAAATAACTTAGAAGGAGGGTATACTTTATCAATGTTAAGTTTTGAGAAAGTTCAGCAACCATCTTTTGATTTATTTTTCGGAGAAATTCTCTTTATTTACGATTAGCAGATTCCTAACATATATGTAGTTCGCAGGCGTTGTGGCTTAGTTGTTAAAGCGCCTGTCTAGTAAATAGGAGATCACGAGTTCGAATCTCGTCGGTGCCTTAGTAAAAGAAATCCCCAAATTTTTGTATTGATACGGATAAGTAATTGTTAATTTGCTCATGACATTTCATACAAAACCTTTTTGTCAATGCTAGTCGTTAATACGGAAAAAATTAGAAAGGCGAGAGGATAGTTTTTTAATGTATTTTTTAGTAAAGTTCATTTTCATTTGATATATTTAGGTGCAATTCTCCTTATTTATGATTAGCAGACACAAAACATGTATGTATGTCGCGAGGCCGTGGCTTAGTCGGTTAAAGAGATTGTCTAGTAAACAGAAATTCGCGAGTTCGAATCTCGTGGGTGCCTTAGTAAAGAACTTTAAACTTTGTATTCATACAAATCGGTCGTGGTTCGTTAACTAATGTCATTGAATTTAGAAAAACATTGTTCCTAATGCTAAGCGTGGAATACGAAACAACTTAGAAGGGAGAGTATAGTTTATGAACGCAAATTTTGAAAAAATTTCAGAAACCGTCTTTTGAATTAGTTCTGGTGCAATTCGTTTTATTTATAATTAGCAGACTCACAACATACATGTTGATCGCAGGCGCCGTGGCTTAGTTGGTTAAAGCGCCTGTCTAGTAAACAGGAGATCACGAGTTCGAATCTCGTCGGTGCCTTCTTAAATAGCTTTAAATTTTGTATTGTTACAAATCAGTGGTGGTTCTTTCACTCATGTCATTGTATTTAGAAAAACATTGTTTCTAAAGCTAGGCTTGCACTACGAAATAACTTAGAAGGAGGTATAGTTTATCAATACAAGTTTTGAGAAAAGTTCAGCAACCATCTTTTGATTTATTTTCGGAGCAATTCTCTTTATTTATGATTAGCAGATTCCTAACATATATGTAGTTCGCAGGCGCCGTGGCTCAGTTGGTTAAAGAGATTGTATAGTAAACAGAAATTCGCGAGTTCGAATCTCGTCGGTGCCTTAGTAAAGAACTTTAAACTTTGTATTCATACAAATCGGTCGTGGTTCGTTAACTAATGTCATTGAATTTAGAAAAACATTGTTCCTAATGCTAAGCGTGGAATACGAAACAACTTAGAAGGGAGAGTATAGTTTATGACTGCAAATTTTGAAAAAAATTCAGAAACCGTCTTTTGAATTATTTCTGGAGCAATTCACGTTTTATTTATAATTAGCAGACTCAAAAACATACATGTTGATCGCAGGCTCCGTGGCTTAGTTGGTTAAAGCGCCTGTCTAGTAAACAGGAGATCACGAGTTCGAATCTCGTCGGTGCCTTAGTAAAGAACGTTAAATTTTGTATTGATAGAAATCTGTCGTGATTCGTTAACTAATGCCTTTGAATTTAAAAAAAACTTTGTTTCGAATGCTAAGCTTGCAGTACGAAAAAATTTAGAAGAGAGAGGACACTTTATCAATGCAATTTTTCAGAAAAGTTCTAAAACCCTCTTTTGAATTATTTTTGGAGCAATTCTTTTATTTATAATTAGCAGACTCACAACATGCATGTTGATCGCAGGCGCCGTGTCTTAGTTATATTAAGACGCGTGTCAAGTACACAGAAATCATCATGAGTTTGAATCTCATCCTTTCTTAAAGAGCTTTAATTTTAGTAATGACACAAATTAGTGGTGTTTCGTTTGCAAATACCATTGTATTCAAAAGAACACTTTTCCAATACTTATCGTGCAATACGATACAAATTAGTAAGGAGAAGATAGTTTTTTCTAAGCAATTTTTGAGAAAAATTTTGGAATATTTCTTTTGAATTATATTGCCGCACGCATAATTTGCTACAGGTCCCGATAGCCGAGTTGGCAGAGCGTTGGACTGAACTTCCTTAGGTCTCGGGTTCGAATCCCGGCCCCGGCAGATTTATCCAAAGACTGGAATTTTGTTCTCGTTTTTAATGTATTGTTTCTCTAGGTTCTAGATGAATCCAGATCATTCTTTATAGTGCATACTGGGTATTTCTCGAATATTCCGAAGTGTATAAAAGCAGAGTTCATCGCCAGTTGGGCATGTTCTCAGTCCAGTGTTGTATCGAGCTCCCAGCGTTAGAATAAATCTAATTGATTGTTTAATTGAACTGTGTACTTCTCTTTCGAACTCCGTGACGAGTTTGGTGGAGGCGCGGGTACAATTACGTCAAACGTGGATAATGGCGACAACCTTCGCAGGAGCCTCCGGTTAAGAGGATTATCCCCCCCGAATTCGGACTCTTAAAAGAAAATAGTAGGAAGAGGACAAAAATGCCAACCGAGCAAGAAGCCAAGCCCGCTGTAGTAACACCTTCGTTACAGCAATGGAGGAGCCCATCGACCTTCCGAGGAGCGCCTGGGGAAGACCCTCTCAAATGGCTTAAAAGAGTACGATCGAGTAGCCAACTTTAACAAGTGGGATGACATGATGTGCCTGGCTAACGTTTATTTCTTTCTTGACGGTACTGCGAGACAGTGGTATGTCAACAACGAAGACTCCTTAGATTCCTGGGAAGCGTTTAAAATGGACTAAGTGGACTTTTCGGTGACCGTCAAAAAATATACCAGAAGGGCAGAAGAACAACTAAAATGCCGAGACCAGCATTCAGGCGAGGAATTGCACAGTCCCACTACATACAAAGTGTATTAGGACTTTGCCAAAAGGTAAATCCTCTGATGGAGAAGACGAAAAAGTGTCACACCTAATGAAAGGTATTTGCTGAGGATATTGCTTATCAGGCCCTGTTGACGAGAGAAATCCAACGACACAGCAAGTTTTATCAAATGGTGTACAGCTATATCGAAGATATGACGCAGAAGAGAGTTAGTCGACCAAGATTTGAAGGCTTCCAAACGTCGTATCAGTTGCATCCTGACGGATGAGGCTGGTTAGTCTCTCTTACCATTGCGCACAATCGTACGAGAAGAGTCATCGACTAGTTAACCAGACGCAAGAATCTTTGGACTCCGATCCCCAATCATGAAGAGATCGTTCAAAGACGAAGTTCAGAAAGGGTTTTGGCCCCAGTATCAACAAAACCTACAGAAACTAGACCCCGACCAACATGCGCCAGCATAACGGGAAATGCAAGAGCTCCTGTTCAGAAATTCCCACCTGAACCAAGAAATACAGATGTGTGGGAGAACGGCTGACAACAGACCTGTTTGTTTCCACTGCGGACGTCCTGGACATGTAATGCGCGCTACTGCCGAGAGAGAAAGATGTCTTTGACAGCTCTCGAAACCGCCGACGGAACTTCGACGACGTTGGCACTGAAGAAGAAATACGCCGGACCAAACTCTTCTCGCCGTTTTACGCCAAGTCCCACGAGGAGCCGATCCCCAATACGTCGTTACAGATCCCCGTCGCCGCATCGCCGATCCAGTCAGTCGCCAGGCCGTAGGAGCGAGGAAAACTAAAGAGAGCGACCCTTCCAAGGAGAAAAGGCCGCGTGTACTGGAAATCCTCCGTCGACCGCCAAGATGACTGGTAACCAACTAGACGTAATAATAGATAAGAAAGCCGATACGTGCTCTAGTAGATTCTGGGCATCGTTTCGTCATATCCGATAAGTATCGCCGATTTTTAAAGAAAAAGTTCTGTTTAAGCTGATGCCAAGAGCGTTATGCTGAAAGTTGCGGATGAAATTTTGTTCGGCCGATAGGGAAAATGTGTTTTACGTCCGTATAAACAATCGAGAACTGCTCTCTTTTTGAATTTATTGTTTTATCACATTGCTTAGCCATGACGTCATCCTAGGATGGGACTTTTAGAGGCGTCTCAAGCCGTTATAGACTGTGGACAAAATGAACTTGTTCTAGAAGACATCTGTCGAGACTCCACAGCGCCTGACGCCTGAATTCCCCTCATGCCACCAGAGACTATACACTTAAGCCGCATTCTTTAACTAGAATAACAGTATCAGGATATCAAACCCGAGGAGACATAAATGTTTCTAGACGGCAGCAAACATTTGCTCTTCGAGAAAAATATTGCTACACCGTCCATGGTATCCATATCGTAACGGAAAAGTGATGTCTGGGTTACCAACCTGCAGTTTCGAAACCAAATCATCTTTAGAGGAATGTGCATAGGCCAAGCTGAGCCACTAAATGAAGGGCATCTATGTGTTATTTCCGACACATCGTGTTGCTTGATGACCAGCAAGAAACTTCGAGTCACAGATGAATTGTTCGTTAATGATGTCACCCGAGTTAAGTGACGAACAGAGAAAACAAGCTATCGAACTACTCCGGTTTTCTGGGCTTTCACGAAGACCGACAAGTCGACAGCCGCGAAGACGAATGTGAAACACAGGATTTTTACTGGTGATCATGTTCCAAATCAAACAACGAGCCTACAGAGTCTCGCCGACTGAAAGACGCATCATTCATGAAGAGGTTCAGAAAATGCTTGATGAAGGTATCGTCCAACCCTCTGAAAAGTCCTAGGTCATCACCCGTTGTGCTCGTAAGAGAAAAAAAGACGGTAGTTGGCGTTTTTGCGTCGATTATCGCAAGCTGAATAGCATCACGAAAAAGAC
This sequence comes from Trichonephila clavipes, assembly GCA_019973935.1. Taxonomy (NCBI): domain Eukaryota; kingdom Metazoa; phylum Arthropoda; class Arachnida; order Araneae; family Nephilidae; genus Trichonephila; species Trichonephila clavipes. The sequence goes on along the minus strand of BMAU01019978.1, from coordinate 3,065 downwards.
GCGTTTATCCTCTGCCTCGTATTGACGATACGCTCGACTGTCTGAAAGGTGCCAAGTTCTTTTCTTCCATGGATCTCCGATCTGGTTATTGGCAAATAGAAATAGACGAAGCGGATCGTGAAAAGACGGCATTTATTACCCCCGAAGGCTTATACGAGTTTAAAAGTCATGCCGTTTGGTCTCTGTAATGCACCTGCGACCTTCGAGAGAATGATGGACAATTTGCTACGCCATTTTAAATGGACTAGGTGTCTTTGTTACCAGATGACATAATAGTGTTCTCAGAAACTTTTGAAGACCATCTTATACGATTAAGACTTGTTCTAAAATGTCTTCAGGAAGCTGGTCTTAAATTAAATTCAAAGAAGTGTCTTTTTGCTGCCCAAGAAGTAAAGATTCTAGGCCATCTTGTATCTAGTAAGGGCGTTCGTCCCGATCCCGACAAATAAAAGCCGTAAGAAATTTTCCCCCACTCCAAAGAATATACATGACATACGAAGCTTTCTTGGCCTTTGTTCATACTTTAGAAGATTTATTAAAGGTTTCTGTTATCTCGCCGAACCTTTGCAGTCGTTGCTGAAAAGTGGCGTGGAGTTTCATTGGGGTCCTTGAAGAGGTGGAAACATTTAACAGTCTTAAGAAAGCACTTACTGGATCCAGTATTGGGGATGTACGACGAAAGAGCTTCACAGAAATCCATACTGATGCAAGCGGGTACGGTATCGGAGCTGTCCTTAGTACAAATTCAGAATAATGTCGAGAGAAAGTTATAGCATACGCTTCCAGAACTCTGACAAAAAAGCCGAAAAGAATTATTCAACCACAGAAAGGGAATGTCTTGCCATCGTATGGGCTACCAACAAATTCCGGCCGTACATATTCGAAAACACTTTACTGTTGTAACTGACCATCATTCCTTGTGCTGGCTCATGAATTTGAAGGGATCCTTCAGGGAAGGCTTGCCAGATGGGCCCTCCGACTTCAAGAGCATGATTTGACGTAAAATATAAAACGGGTAAGAAGCATAGTGATGCCGACGCTCTTTCGAGAAATCCAGTGGAAGAGGAAACGGAAAACACCAGACAAATTTTTAGCAGTCACGACGAGTATGAACCTTGCGATGGAACAGAAAAAGATCAAGACCTTGCGAAATTAAAACTTTTGAGCAACTCATCCAAAAACGAAGAATTCAGATTCATCGACGGTATCCTTTGCAGGAAGAATTTTTTTGATCCAGATGGAAAGTTGTGGTTACCAGTCATTCCTAAACATCTACGAGCAGACATACTAAGGCACTTTCATGACGCTCCCCACCGCAGGACACCTTGGTTTCGCGAAAACTTATGACAGGATTCGCAAGAGATTTTACTGGCCGGGAATGTACCGAAATGTCGTTCGGTATATCATGCATTGTCGGGAGTGCCAAAGGAGAAAATCCGTTCCTCAGCGACCACCTGGACGTTTAGTTCCCATCCCCCAGCTATAGCTCCTTTCCATCGCATTGGAATTGATCTCCTTGGAGATTTCAAAAGTCTGCTCATGGAAACAAATGGATAATAGTCTGCACGGATTACTCAACGCGATATGCAATAACAAAAGCCTTGCCGACAGCCGAAGTCGCCGAAATAGCGAAGTTCTTACTTGAAGAAATTGTCCTCAGGCATGGAGCTCCTCGAGTAATTATCACAGATCGTGGAGCCGTCTTTCGATCCAGACTTGTTCCTCTCGTCGACGACTTGTGTAACATTGATCATCGTTTCACAACGGCGTATCATCCCCAAACAAATGGACTGACGGAGCGCTTCAATAAGACCTTGGCCGACATGTTGTCAATGTATGTGGATGTAGAGCAGAAAAATTGGGATGAAATTCTACCATTTGTAACCTTCGCTTATAATACCGCTAAACAAAGAGACTTCACAGGTTTTACGCCGTTCTATTTACTTCATGGTCGTGAAGCGGAAACGACACTAGATACAATGCTACCATTCTCCCCTAACGATTTTGATGACAATAACATCACCAAGATAGCAGCCAGAGCCGAAGAATCACGACAGCTAGCCCGAGTGCACACTCTGAGAGCTCAAGACAAAGATCGTCGACGTTACGATTCCAAACACCAAATGGTATCCTACGCTCCCGGAGATCTCGTATGGATTTATACTCCAGTGAGAAAAAGTCTCTCCCGAAAACTCTTTAAGAAGGTATTTCGACCGTATCAGGAATGCTACGCCGTTTATCAGCCGTGACTTACGCAGTACAAGATTTTGATCCTGCTTCACGAAAAAAAAACTAAGAGAAGTTGTCCATGTACTGCGTATGAAACCGTACCATGATCCCGCCGAGCAAATCGAAACCGAGGATATTCCTCCCAAAGAATCATACAAAAAGCCCATCACTCGTTCCAGAATAAAGACCTTGAACAAAGTGACAGCGGGGCGCTGTCTTCTTTCGAGGGGAGCAATGCGCACGCATAATTTGCTACAGGTCCCGATAGCCGAGTTGGCAGAGCGTTGGACTGAACTTCCTCAGGTCTCGGGTTCGAATCCCGGCCCCCGGCAGATTTATCCAAAGACTGAATTTTGTTCTCGTTTTTAATGTATTGTTTCTCTAGGTTCTAGATGAATCCAGATCATTCTTTATAGTGCATACTGGCATTTCTCGAATATTCCGAAGTGTATAAAAGCAGAGTTCATCGCCAGTTGGGCATGTTCTCAGTCCAGTGTTGTATCGAGCTCCCAGCGTTAGAATAAATCTAATTGTTTGTTTAATTGAACTGTGTACTTCTCTTTCGAACTCCGTGACAATATTTTCCTCGAGCAATTCTCCTTATTTCAGATTATCTGACGCAAAACATGAACAAAAGTTCGTTGGCGCCGTGGCTTAGTTGGTTAAAGCGCCTGTCTAGTAAACAGGAGATACGAAATGAATCTGTTGGTGCCTTCCTTAAATAGCTTTTAAATTTTGTATCGTTACAAATCATGGTGGTTCGTTCACTCACATGTCATTGTATTTAGAAAACATTATTTCTAATGCTAGGTTTGCACTACGAAATAACTTAGAAG